>JADIOT010002795.1:32885-52872 GCA_018343995.1 Waltiozyma sp. UFMG-CM-Y6624
TTAAGGGGTAAAAAATCAGAGAAGATATGTGGAAAGACGGTTATTGTTGAAATTGATATAAAATTATATATTAGCCGTAATATGATATGATCACATGACATATTACTAGGTGAATAAATGTTAAGGTGCTTATTACAGGACCTAATACATTATTTCCTTACACCCGTTTATGGTCACACCACATTTATTCCACACATTATGATTTATATAAACACTTTCACTTATTTTATACTATTATTTTACATTCGTTCTATAGAAAGTGTTTAGCAGAAATGGGATAGTTTTTCAACTTCACTATTGTACTAATAAGAACAAATTCACACTTATATTATATATTTTTTTATCAAAACGTTTATTAGGAAAAAAAAAACTTTTTTAAGGAGAAGAAACTTTCCTAACAGCAAGTTTTCAAACCATTGGATTACAAATGGAGACACTGATAAATTTTAGGTAAACAGAAAGGCTATATGCAGCAAGATCTTCTTATGTGAAAGTTTATTAGTCGAGAACCCTGGGCACATAAAGCCCAGAAATAGTGGCCTAAAACTCTAATCAACATTAAACTAATCACAGTTGCCGCCTATGCTACATATGGTCTTAAGAACAGAATCCTTCTAACGGATGAACAGTTAGTTTGATCTTGGGTTTGAAAAGGTAGTCAAATTATATTTTCCTATTTTGGTCATTTATAGGGATATATTTAAGTAGAATGCATGTCCGATTATCATCAACTATATGTTTTGTGCAGCAATTTTTACATCATCCCTGACAGATCATCTCGGAATGCCGGATTGATCAAAGAGATTTTTGAGAAAAGTTTTGAAAATAATTATTTTCATAATCACGTGCTATAATGTCTGTCAAAAGTTTTCGGCGTTATGGATACGATTAAACGAGAAAGTGTATTTTGTCGTTTAACCTCGTACGACAAAATTAGTTCGTACACCGTATAGAAGTTCTAAATGAACAAGTCTGATTTCTGTCACAAAGATTTTTTCGAAAGAGGACCATTCCATTTCAGCACTTAAATCGTACATCATCGATGAATTTTTGTGTCGATTACGAGATCCAGCAAGCTCTAAATATTCAAAGCTATTTTGTAATTTATTTCTATGTAATCATGAATACTTGAAATGGTCCAGTAAAATTTTGAACTTGGATTATTAAGGAGCTGAGTAAAATTTGGAGGCAGCTTTCAATTTTTATAAGCTTAGAGTTCCTTCTTATGCCTGATTTTTATTGTTTTGATAATAGAAAACACTATATCGGCCTTATATATAGCTTTAGTTAACGTTGAATAATAATAATGATAATAATAATTAGTCGAAACTTCGGTTTATTAGTGCATCAACTGCGGCTCTTCCTCAATGGCACGATTGTATTTAATAATTAGAAACCACAGAGTTCCAAGCAGTCCAGACAAAAAGATACTTAATCAATTAACCGAGAGGATAAACAAATATAGAACAAAAATTTATTTTGAATTTAAACCATAATAAGGGTTTAAGTAATAAAAAATAGACTTGCTTGATACGTCTTGATCTGGAAAGTTTGAACTAAATTAAGGAATTGATCGGTTAAAATTTGATCTGTCGTGGCCAGGCCAATTTTGTCAAGATAAAACGTCCCGAGTTTCGCAGCACCATGCATAGAACCAATTGTCAGGCCATTTGTGAATAATATACTGATCATCAGGAAACTGGTGCAGGGCTTTCAGATGATTTTAATCCGCCTAGCTCTTTGATTATTGAAATTCCAACCACTGATGGATTAGTTGGTGTAAGATGTTGCTTTTAGTGATTCTCAGAGCTCGTTTATCCTAAACGAGCGATAATATAAATACAATGTTAGATCCATTTGATTCTTTATCAATGGATTCCAAAAAGTTTATTTATTTAGTCTTTATCTTCTCATAAATCCACTTTATCTAGTTTAAGATCTCTTCAATAGTCTTTAAATAGATTCATTATATTCAACAATGATCTCTGAAGTGTTTGCAAACTCCACACTTGTGCTTCCAAAAGCTGCCACATACTTTGAAGCTGTCAGCACAGTTCAACTAACCTCTCCACATTTGAACTTCTTAGAAACATACTGGGCCGCTTGGTACCATTACATGCAAAACGATGTTTTAGCTACTGGTTTATTGTTCTTCTGTCTCCATGAATTCATGTACTTCGGTAGGTGTTTGCCATGGTACATCATTGAGTGCATTCCTTACTTCAACCAATGGAAGATTCAACCAACTAAGATTGCTTCCAACAAGGAGCAATGGGAATGTATCAAGTACGTTTTCATTCACCATTTCTTAGTTGAAGCTATTCCAATCTGGGGGTTTCATCCATTATGTCAAAAATTAGGTATCTCTGTCTCTGTTCCATTCCCAGAATGGACTACTTCCTTATGGCAAATTGCTTTATTCTCAGTTTTGGAAGATACATGGCATTACTGGTTCCATAGATTATTCCACTATGGACCTTTCTACAAGTACATTCATAAACAACATCACCGTTACGCTGCTCCATTTGGATTTTCCGCAGAATACGCTCACCCAGTTGAAACTATGTCTTTAGGTTTAGGTACTGTTGGTTTCCCAATTCTCTTTGTTTACTTGACTGGTAACTTGCATTTGTTCACCTTATGTATCTGGATCACTTTAAGATTGTTCCAAGCTGTTGACTCCCACTCTGGTTACGAATTTCCATGGTCTTTACATCACTTTGTTCCATTCTGGGCCGGTGCTGAACACCATGATTTACATCATCACTATTTCATTGGTAACTACGCTTCCTCTTACAGATGGTGGGATTTCACTTTAGACACTGAAGCTGGTCCAGAAGCTAAGGCTGAAAGAGAAGAAAGAATGAGACTAAAGGCCGAAAAAAATGCTAAGAAGGTCAACTAAGGGATTCAATGAACCGCAGACTACATTCACTGTACAATAGATATGAACTTATGAAGAAACCCTCGATCATTTCAATTTATAGAAGGTCGTTTTATGAATATTTTTTTTTATTAAACATGCTATTTATATATATGAAGCTTCCTTTTATTTTCATGATGAAATCAAAGCCTTTGTAGTTTTTTTTTTTTTTTGTTTTTAATATGGAGTTTGGGGAAAATGTTGAAATGAGAGATTTACCCTCCAAAGTTTGTGCACACTTCTTTTTAGCGCTGAACATTTTGGCGGCAGATTCACAAAAAAAAACACAAAAATAATTAAAAATCTGTTGGAAGAAGACCTGAGATTTATGACTAAGCTAATTTGAACATTATATTAAGTTTATCTCCACGATTTCTTCTCTTACCTTTGTTCCTGTTTATAACTTGTTTCTTCCACATCCACACAAATTGTCTTTTTAAATCATAATGACCACTCTTAAAAAATTGTTGCCGTTTCCTGGGATCAGTAGCAGCAAGTTACTTTTCAATGGGCTTAAAAGTACAGTTGACTGTTCAAGGCTCTTATTAAACCACACCCAAAAGGTGTCAACTAATATCAATGTCTCGATAAGTTTCAGAACTCTTCTCACCAGTAGACTTAGATTCACCTCTAAGGATATCAGTATTTGCTACCAACAAGTTCGTCACTACCACCAGCTCAAACCTCAACAAGACAATGCAAAAAAGGAGCCAGAGAGTACTAGCACTACAACATTCAGAGATCCTAAAAACACAAAGATCCAATTACCTCTCACGATTCGTGAAAATGTCTACACGATTCCAAACATTCTCACATTTACCAGACTCGGGACAGCTCCCCTAATTGGTTATTTAATCACGCAATCAAACCCAACCTTGACCGTATCAGTATTTGCCTATTCTTGTATCACTGATTTCCTTGACGGTTACATTGCCAGAAAGTACAAAATGGGATCAGTCTTGGGATCAGTCATTGACCCAATGGCCGATAAGTTATTAATGGTGATTAGTACTGTGGCTTTAAGTATATCTGGGGGTATGCCTTTGTATTTGGCATCGGCTATCCTTGGACGTGATATCATGCTTGGCTGTATGGCTTTCTACATTCGTTACATCAGTTTGCCATTGCCCAAGACATTCAAGAGATATTGGGACTTCTCGATACCGAGTGTTGAAGTGCATCCTACTATGATCTCTAAAATGAACACTGTTTTACAGATGATATATATTGGTGCTTGTATTGTCAACCCTGTCCTTTTTGGTTATGTCTCTGCTGATACTGGTTCTTTGATTGAGAATAGTATGGGTTGGTTTGGACTCTTGGTCTTCTCCACCACTGTCTGGAGTGGTGCTAGTTATGTCTTTGGTGCTAATAAGTTTAAAATTCTGAAGAATGGTAAGAAATAGGCATTAAAGTTTTTGATCATGAGATTTACTCATATCTTTTTGCATTATCAACATTTCAAGTCTACTTTGAAATCTTGTTCCCGAATTGAAATATATATTACAATTTAATCTTATATGTGAAACCGATTACTCATACAATATACAAAAAAAAAAACACATCATACTTCACCAAGATCTATATAATAATTCTTGATTTCTTCTTTCTTTTTATTGGTTGATTATCTGGAGATAGTGATATCATCAATTCTCAAAATCGACTTAACAGTTTCAGCAGCTAAAGTGATAGCACTAGTAGAGACCAAAACTGGTTGTAAGACATGTTCAGAGAATGTGTTATCACTGGCACCGGAACGACGAGCAGAGATACCTGCGTACTTTTCACCATTTTCATGCTTGTTTCTTAATTCTGTGACAACATTAATGGAGTTCATACCGGCATTTTCAGCCAATGTGGTTGGAATAACTTCTAAAGCTTCTGAGAATTCCTTCCAGATGAAAGATTCAGTACCAGATAAAGCTCTGGATTCCTTTAATAATTGTCTAGAGACCTCGATTTCTGGAGCACCACCACCAGCGATTAAGGCACGTTGTTTCACAAGACAACGGATAACACAAAGAGCATCATGAATGGATCTTTCGGTTTCTTCTAAAATCAGATCATTAGCACCACGACAAACAACAGAGACAGTAGGTTGAGTGGAGGTCTTTACACCTGTGATTTTGACAATCTTGGAACCAGAAGACTCCAATTCTTCAATTAGATCTGCGGAACCCAAGCGGTCTTCTGTGAATAAATCTATGTCTGAGATTGGCTTACAACCAAGAGACTTGGACAAGAATTCAATTTCTTCTCTTTCAATGTCCTTGATCACCATGATACCTAACTTGGAGAGGAAATGCAAGGACAAGTCATTAACAGCGTCTCTAAGGATGGATTTCTGGATCAAAAGAACATTACACTTGGCCTTCTTGATCTTCTTACAGATGTTCAATAAGTATGCTCTCTCTTCTTTCAAGATCTTGTCCATTTGTCTGTAATCGTTGACAACAACGTTGTTTTCCATATCTGGCTTTGGTGGGGACAATTGAAATTGGATTAAACCAATACGGGCCTTTTCGATCCTGGTTGGACCACCAGCAGACTTGATCACATTTTGAGTTAAAACAACACCGTCAACCAATTCGGTATCGTCAATAGTACCACCAACCTTCTTGATCAATTTAATATCGTTCAAGTCGACATTAGTGTCTTCTTCCTTAGCGATCTTCAAGACACAGTCGACTGCCAATGGAGCTAATAAGTGTGAGTGTTGACCAACAATCTTAGAGGATAACGAGGTGGAAGCAGCACGGATCAAGGCTTCACGATCAGATAAATCAATCTTTGTACTCATATCTAATAAGATCTCTACAGATCTGGCAGCAGCTCTTTGGAAGGATTCAGCAATGATAGTAGGATGAATACCCTTGTTTAACAACTTTTCAGCAGCACCCAAAAGAGCACCGGTTAGAATAACGACGGAAGTAGTACCGTCACCAGCTTCAACATCTTGAGCACCAGAAACATCGACTAACATTTTTGCAGCTGGATGTAAAACGGCCATATGTTTAAGAATAGTGTGACCATCGTTAGAGATAATGATTTGGCCATTCCCTGTCTTGATCATCTTATCCATACCTTTTGGACCCAAAGAGGTTCTAATGGCATCAGATACAGCACGGGCTGCTAGGATATTGGATTTACGAACTTCTTGTGGTTTATCCTTGTTCTTAAATGACGCATTGGATGGAGCAATAACACCTGCTTTAGACATTTTCAAGGTATGCGTATATCGGATATATATATGTGAATAAAGTGAAGTGAAAGAGGCGAAGACCTGTAATAGTTCTCATTTTCGAATCATATTGGTGGCGTCTTTGTCCTGTGATATTTGGTTTTGTTGATGTACTTTGTGGATTTTTTTTTCCAACGGACACTGAAACAACGCGAAAATGTGGCTTACGTAAGAAATGTAAATATTGCTTACATCATTTTTTTTTGGGATAATTTGTCAGTTAGTTTATAAAAAAGATTCGAAGAAGAGTAAAACCAAAAAAAATTAAACATCAACTTAACAGAGCACAACTTATTGCAAGTACATTCATAAACATGGCGACAGCAGACCTCGAGAAGCATCAAGATCACTCAGTTTTCCAACATATTCCAGTGACACGCCAACAAGTGCTCAACTGCTCTTTTTCAGCATGGCACGATAAGTACAGACCACATATTCCTAAGTCCAAGGTTATCAAGCCATTGCCTAGATCTTTTATTGATTATTTGACTAGCGACGGTATAGTTTTGCCTCAAGAACATCAGGTTGATGATGATGCCGAGTGGAGTGATGCCGAAGAATGCGAAGAACCGATCAAAGAGATTGAGATTGATGAAGATGAAGAGGAAGAATCAGATTCAGAAGAAGAAGAAAAAGACCCCCTACCAAAAAAGTCATTCAGCGAACTAGTTGCCACTTTCCAAGAAACTCATGATATGATTGAATCAATTATAAATAAATACGGTGCTGTGATGCCGAAGTTGAACTGGTCTGCTCCAAGAGATGCCACTTGGATCACCACTACTAACACTATGAAGTGTACGAACATCACAGATTTGTATCTGTTGTTGAACGCCAGTAACTATGTTATGTATGATATTGATTCCTCGTTTCATGAGTGCGAGGATAAGAACGAGCAAAGCCAGGAAGATATTCAGTTTGAATTGGTTCTAAGGAAATGGGTTGATATTAATCCTGCCTTGGAGTTTCGTTGTTTTGTTAAAGGTAGAAAATTGATTGGTATTTCACAGAGAGAGTTGAACTTTTATGATTTCTTGGAGGCTTTATGTTCCACTTTGAAACCTTTGATAGTTACTTTCTTCAACGACGTTTTAAAAGATACTTTTGAAGATGCTGATTTTGTTTTTGATATATACATTCCTAGACCATTTGATAAGGTATTTCTTATTGATATCAACCCATTTTCAAGAACTACAGATTCACAGATGTTCACATGGCATGAACTGGCTTTAATCGACTGTGAAAAATTTGACCACGATCAAGATTTGGAGTTCAGATTAGTTACGAAGATGAATAAGGGAAGGTTCTATTCAAAGGAACATTCAGAAAATCAAGTTCCAAAAGATGTTGTCGATGCTTCTTTAGACTCTAATGCGATGGCTGAATTGGCTAAGCAATGGAGAGAGCTACAGGTTAAAGCTGGGGTTGATCCAGAAACTTAAAAAGCGGTCTTTTGAATTTTTTTTTTTAATTAGGAAATCAGAGCTAAAAAAAATATTTATAATGCAAAGGAGCAGTTAAAATTAATCTAGATGAGTATCAATAACTTTAAAATATAATCCAGATCTTTTATCAAGAAAGAAAAGGAATCATAGAGATTATTTTGGAATGAATATTCTACAGAATTTAGAAACCCTGCCTAGTGCCTTAAAATCCTCGCGAGAATAGCCAGATATGACAATATTCGCGGTCTGCTATCTGTTAAGAATTTCTTATTTTTGTGATTTACAGAACCCTGGGGTTTAACAAAGTTGCGACTTGTGACGTTTGAATATATAAATATACTTACCTCTTAAGCTGATTAAAAGGGCTTGTTCCAACCCTTTAATTCCTTTTAATACCATTTTCTTTTTTTTTATCATTCTTTTGTGATTTTTGTTTTTTTTTTCCTTTCATTGTTTTGCATTTATTTTTCATTGTCATACTTTATCATTCCATTCACATAACTTAGTTCCCCATTTCTTTCTTTTGAATACTTCCGCAAATTTATATAATTAGTTACTCCTTCAAGCACAGGATTAGCAGTTATCGCAAAAAAAGAAAGAATCAGATTGGTAACTTGAATGTTAAAATGTCATGTACAGTGCTTCAAGACGATATTGTTTTCCAACATTCCTCTGAGTTCTGGACTCATATTCAAAACTCTCTCTTTTGTGAGACTCCACAAGACCCAGTAGTGGTCAACACCAAACTTGTCAGTTATCTTAAGATAGTAGCAGACCATATCAATATCTATGTTAATGATGATCAAGACTTGTACAGGTGCGGCTTATCGCTTATCAATTCTGAGATCTATGAAAACAATCGAGTGTTTTGTTTGGCCAAGTCGTTGAGTATACTTAGAATCAGTGATGAGCTAATATCTTCAGACTTTAAATACTTCATCAGCTTCATCATACTATTGGACTGTAAGAGTGACTTGTCAGTGTTAAACATTATTGAGGATTATCAGGGGTTTGGGATCATAGCAAGAAATGTTCGCTCAATTTTTCAAAATTTGGCCTTGTTGAATAATGATGATCTTAGGGAGACAAGAGGTGGTACGATCTGCTGTTTAAAAAAAAGCGCTACAATACAGTTGGACATATTGTTCCAAATTTGCAAGTTTCTGTCCTTGACTGTCGACGAATTAGCTGTCATTGATGAGTTTTTCGTCAACTACATCTTTGAGTCGTTGATTGTTGCCTACAACGAAGAGGACATTTTCAACTCAGCAAAGTTTAAGATAGTCTTAGCACTTAATGAACAGTTTATGGTCAAAACCAGAGAGTATAAGAACATGACCAATACTGTCTTCCAAAGTTTGAAAAATCACAGACATACCGCAAGGAACTTCAACGAATCCTTATTGGTTTACTTCAACAGAGAATCCGACCGCTGTCTACAGATAATGATCTCAAAGCTCCTATATTTGATTTTCACAGACACAATAACATCAGATTTGTTCTACCACAACGACCTTAAAGTCCTTGTTGATGTCGTTATCCGAGAGGTCACAAACATGCCAGAAGAAGAGGATTCGACTAGAACAACTTTTCTTCGGATTCTGTACATTATTTTGAACACAAAACAAATAGAATCTTCAAGGTACAGAAAGAATGAACTAAGAGCAATGTTAATATTTCTCTCAGGTCAAAAATCATCATTCTGGGAAGTCTCTGAACAAACCAAGAGACTAGCATTGAAATGTCTCACAATCTCATGGCTAGTTGAGGAAACTTCTCCTCCACCAAATTATGAATCTGCTCTTATCACATCCGCTTCTGCGACCCCAGAGAGCTTCAACGCAGATGAGAAGAGAGGAAAAAAAATTGATCAATATTCTCTGGGTCAGAATCTAAAAATCATGCAGAACGAAAATATTTCTGAAACTTCGTTGAACTCAATTTCAAAGAAACGCCCACCTCCACCGATTCCAAGGAGACAATTAGGTGCCATTAATAGTGTTTCTGGCTCAAGTACTCATCTTATTGGGTACGCTTCTGGAAGTCAGCTAGGAATATCACGGTAAATGTGAAAGTTTTCATAAATATATTTTGTACGCACCTGCCTTTTAATACATAACAAATTATTATCTTTAGCTAAGAAGTTGTATTTCCTTGCATGAACTGTAATATATATAGATATCGTGCAAATAGTATCTACTAATAGATTATTTTTAATATTATAATATACAAAATGCAATTTATTTTTGTTATATCAGCAAATAAAATTGAAGATCTAACAAGACAACGAAAGGGCTAATTATTTTTTGTTCTTACGAAGTTTCTTTTCACGATCATATTCATTTCTTTCCGCACCTTCGACAGTGTTGATGGTGTTCATGATTCTCTTCATCTTAGTATGGTATTCAGCATACTTCTCCTTCTTTTCCTTGATTTGTTGTCTAGCCTCAAACTTGGAGTCCTTTCTTAATTCCTTCAAAGCAATCTTACGTTCTTGTTTGATTTGTTTGTTCATCTTGGATAATTCTACACGAGATCTGTTTTCATCATAAGATTTTCTTTCTGGGTTAAAGTTTTCTTCAAACTTTGGTGTGAATGTAGCAATTGAGAGCTTCTTGTGGGCTTGTAATCTCAATGGAACACGTTCGTCTTGAGCGAATTTCAATAGTCTGGTAAATTTCAAAGATAATTGAGATAATGGCTTGAAGTCTGGGTATTGTCCTTGGAAGTGACCGAGGATGGTAACGAATGGAGCAGAAATTTCTAATAACGCAGTCTTATCCTTCCATGTGTCCAAGGCCAATTCAACAACGTTGATCAATTTGTGGAAGATGGATGATTTCGAGGCCTCTGAGTCCAAGTTATCTAATTCCAAATCGCTGATCTTAATAAAATTATCTTCGTTGTAGATCAAAGTCTCAGGAAGGTTAAATTTGGCATCGGCCTTACCTGTGAACAGATCAGATTCCAAATCTTCAGAAACGAAGGCAAGAAGGGCCTTTTGTAAGAAATATGTGATTTCTGGAGCAAATCTTTTAGAGATTCGTTGGAATTTCAAGAATGTTTCAGCCATGAAAATACCAGCCACCAAAGAGTTCAAGGTAGCGTACTTGATTTGCTCTAAAGCTTCACCAAGGACTATACAAGTTGGAGTGACTACCAAGTGATAATGATCAGAAGTCGAGTACAAGACCCCAACCAAAGCAAAGAAAGTTAAGTCGGAGATCATTGGAAATTCGTCTTGACCTTCAAGAGTTTCTTTGATTCTTTCATGGATTTCTTCAATCTTATCACGAAGAGATTGGGTCAATTCAAAGTTATATTTTTGTGATAATGTCTTAACTAAGGAGATCAAGCCTTCTTGAATTTCAGAGAATTTTTCTTTTTCAACATAGTCAGATTCAGAAAGGTACAATATATGTTGGAATAAAATCACAGTGAAGATACCCAACTTTTCCTTGTTTCCCATTGCTAGCCTTGGTGCATATGTGGTTAAGATTTTGTTGGCAACTGTTATCGTTTCTTCGAACTTATGGGCCTCTAGAATATCCAAGAACTCATCGTGAGATTCTGGACATTTAATCTCAGCGGTTTGTCTAAATCTACTTGGGACACCTAATTCATCAATCTCATCTTCTCCACCAATCTGTTCTTCTTCTTCACCATCGATGTGGTTCTGGCCAAGCATGTAACCTTCAGTGTCACTGCCTGCCCAGAAGTCATCATCTAATTCATCTGGGCCCTTTTCTCTGTTGTCTTCCATTCCTTCCATACGTCTTAATCTGGCTTCTTCCAATTCTCTCATCTTATCGGCTCTCTCTTTTTTAATTTCTTCCTCAGTCTTTGTTCTGTCAGCTGGAACTGCACGTCTCTCCATGTTTAGTTCCTTAAGAGATTTTTCATAACTTATTCCGTTGGATTCAATCTTAGCGAACTGTGGAGCTTTATTGGCAGCTGGCTTTGGAACAGAGCCTAATTCAGCTAAAACATCGTCATATTCTTCATCTAAATCAAAGATCTTTTCTTCGGTCTTTTCCTTTTGGATTTGACGTTGTTGCTTGTAGAACTTAGATTTGGCCATAACTTCTTTCATTACTTCAGCCTTAGTCTTCTTTTTGTTTGGAACATCATGTTGGAATTCAAGACTTCCTTCATTATCCTCGTCTCTGGAACGCTTCTTTGGCTGTAGGAAGTCGTCATCATCGCTGCCGTTCTTGAGATCATCCTCTTGTTCAAAATCGTCCTTCAAAGATAAGGCCTTACCATAATGTGTCAAACCAACCTCGCTTTCTTCATTGTCTTCATCTTCATCATCATCATCGTCCAAACTGAATAGACTCTTTTTAGATTGAGCCTGTCTTTCCTTTGCGAATCTGTGCAGCATCTTTTCTTCCTCAGTAAGGTTCTTGTTGTTTTCACCAAAACGACGATCCTTGAAAACACCAGTCTTGTTTTTCAAGGACTTCTTAGCTTCATATGCTGCCATTCTAGCATCTTCACCAATTTGCTTGGAGATTCCAGGTCTACCTGTTAGACCTCTTTGAGATCTTTCATCGATATCTGTCTTTTTTCTGTTGACCTTGATTTCAAATGGGTTGAATTGTTCTCTGATCTTCTCTAACACTTCTTTCTTTTCGTCACGACGAGAATCGGAAGGAGCCTTCTTAACATTCTTCTTTGATTTGGTGTTGGTTTGACCAGTAAGACCTTGCTTCTTCAAAGCCTCTTTAAGTTGTTTTAATTGAGAGCCAGCCATAGTCGATTATTATGTGTACCAATGATAATCGTTAGAAGGTTTAAAATCGACTAAACCTTAAGGTAAGGTAGTTCTTTAATTCAATAGAATCTTCCTCTGTAATAGAAAAATTTATTTGTGGGTTTCTCATCTCCTGCATAACGAAATGTTCGCGGCGCTTCTGTCAAGTTCCAGTGGGTATGTCAAAATTCTTACATAAGTTCTTAGTCATCTTAAATTTGTGAAGATCTGAGAACGGAAGGCGAAAACAAACATTAACAAGTTGGGATTATTTTATAACTAATTCATATAAACTTAATAAAAAGCTTTGAAAACCGTTGTCATATTTCTAAATATGTCTAGAGACGCCCCAATTAACGCTGAGAAGGATTATACTTCTATTCTTGATGAAGAATTTCCAAAGATCGATGCTTTAGCTCAAGTATGTACATATCTTTTATCAGAGTGGCAAATTCATATATTAACAATGATTTTATTTTTTTAGACTGACTACACTACAGCCTTAGAGAAGCTCCTGTTTTTTGAAAAGCAAACTCGTCAAGCTTCTGATTTAGCCTCGTCCAAGAGAGTCTTAGTTAAGATTGCTGAACTGTTAATTGATAACAAGCAATGGAGTTTATTAGATGAACAATTAGTGTTATTATCGAAGAAGCACGGTCAATTGAAATTGGCTGTTCAGACTTTTATTCAAAAGGTCATCGAAAGATTGAATGAAACTCCAGATGTCTCAACCAAGATCTCCACCATTGATACCATTAGAACTGTCACTGAAAGCAAAATCTTTGTGGAAGTTGAAAGAGCTAGAGTTACTAGAGAATTATGTCATATTAGAAGATCTGAGGGCAAGATTGACGAAGCCACTGAATTATTAACAGAGCTACAAGTTGAAACTTATGGTTCTATGTTGTTAAGAGAAAAGATGGAATTCATTCTTGAACAAGTTGAGCTATGTATCTTAAAGGGTGATTTCACACAGGCCACCATCTTATCAAGAAAGATCCTAGTGAAGACATTACAAGACGAGAAATACCAGGACATAAAATTAGAATATTATCAGTTATTAATCAAGATCGGTCTTCACAAGAATGATTACTTGAACATCACCAGATACTACTTGTCAATCTATGAAATTGCAACCATCAAGCAAGATGATAAGAAGTGGAGAGAAATCTTAACCAACATTGTTTATTTTGTCATTCTATCTCCGTACGATAACTTACAAAATGATTTAATCAACAAGGTTGCTCAAGATTCCAACTTGAAGAATTTAGAGCTCCATCAAAGTTTAATCAAATCCTTCATCACCAAGGAATTGATGAGATGGCCAATCATCAAGCAAGTCTACTTTTCAGAACTAAACAAATCACCAATCTTTGACACAACAACTAAGGATAATGAAAAACACTGGGAAGATCTTCGCTCAAGAGTAATCGAGCATAATTTGAGAGTGATCTCTAACTATTACACCCGTATTACCATTTCAAGATTAAACCAATTATTAGATTTAGAAGAAGTGGAAACGGAACAATTCATTAGCTTGTTAGTTAACCAAGGTACTATCTTTGCTAAGATCAATAGACCGGCTAAAATTGTCTCTTTCGCTAAGCCTAAAACTTCTAACGAATTGTTGAACGAATGGTCTAACAATGTTGATCAATTATTAAGTCATGTTGAAACTATTGGTCATCTGATCACCAAGGAAGAAATGATGCATGGAATCAAAACCAAATAAGGCTGAAGATTACCACAATACTATTATATTTTTTTCTTTTATGAAAGCTGGTAATAATTTGTTTGTTCAGTAGACATATAAATATATATATTTTAAGAGCAATACCTAAATAAAGAGCTTTTATAGTTATTTGTAAACCTAACTATTTCTAATGATTATAATTTCATCCATCAATATTATTCTTATTAATATTACCAGTGTTTCCTTCTTTTCTTTTTTTTGCACTTTTTACTAATTCATCCCATCTTTGATTCAGTTTTTCTTTCTGTTTAGAAATTTCCTTGTTTTCGTTCTGTAAAGCTTCCACTTTTCTTTCCAATTCAAGGATTCTTCGGTTCTCATTGATGGTTAACTCTTTTTTGAAATTACTTATATATACTTGAATGTTCCTTGCGACTTTCTTATTCGTAGTTTCATAAATCTGTAAGTTTTCAGAGTAATTAGAAATCAATTGTTTCAAATGGACATTTTCATACTCTAATTCTTCAAGGGTTTTCCCACTTGCTTTAATCTGAATCTCAGATTGTTCATTGATAGTTTTCAGTTTAGGTACTTTTAAAAGATTCAACAATTGGACTGTTAACTTCTGAAGAGGATCACCCCCAGTTGAAATAGAATTATTAGCCCCTTCAATATCTTCAAATGATCCCGTCAATACATCCAGCGAAGGTCCTGGAATACCTCTAGCCATAGCTAAACTTGCAGAGAGTTTATTATTGGTGCCTTGTGTTACCGTACTGGTCCCAAGACCAATCCTTTGTAAACCAGGACCTAATACTGAATTATTGGAGTAGGCAGGATCAACTCCTTTCTTCAGTGGCGACTTGATATTCTCAAGAGTGCTTAGTTCAAGCGAACGTTTGAGATAATCTTCCACTAGAATTTTAAGGGCATTGTTAATTTCTTTATTGTGTGTTCTGTCTATTTGTTTGGCGAAAAGTTCAGATGCTTGTTTATATAGTCTTGATGCATCTTTGTATTGTCTTTTCAATACTAGAGACTCTGCTTGTTCTGATATGTCATAAGCCTGTTAACACGTATTTAAGTTAAGTTAGTTATTTTGTCAACGTTATATCCTGTTGATATAATAACCTACATCAATTAATTCCATATTAATAACAAGACCTAAATTAAATTGATTAATGACCTTTTAATTGGAAATTTAATTGAATTGGTGGTACCAGTAAGTATCTGATATAGTTTACAGTCTGGCACAAAACATACATAGTGTTATAAAGCTCAGCCCTAAATCATATCACGTGCTATTAAATGTTCTGAATTGTCATATGCAACATCGCAGCAACCTGTACCAGTATAGGGATTAAACATCTATTCTCAATACACACCATCTCATATACGTTATATAGTATTTATAGAATAAGTCGAAATTAGAGAATACACATAGTATTAAAAAAAGTCTAACATATGGATATTATAAGTTATATATATAGTAGCCGATTATTTCCTGAGGGGAGGTTAACTTTTCATGATATTTTGGAAATTAAATTATGAGGTACTAGGTTAGGTTTAAAGTTTATGAACAAAAGAAAGGATAAGAAAATATATAGGTATAAGTAAATATATATATATAAAGAAAAATAGATTTGAATAAATATGATCTATAGGGGTTTATAACAAAACAGATGAAAACTTGATTATTGACCAAAATAAGTAACATGTTACATGAAACCACAAAGACCAGATCTCTTTAAGTGTAATTCACCACCGTCAACAGTTTCAAAGTTGGCATTAGTAGAATAAGTGTTTTGTAATTGAGAGTTCATAATGTGATATTTATAGTGTATGAAAATAATTTGATGTTTTGTTAATGAGTAAAACAAATATATATATATGGTATAAAATTGAGAATTATGTTACGAATTTGTTTTTTTTCTTCTTGTGATTTTCTCTCTTTTATATACACACAACTCTTGAACCTGAGATATTTAAATTTCTTTCATTCAAACCAGACGTCTAGAAACTGTTTCTCCCCTCTTTTTGTTTTACCTTCACAACTAAGGGCTGTTTTACAAGTTAGAAACCTAAGACAAATATTAATTATATGCGGCCTTTTAAAAGATCTGATGTCTGGGTGTCTCACACTGTTATTTATTGCCTAATCTGGAAAACACAAAGAAATAAGAAGCAAAGTTTTGACAAAAATAATTTAGATCAAGGTAATTTTTATTGTTTCCTGAAATTTCTAACTTGTTTGACATCAGTTTCAGAAGAAAATCAAACACATTGAAATAACCATAGATCTCATTGAATTATTAAACATAAGCAAAAATCCGATATCATATACAGACTTGTTTGATATGAATTGAATCCTTTTTCAATTTTTAACCAAATAGTGAAACAAATCTAAATATCTCAGGTTCAAGAGTTGTGTGTATATAAAAGAGAGAAAATCACAAGAAAAAAAAACAAATTCGTAACATAATTCTCAATTTTATACCATATATATATATTTGTTTTACTCATTAACAAAACATCAAATTATTTTCATACACTATAAATATCACATTATGAACTCTCAATTACAAAACACTTATTCTACTAATGCCAACTTTGAAACTGTTGACGGTGGTGAATTACACTTAAAGAGATCTGGTCTTTGTGGTTTCATGTAATGCGATCCTTCCCATTTAGCTTAATATTGGAGCCAGGTTGTTTAAAGATATGTTATTTATTACTATTAATATATATTATAACACAAAACTAAATATAAGCCTTGCAGGGTAAACCAAAATGGTTATTAATTGTTCTTTATAATATTTCAAATATTTCTTGCTTTCTGTTATATTTTTGTTTGCAATTTACACATATAAACATATGTATATCTTTGCATATTTAAGACAAGTATTAATTAATGTCCAATATTATATTCCTTGTAGAACTGATTCAACAACCCCAAAACACCTGGATCAGCGTTTTGTCCAGTATCGCCATTATTATCAGTCTTAGGCATAGCAGTAATAAAAGAATCACCCAGTTCATGTTCGCCTGTTGTTGGAGAAATTTTAGCTCTTAGAATACTGGTACCTACACCATTATTATGCAATGTTTGCGTTCTTTCTAATGGATCCAAATGGATTGATCTTGAGTTTAAATCGTCATAATTGTGGCCTATCCTTCTGGTTGTCGGGCTCCAATTGTAAGTTGAACCATTAAATCTACCATGAACTGATTGAGTCATTGATGGTGTTGTTGTCCTAAAATTCAATTTCCGATTCTTTAAACCTTGTTGATTGTTGAGTTTGTTCATCTGCATTGGATTTCCGTTTCTTTGGGTTTCATAATCACCATAACTATCAAGGAAGTAGAGGTACGATTTCATCATCTTTTCCTCCCCTGAGCTATAGTATGTTATCTTTTCCTTCTGTTTCTGGTTCTTGTTACTATTATTGATTTCATGAGCTCCATCATTTCTTATCTTTTCAAAGTTGAACATAGCAAAAGTACAGACATAACCTAACCCATCAACATGTGCAGAATACTCTCTGAAGAAATCAATAATCTTTTCTGAAGATTTTGGAAGAGAAAACCAAAGAATAAAAGGAGTAAGGATTAAACTGGCTATTTCTCTGATCAATAAAACAGGCTTAAAAGCAAAGAAAGTACAAAATTCGTTACGAACTTGCTCAGTATGATATTTCCCTTCCCAATGTTCTGGAAGAAAGTGAGTGTACTCCGCTACGGTTCTCAAACTAGCTTCAGTATCATAAACCTGATACTCTTCAGGTATAGCACCGTGACAGATGGCCCAAATAGTACCAAAAATACTGATGTAGAACAAAACTGTTCGATCTTTAGTAATTTCAAAATTGAAGAACATATCTGGATCCACAATTGATAATATACCTAATACAGCAGCAAATGATCCAGAAATAAAAGCAACAAACTTCAATATGATAACCATTTTCTCTTTAGGGAACTGATTGATATAATTGGAAGCCTCTGGAACACTTAAATTCAATCTTCTATGGAAAATATGATAGAGTTCGTTGAACTCTCGGAATTTCCATTCTGCCAAAGGTGTATATTGACGAGAGCCAATTGATCCAGGATTCTTTCTATATTCGTTGAAATAACGGAAAAAGTACAATAACAAGAAGTAAACAACCAACAAAGGGGATAAGATGATATTCAATAGACCAGCTAACATGAATCTCCTCTTCAACTCCTCAGACAATTCCTTTCGATTGGCTTCTTTCAAGAATTGTTGACGGATCTGGCCAGAATCATTGAAAACAAAACCAGAAATACATAATTGTAAATTCCACTCTAAGGTTCTCGTCAAAATATTCTCAGAGTAATAAGGAATAGGCAAACTGAAATCTAGTATATCTTTGTTGAACAATGCAATAAAGTAATTCTCCTTTCTCATGATTCTATTGGCGATATCATGAGCGTCTATTCTTGATTTTGATTTCATATCAGCAACATTAGACGTAATTGCATTTTGATCCTTTAGCAACATAATACGGTGAACAACAACTTGCCATGAGATTGTTTCCAAATCCTTATCAGATATTTCCAACAAATATTTATAAAAGTTATGAATCTCCACCAAATCTCTAGCATCAAAATATAGCTGAACCAGCTTTAGAACAAAGTAAACAAAGAGCAGACTTAAACAGAATTTCGCAGAATATGAGATATTGGAGAAGCATTTATCAACATAAATATCTTCTAATCCTTTTGTAGTTGGTAACTTGAGTTTGGAATAATCAATACATGCAGTCAAGTAAGTTGAGAAGTAAATAACAAACACCAATGTAGCAAGGTCAAAGGATTTCGAAAGGATGATACAGTAATATCCACTACCCAAATAATAAGAGTAGACGTCCTGAAGAAAATTATCCAAATTTTCAACGTTAGCCCATTTCCATAAAGCACGTTCTTTTGGATTTAGAATTCCCAGTCTGGCTCTTCTCATTCTATCATCATTTTCGTTGTCGTTATGATTGCCTGAGTTAATTGTCTGTCTTTTTTGTGAAATAGGTATATTTCCCTGATTGAATGGCTTATTGTTGATTATACTTGGAGGGGTGTTTATCATATCGATTCTTTGATGCTTAATCTTTGGATTTTTAGTGAAGTTGATATTACTTGGAGATCCATTTCCAGTCTGTGATGATTGAACTTTAGGTGTAAAGTCAGCCTGATGTACCATAATTGACATGGGTACTTCATCATCTTTCTCACTGTCTTGATCAGTTTCTGTAATACCCTTCATATGACGACCAGACTTACCAATATATCCAGCTTGTGTGTTGTTGCCATAGTAATTTACATCACCTTCGTCTTCGGAATCAGTCTCCTCCTCCTCATCAGATTCGATCGCAGATCTCTTCTGTGGTGACAATAAGGCGTCTGAAGGCCGCATGAAATCTTGACTTTCTTCATCGTATTGGTTTGCAGGAAAAGTTGAAAGTTCTGATTCATGGTTTGGATTTGCTGATCCAAAGACACGAGATAGGAAGTTATTTGGATTTTGATTTGCCATTTCGATTCAATCAATCATAAATATAGAGATTCTTGCTTGTTTCCTGATACTATCTATCTCTCTCTCTCTCTCTCTCTCTCTCTCTCTGTGTGTGTGTTGAACAAAGGCTAACAGATGTAACGATTAAACGTGGGGGAGTGATAAGAGTTCAAATTGGGTCAGAACTTGAACTAATAGTAAAAAGCCTATGATATATTGATTAGAATTCTAATCAAACAAGTGTATCAGGTTCTGTAATATATGGATCTGCAGGTTTGATTTATAGAATTAATTAAAAATTTATGTTTTAATGTTGTTTATAATTTGGTGGCGGGCGGCTACTCCCTGCAATTTATTTTGACAGCTTTTTTTTTTTTTTTTTTTTTTTTTAGTTTTTTG
>JADIOT010002795.1:62555-119664 GCA_018343995.1 Waltiozyma sp. UFMG-CM-Y6624
CCCCCCCTCAAGCCTTTGAGATTTGACAGATGGCAAACATGCCATATTACTTTTAAAGTGTACATTCACTTTAATTTTGATTTAACATATCATTGCAGTTTCCATTCTAATAGCTCACAAAATCTAGCACGAAGCAAAGACTTTAACAGCAACAGCAAATGTCTGATGATTATAAATTCCCAGATATGAAGGAGAACGATCCTTTAAAAGAACTGCTTCAGGTTGAAGATGAAGATACAAAGACTTTATTAAATGGCCATTTGAATGACGCCACCACATTAAACTATCTCCGTGATGAAGGAATCTTAGAAGGTTCCACAGTTTTTGATGGTGATTTCCAAGAGAATGAGGAAAAAGTATTAGTCCAGCATAATAGATCATTCTCCAATGATAAGCACTTGAAATCTCAATTATCCCAGTTGCATTACAATAATAACAGGGTCTCTTTGAATAGATCATTATTAGCCGCTACAAAATTACTAGCTGAACTTCAAGAAGAAAACTCCAAAAATCCTGTATTCTATCCTTCATGTGATTTATCCAATCCTTTGTTGAACTCAAGAAGAGCCCATTTGGCATTCCTTAGAAAACAATCTCTGAACTCTATAGCTAAACAAGTTACCACAGAAGAAGATGATGAAGATGAAGAAGTCATTGATCTCAATATTCTCAAGCTTAACTTCAAAACTGACTCTCACTTTGTTGCTAAGCTGGATAAATCTGCTATCGGTCAGTTATTAGATGGGAAGATTGCACAGATTTCCAAACATTTACAATCCTTGAAAGATCGTATTGACGACATCACTTCTAAGATCTTGATTACTGGTGACTTAAACTCTGGGAAATCAACATTCTGCAATGCCTTATTGAGAAGAAAAGTTCTTCCTGAAGACCAACAGCCATGTACAACTGTTTTTTGTGAAGTCATCGATTACAAGGAGAATAATGGAGTTGAACAGGTTCATGCTGTTCCTATTGGCTCCGAGTACAACATTAGAAATGAATCAACTTATAAGATCTTTTCCTTGAAAGATCTGGAACAGTTGGTCAGTGAGTGTGATAAATACTCCATTTTGAAGGTTTACTGTAACGATAGAAGATCAACGAATGAGAGTTTGTTGAGAAATGGGATTGTTGATATTGCTATCATTGATGCTCCTGGGTTAAACTTAGATTCGTATCAGACCACTGAATTATTCGCAAGACAAGAAGAAATCGATTTGGTTATTTTTGTTCTTAGTGCTGAGAATCATTTCACATTATCTGCTAAAGAATTCATATCTGCTGCCAACCATGAGAAGAAATTAATGTTCTTTGTTATTAATAGATATGATTATATCAAAGATAAGCAAAAATGCCAAAATAGAATCTTGGAACAAGTCCAGACTTTATCACCTGATACTCACAAGGATTCTAAAAATTTTGTCCATTTTATATCGTCCAGTGAGATTGTTGATGCTTTGCCAGATGATGAGGACAATAATGACAATAACGACAATTTTACCAATCCAGATTTCGATCATTTAGAAGAAAGTTTACGTAACTTTATCTTACAAAAGAGATCCTTATCCAAATTACAACCAGCGAAGACATACCTCACCAAATTACTTCAAGATGTTGTGTCATTGGCTCAAATCAACTCTAAAATGTACTTATCTGAAAAGAAGACACTAGAAGATCAACTTAATGAAATTCAACCGCTTTATGAACGCAAACTTATTGAAAGTGTCAAGTTGACAGATAAAATTGAGAAGATTATCGATATGACTTGTACGGAAGTTTATCAATACACTAAACATGAGATTCTTACAAGTTTGGATAAGATCAGTGAATCTGCTTTTGTCGAATTAGAAGGATTCCCTGATATCGTACAATTTACCACTGAACTTCAACAGAAAATCACAGATAGTATTCTTGATTCTGTGAAATCCAGTGAGCTCTATGCTAAGAAGAGTACCATAGAGACTTTGGACGTTATCAATAAACTAGGCGAGACAACACTTGGAGCAAAATTTAACAACAACGATGTTGTTTTCAGAGATGATATCATGTTTACAAGAAGAAAGGATACCATTGCCAGAAACTTAAAAAATGAAGTTGATATCGTTGATTATTTTGATCCGTCTTTGGAAGGCTTTTTACAATTCATCGGTTTGCAGGAGAAATATTCCCTTGATAAGTCAACTTTATCATACTTGAAGAACTCCGCTTATTCATCAGTTGGGTTATTTGCCGTTACAAGGGTGTTCTCCATTAACAGAGTTGTTAAAGGTGTTTTCCAATTCGGTTCATTCTTTAGTTTTGAAACACTTAAATATATCACCTTGCCATTAGCAATTGGTGCAGGTCTTGCAGGTGGATATTATTTGATCATGGATATGCCACGTGCTTTGACTAAGAACTTATCAAGGAAGTATAAACATCAAATCAAAGACTTGGATTATCCTCATGAGAACAGTGATAGAATCTCCAAGGAATGTAATAAGGTGCTTAAATATCCATTGAAAAAAATTCAAACCACATATCAAACTTTATTAGACGAAGAGATTTCAAAGAAGGAGAGACTCACCAAAAGTTATCAAGATGTTGATATTAGTTTAGCTTTTTTCAATAAGTTGGTTAAGAAGGCTTTTGATCAAAAACAATTGGTGCAGAATTATGATTTGGAATCCATCAATCATATTGATTAACAGGGCCTCAATCGACCCTTAAGATCCTAAACACAACATTAATCTAGTTTCTTGTACATACCTTATTTATGATTTTTAAATTTTAATACTTATTTGAGAATTTTTATCAAGTTATTTGATTTATAGCCATGTATATGTCTTTCTATTTTAAACATCAAATTTGATAATATTATCAATGACATAATACTGGAAACAGTTTAAAATAACAGGGAAAACCAACATTACCAAAACAATCTGTAAATTAGGCCAATGATCACTCCAACTTAAAATCCATTCAGCATAAAACATAAAAACAGGGAAATATAAAAGCAAAAAAATTATGGCCTTCATCATAGTTAAACTAATAATAAATATGATTAATTGTTTAACATATGGGGTGAATCTAGGAGGATTTCCATAATTACCTGATTCTATCTCTGTTATTTTTAAAACATAGCAAATCTGATACGTAATCAATAAACAAAGGTATAAAATCGGTACTCCAATGGTAGTATCCATAAAAAGACTTATGAAATACCATTTACATTCATCATCATCCCCATCGTCATCATTGCCTTTATCTGTTCCTATAATATCAAAAATAAGCTTGAGCAGTGTCTTTGATTTGATTAAGGATAGCACAACGTTTAAAAAATGAACACCCATAGCTCCAAAAATCTGTTTACTTACATCATAAATCCAAACTTTCCAAGGTCTTTGATGTTTTTCTTTAAAACGTTTCAAAACTAATGACAATATCACAATCAGTGCCATTAGAAATTGAATCACAATGGATACAGGACCAAGCAGTTGACATTGTGGTTCTTTTGGATGTGGTTGTGGGGGATGGAAAGGTATCGTTTGAAGTGGCGTATCTGTTGGTATTGCGGCGGCTAGTGCTACTACGGGTATCAATGATATCAGCATGATTTGTAGTTCATATATAACTTAAATATAAAAATATGCTAGGATAGTACAAGTACAAAAACTTTAGCGGTAAAATGGTTTGATTTTTTTTTTTTCAAATATATTGTTAATAATAATTGTATGAATTTATCTCTAATTTGATTTTCCTGATTTAATTCTTACCTTCTATTTACGTTAATTTGGTGTCAAAACCCCAATAATATATATTTTTGTGTTTTTTTTTGTAGTTGGACTCAGAGCTTAAGGCCTCGCGTTTTTTTTTCTTGGGTCGCTAATCGAAGCGGAATCACGTGAAAGAGTCACAGAAAGAAAAGACATCCCCGCATATGTCTGTTACATTGAAAAAAAAAAAGTTAATAATCTCTCAAAGAAACACAAAATTTTATAATCTAATCAACATAATAATACACCTAAACAGCTTATTCAATCAAACAGAAGAAGAGGATTCTTGGAAATATTGTCTCAAAATCAAAGCAAGCATCTTTGGCAACTCAACGATATCTTTCACAACAACATAGAATTCGAATGGGAAGGTATCCAAATACTTATCAACCTTCAATTGCATGTTCCCATTGGCATCAGGGACATAACTAACTTGAGACATATCCAAGATGGATTCAGCGCCAGAATCATTGGTAGCAGAGTTAATACCATCAATGATGACAAAGACAAGCATGATTTTCTTCTCACGGGCCTCACGAACCAATCTTTGAATGGTATCATGAGACTCACATAACCCATCAGAGATGATGATTTGTAATTGCCATAATTCAGCAGAACCGTTGGAAGTGGCTCTAGCTTGAGTAAACAATTCTAAAGATTTGGAAACCAAGTTGTGAATATTAGTTCTTGTTTGATCAAACATGAATTTCTGGAAAACCTTAGCACCGGATTCGGCAGTGAATTGTTGACCAAAAGAATGAACAACTTCCATCATCTCACCGAACTTCACAATGGACAATTCACCAGATTCTAATTGAGTCAAGGCATTAGCTACTAAAGAAATCGATTGGAAAGCTAAGTCGACACATTTCCCATCACCTTCGTTCATTGACTTGGAATCATCAACTGCGATCATAATTTGGTATTGTCTCTTACTTGGCTTAGTACGACGTAACCAGATCTTATCCTTTCTGAAATCGGAAGCGATGTATGGAATAATACGCTTCATGTTCAATCTCTTACCCGTCTTGTAGTCACCCTTGAGCTTTGTAGAGAGCGTTGGAGCTAGGATTAAACGTAACTGTTCACATAAGGAAGATGTCAGGTCGGAAGTGGAAAGAACAGATTCACGCCATAATGCTCGAGAGTCGTCAATATCACGTTCATTGACTACCATATTATCATCGAATTGCATTTTAATATCATCATCTTCATCTTCTTCATATTCATCATCTTCTTCTTCAATCTCTCCCTTTATCATATCTTTATCATCATCGGAAAAGTCTTCATCTTCCTTTCTATCACCAATGACACCACCTTGAGTCTTACCATTAAACTCTTCAGCCTTCTCATTAGAATCTTCTAGTTCTTCCATGTTTTCATCAGCCTTTTCACCGTCTTCTTTCTCCTCTTCTTCTTCTTGACTCTCTTCTGGAATCTTAGCTTGTTCTTCTTCTTCCTCCAAATCATCATCAATAGCCAACTCTTCAAGGATAGAGGACACTTGATCCTTCTCAGCAGCACCTAACGCTTGAGTTTCGTCTCTATCGTTGGAATTAGCACCGTTGATATGTTCAAATTCATCAGGACGTTCATTGGCTGAAGATTCTGGTTTTTCTTCGTCACGTGTTGAGGCTTCTTGAATTTCTTGATGACGACGATGGAATTGCTTTAAAGAATCACCCAGTTGCTTCAAAGATTGTTTGATTTCTTCTTGGGCTGGGTCGGAAGATGTTTGTTCTTCCTTCTGGTTCTGGTCTTGTTGCTGTTGTTGAGCAGAACCAGTGGCACCAACATCTTGCTTTTCCTCATTTGTATCAGCTTGTGCACCGTCCCCTTGATCACCAGATTTTTGTTCAACAGCAGTTTCCTTGTCAACTTCTTCTTCTTCGTTATTAACACCAGTATCAGCACCTTCTAAGCCTTCCATCTGATCTCCATTTTGATCTTCGTCTGCCTCGTCAGCGTTATCATCACCTTCTTCAGGTTCCTTATCACCTTCTTTCAATTCCTCGCTTTCAGAACCTTCATCTGCATTCTCGTCAACTTCCATGGCTTCTTCTTCATTCAACTCGGCCTCTTCATCAACTTCATGGGTCTCGTTAGATTGAGGTTCCAAGTTTTCGTCTTCCTCTTCAGCATTGGCATCTTCCTCTTCCTCGCCGCCTTCATTCTCTGCAGTATCGTCTTGCTCCATCTTGGCGTCCTGATCTTCACCTTCATCATTTTCGACGAAGCTGTCATCCATAGCGTCATTAAGATCATCGTCTTCGTCTTGACCGTCGTCTTCATCGTCATCCTCACCATCTAAGTTGATATCTTCTGGTAATTCCAATGCTTCTTGTTCTTGAGTCTGAGGATCCAATTTCTCGGCATCTTCTTCATTGCGAACTTCATCGTTTTGTTCAGCAGCAGCTTCTTCTTCTTCATCTTCGTCGTTTTGATCTTCGTCTTGATTTTCCTGTTCAGCCTGATCTTCAGGCTTAGAGTCCTCCTTCGAATCGTCTTTTTTGTCCTTAGACTGGGGTTCTTGGTCATCTTCCATAGCTGTGACATCTTCATCCTTACCGTCCTTCTTATCAGGCATATCATCCGATTCCTTCTCTTTACCATTGTCTTCTTGTACCTCTTCATCCCACATCTTATCATCAATGGCATTTGGATCAGAATCGTCCAAGTCGTCAATCTCTTCATCCATATCTTTTTCATCTTCAGAATCAATATCTTCATCAGATTGTTCTTGGTCTGACAGGTTCTCATTAGTACCAGCCATGTCGCCCTCCATCTCAACAGCATCGTCATTCTCATCTTCATCCTTTTCGTCCTTGTTCTCCTCTTTATTTGGTTCTTGAGCGTTTTCGGTAAGGTCTTCGTCTTGTTCTTCGTCCTTGGAGTTGTTCGCAGCACCGTCACCATCACCCAACCCAGTACCGTCTTGTAAGTTGTCGTCTTGCCTCTGTTCGGAATCATCTTGCTCTTCAGGAGAACAGAAACCCTCCTTCGACAAAGTCAACAGAGCTTGCGACATAATGTACGTGGAATGGGAAATATCCTTGTGGTTTGATAACAGCAAAGACAAAATATTTTTTGACATTTGAATATAGTTCGCTAAAAATGGAACGGTCAAACTTAACAAAGTTTTGACTGAAGCAGATTGAGCAACAGAGAAGGAGCTTTCAGACAAAATAGCAAAAAGGTCAGCCATAGTGGCATTGATTCTTTTATGGCGTAATTGAGAAGTCAATTGGGACAATTGTTTTTGTTTCATCTTGAACCATAAATCATCATCTTCTTCTTCAACGACATTGCCTTCCAAATTCTTGTTGGCCGCAGCTTTAAATGAGCTTTGCAACTTGGTGATCTTCTGGAAAGTGATTAAAATTTGGTTGGACAACTTTCTCAATATTTCTTCAATTACAATAACTTCAGACTCGGTTGACATACCAACAGCAGAATTAGCGTTCACAGTGCTTGGTAATCGTTCAATCCAGTTAGTAACTAATTGACCAATGAAACCAATAGTAGCGTTAGCTTCACTCCACTCTTTTACATCCTTGACTACAACTTCAAAGACGTACGCTATGAACTCAACCAACTTGGTCTTAACCAAAATGGAAGATTCCCAATTCTTTTCAAAGACATTAGCGAAACCAGATAATCTCTCCTGGATATCTTCAAAAACACCAACTGACACATTCAAGGATCCTAATTTGTTGGATATGGAAACTGTAGTTATAGCATGAGATAGAACTTCAGGCAACCATCTCAAAATGAACTTAGCCAAAGCCAAATCTTCACTGACAGTGGAGAATGGTACAAATTCAACGATATCTTCATCATTATTAGTCATTGTAATCTTTTCAAACTCAACTGCGGAGGATTCCAATTGAGTTAAACCTTCGGCCATATTAACAATTGGAGCTCTACCACGAATCAAATAAGACATCAAATCTTCAATGATAGCTAAACCTCTCTCCAAATCACGTGATTGGATCTCTTCGTTACCAGCTGAGACACCGGCACGTAATCTTGGCAAAAGCTCGATGATTCTGAAGAAATAGGCATCGATTGAACCAGAAGATAACTTTTCAACGTTTTCAAAAGATGGAGATTTGGAAAGAATCAACCCGGTACTGGTTTGCAGTTGATGGATATCTTGTTTCATATTCCATTTCAACCCGATTCTCTTCAATTCCTTCATAGTGTCAGTAAGCAACTTTCTCTTCTGAGTCTTCAAGGCAGTAATTTGCTTCTTGTTTTCTTCAGACCATTTGCTTGGAGTCTCTTTCTTGAGACGTTCCATTTCTGATAGTGTGTCCTTGGCTAATTCCAGCAAGACTTGATAATCTTCAGATGCAGAAGTGATTCTAGTAGTGTAAATAGTCATGTTCTTATTGATAGTGGCAATGTTCTTCAAGTGAGCGGGTCTGGTTTCCCATTCAGCAACTTTAGTATTGACATTAGTCAAAGCAGATTCGATATCAACGTATTCCATTCTCTTAGTGTTCAGAACAACTTCAGAAGAGCCAACCTTGTGAGAAGAGGTTAAACCCGCTTCAATCAAGGGTTGAACCAGCCCAGATAACAAAGTTCTGTACTTTCTGACAATCTTGTACAAAGCAGCATGCGATCTCTTAGAAGATTGCTTCAAAGCATCGATGTTCACATCCTTCCAAGAAGCAAGCAAGATGACCTCCTGAATATCCTTCTGTAACTTCTTCTTACCCTGGTTCACATGGTCGTTGATCAAAGGCGTGAACTGCGTGTAGAAAGTGATCAAATTGGACAAAGTGTTGGCAATTTCAGAATGAGAATTCTTGTAGACCTTGTTGACATAGTTGGAAAAAGCCTTTAATAACCTCAAACGTGGATGGAACTGACCATAAGTGGACTTGGAAATGAATAAGTTCAAAGAACCAATCACTTGACCAATGTCATATTCAACATCTTCTTCTTCATCAGCTAATAATGGAACAATGATAACTTCAAACAGGTTAAACCACCATTCACCAATTGAGGCCTCATTGGTGGCTTCTTCCCTTTCGAACAGTGTTCTCCAAGTGGACAATTCCAATCTTCTCCAGGATACAATCAACGCTGTAAACTCATCAAAAACAGTTTTCAAAGTCACCTGAGAAGAGGCATACTTCTCCCATTCAGCAATGAAGGTGTAAATCTGTTCCACCTTCTGGATCAATCTGGCTAATGGTGTCTTCACAGGGTATGACAGGTACTCCAAAGAAATACGCTGCAAAGTCTGCAAAGTAGCATGTTCTGGCCATTGAGTTAATAGTTCACCAACGGTGCTTAATAACTTGGTCACCAGAGCAACAGATCTTTTCAATTCTAGAGGGGAATAACCACGGTAGAAATCCAATTCAGTGGATTTAATAGATGCAGAAGCAGCGTCGATAGATTGAGACAATTCAAGAACAATGGAAGACAACTGAGATGGTTGGATTGAACCATGTTGGAACTCTGATGATGAATTCTTGATTAAAATCTTGGAGATTTCAGAGCCTTCACGAATCAAATCCCCAGAACTCAAGACATCTTTTTCATTCAACATGAACTTGACGAATCTTTGTGCGAACTTCGAATACTCTTCCTTCAAAAGCTCACTGGTTGGCTTGACATCAGCACTATCTTCAGTGGAAATATCCAAAAACTCTTCGAAATCAGGGAACATCTCCTTGAACTCCTCATCAGACTCTTCAGAGACATCTGTATGTCTGTATAAGGAACCTTCTTCAACGGCTTTGGCTTCTTGACGAGAGCGACGTAAAGACCAACGGTAGTACAATGTTTGGAAAATTTGTTGTAATTTATCATCGCTGACTTCCTTAGTAACAGCTGTAGAACCAGCAGTAGTCACAACATTAAACAAGAATCTCATTATTTGTTCAGAGATCGCAGAGTCAACATCAACAGACTTAGTATACTCTCTTAAACCTTCAAACCCCTTATTAAAAGACTGAGTGTGCGAAAGTGCTGACAAATCAACAAACCACAATGGAGTCATAAAAATCTTTGCATTGAAATCACGAGTAGATTGAAGGATCAAATCGAAACCAAGTTTCAAACCAAAAATGTATCCCTTGAAAATATCATTTACGTCGGAGAAATTGGAGAATTGTCTAGTCAATCTTTCCAAGAAAGAAGAAGTGTTCTGTTGGAATAATTCACAATGTTTAGTCAACTCAGGCAAAGAGGCGTCTTCAGTAGATTCCAAGAATCTTGTAACAGCACTTAAATCAACGGTAGAGCTCATAAAACTTTGCCACTCTTCGAAAAGATTATGGATAGATACCGTAGCTTGACGGAAAACACGTGGCTTGCATGGAATTTCAACTTCATTCATTATTGGAATGCAACTTTCCAAAACAATAGCATCATCACCGAATTTGACTTGTCTGATCTGCTTGAACGATTCCCTGATAGCTAAGCATAATGACTTTTTCATCTGATAATTTTCATACAAAACATGATCTTCAATTGCTGGATCATAGGCAGAATCAGGAACATACAATTGTATCAAACCTAATGAAAATAAGACCCAAGCTTCACCTAACTGACCATTGCTCTTCAAGTTGATTAAATTCATCAAAGAAGGAACAAGGAACGAAGCATTAACACGGTTGAAGGCTTCAGAATCAACTTCCACATTTAATAATCTGCCTATGGAGTCCTCGGATAGTTCATCTAAGTACGAAATATCCTCTTCAGGACAAACTAAGCCAAACACCTTAACGTACCAGTTGACAATGATCTTGGAATGTTCAGTTAACATGTTCTTGGTAACAGCGGTGGAATTTCTGACTAAATTCTTGGAGAAAACCAAAGAATCGCTGACAGTTTGGTCTAATTGATCACCAGAGAAACTGTTGTAGTTCCCTACATTACAAAGAACCTTTTCTAAGAATTCACCAGAGAACAAAGAAGCAGTACAAGATGAGAACCCACCAGTGGTAGTTCTATTCTTACTCCACAAAGATTCGAAAACACGTGGATAGATAGCTGAATCGAAATCCAACAAAGCAGAAGTACCCAACCCGGCATATTGAGCCAGTTTTAAGGTATCATTGTTGAAAGAAACAGAGCTTTGAGAAACAACGAAGTTAAACAAATGAGCAAAGTTTTCTTGGAAATTATGAGATCTCTGAATAAGGAACTTCGCACTGACAGCTTCTAAAGACTTGATACCAGCTTCTAATGAGGCAAAAGCAGCATGGAAAATCTCTTCACCAGCATCTGTGGAATCACCTTCATCATCAGTAGCAGTAGAGGTGGAAACCTGATCATAAAGACCAAGGATAGAAGTACTCAACCCAGCGATCAAATCATCGGCATTGGAATATTGCTTGAAAGAAACAGAGTCAAATTTCTTAATTAATTTCATCAATTCATCTCTATGACCCCAAGTCTTAGCAGAATCAGGGTATGAACCTCTGAACTTCTCCCAAATTGGAGTCATCAATTCACCACGAGTTAACTTCAAATCCTGATCAAATTGGTTCAAAATGGTTGCAAGTGATTCAGTGTCGATGCCAGCGTCAGTCGGAACATCCTTAATCCATTTCTTCATTAACTGTTGGAAGACACGAACCTTGGCTTCATCTTTGACCTTAGTGGATTCAAACAAAGAGTACCATAAGTTGACTAACGAATGCAAGGACTCAAAAGCACCCACAGATAAAAGTACTTTTTCAACGGAGAACGATCTGACTTGTGTCAATAAATATTCCAAAGTCTGCTTCAAAAGGGCAAAAACGTTCAATTTCGGAGCAGAACGAATGTTTCTGCCATTAACTAAAGCAGCTCCTTGTTCGATATAATTAAGATCGGAAATCTTACCATGAATGGCACGTGTTTCAATCTCAGACAATTGGACTAAAGATTTGGAAATCATAGAAATCAAGTCAAATAAATGAGTCAATGACGAACCAAAAGTGGAAACGGTAGATTCTATACCAGTGGCACGACAAATAGCAGATTGGATGTAAATGTTCCATAATGGATTTAATGATTGGTAAACATCAAAGTTCAACTTAGCGACATTAGAAGTACCATTGGTTGTTAATTCATCAGCCTTAACACTTGGCAATTGGTATAACTCCAAAAGGGCCTTAGAGACTTCAAAGCCTGACAAACGAACAATAACATCATCTAACTGTTTGAAGATAACTTGGTCATTGATACTGAATTCTGCTGATGAGACAACAGTGTGAATCATTTGAGAAATTTGGGGTTGGGTGATGAATGGGACTGAAGTAGCCAAAACAGAAGTCAACTTATCGTTAAATAAGGATGTATCAACATCTTCGGAAGCAGCAGCAGCGACGTCAGCAGCAGAAGAAGCAGATAAGGTATCCAAGATCTGAGATAAGTGGAACCCTTTAGAATCATCACAGCCTATAAACTTGGAAATAGCAGCTTTCTTTAAAACCTGCTGATCAAATTGAGAGGCACGATGGTTGATTTCTTCCATAAAAAGTTCAACACCTCTGTTTCTCATAGCACGTGACAACTCACCGAACTTTGGATCAACAGTCATAAACAATCTGAAGTTTGGATGTGGCTTTAAGATTCTTGGAGAACCATCGGCTAAGGAACATTCATTCATAATTAAAGAACCATTGATTTCCAACAAGGAATTCAATCTATCCAAAACAGAAGGAGAACACAGGTTGGCGTTATCAAGTACTAACCAATGACCTTCTTCAACAGCCTTCACCAATAAACCATCAAACCATTCAAATCTGACAGTGTTTGCAGTTTCTTGGATCTTCGATTGAACATTGTATAATCTTTCAGCTAAGGCAGTGATAATGGAATCCACGTAAATAGAAGCGTAAAACTGTTCAAATTGAACCATAAATTGGGCAAAGTTGTCCAAAGTGATATGATTATTGTTCAAAAACTTCAACAAGGAAAGACATTGAACATTTGCATCCAAAATCTCATAATCTCTCTTGAAGTAAGTTACCAAAGAAAGCTTTAATTGAACCTGCAACAAATTTAAAACAGTTGTAATTTCTCTTGTCAAATCCAATTGTTCATACCCACCAAGAATATCCATACTGTCAATGTCCGAATTCATAGAAAACTCGACAATTTTGGAACCAGTGACAGAAGATAAGTATCTGACTAAATCGGTCTTGCCCGAGTTAGAAGGACCAACTAAAATCAAAGGCCAATTGTTGGACAATGCCAATATACAAGATTCAACAAGCTCGACGTTGGTTTGCAAGTGATTCAATTTGTGGTTTGGGGACAATTGCAAGTATTGAGATCTGGAAACAATAGCCTTCTTCGCTTGAATAAAGTTCTCACCAATATTGAAAGCAGCATCGGTCAATGGCATTGTGGATTCAAAGACTTCATTGATGATCTTTCTAGCCTGGAGACGGTCACCCAAAGAACGGAATCTTTGGGTGATAATAATGTCCAGGAAGTCAACCGGAGTTAAACCTTGGGAAACATACTCAGCATCGTAAAGATCCAACCATCTTAATGTATCACGTAAGTTGAACTCCCATGGAGCACCATTGGACCCCCAGAGCTTCTTAACAGTGACAGCATCTTCCAATTGGGAGACCACTTGAATCATCTTGGAACAAACATCTGTATCAATTGAAGGATGTAAATGAGAAGCAATCATAACCAAATCTTCAGCAGACAACATATCGACATAAACAACAGAGAATCTATTGACAAAAGACTTTGGGAGACCCTTTCTACCACCACCTTGATACTGTGGGTTCTGAGCAGCAAACACCAAAAAGTTTGGATGTCTTGGGAAAGACTTGTCCAACTCTGGAATATAAGCTTCACCACGATGATCTAAACAGGCATTAAGACCTTCCAAAACAGATTGGGAAGCCAAGTTCATTTCATCCAAAAGAACCCATTCACCTTGCTTCATGGCACGTAGGAAAGGTGCATCTCTCCAAGAGAATTCACCCGTCTTACCACCTTCTACCGGGGCATCAGAACCGAACAAATCAACCAAATCCGTTTGCTCCGAAAGATTGATTCTAGTCAAAGCGTTCCCAGTAGCTTTAGCCAAAGCAGAGACTAAAGAGGTCTTACCAACACCTGGAGAACCTTCTAACAAGATTGGTTTACGAACTTGCATGGCACGGATTACACGCATGGCGTTGGCAGCAGTGGTTGGAGCTTGGAAGGAGAATGATTCTTGAGATTCGTCAGTCGAACAGACTGGAATGGAAAATAAACCAGCAGTTAAGGCAGTATCAGTTAAGGAAACAGAAACCTTATCGGAATAATAACCGGTTAAATCAACTTGAGCAATCTCAGATAATTCATTAACACACTCCAACTTCTTCTGGTTCAATCTTTCTTCAGATTCAGCCAAGTAGGCAGTGTTGTTAGTACCTAATGCATCAATGAAAACCATAGAAGCACCATGTAGCAAAGAGCCATTGATATCACCGTTGCTGGCATAGGAAGAGTTGATAAATTCAACCCAGGCTAAGATATCACGTAAGGAGATCACACCGGAAGAGATATTGGCAACACCACCACCTAATCTGGCAGCAAATGATTCAGAAAACTTGACTACTATTGGAGCAAGATGTTTCAAATCTGAAAATAATTTGGATTCAACAATAGTTTGAACATCATTAAAATCTTCCATAGAAGGAACCCAAATCTCCGTGAAACGGTTTCTTAAAGCTGGAGATAATTCTTTCTTACCGTAATCACCACCTGGATTCATAGTGGATAAGAATTGGAAACCTTCCATAGCTGTAATGGAAGCATCTTGTTCCGATGTTCCCTTCTCAGCTAATAATAAAGATCTTTCTGGTTCCAAAACAGAGTTCAATCTTTCCAAAACAGAATCATCAGCAAGGGAGATTTCATCAAGGAGAAAATATTGACCAGAGGTCAAAGCTTGGATTAAAGGACCATCAGTCCATTCGAAAAGAACGTTCATTTTGTTTCTAAGATCCTTTACCGAGACTTGGATCTCTTCAGACAAAGAAGAGATATCAACAGAATTGTATAACTCAAGTAATTGATCCAATTCCAAATCTTCTTCAAACTCAACAGATAAATCCTTCAGCGCCAAATGCAATTGTTCAACTAACTTTAATTGGACTTCCGATTTGTTTCTGACAGGTCTTTGGGCACCAAGAAGATCACCTGTTTCAGTGTTCTGATGAGCATTGACAGTGATTAGCTTTTTCTTGTGAAACTCAGCCAATAATTGACAAACAGTTGTCTTACCACAACCTGTCTCACCAACTAATAAAATAGGTTCATTGTTGTTCAAAGAAGTTTGAATCAACACGGCTAAACGACGAATGGCCTTAGTCCAAACAACAGAGGATTCAATAGACATCAATTCATCATTCTCTAAGGATTGGTAGTAGGCATCCATATCTAATTTGACCCTCATGACCTTTTCCATGACTTCCTTTACAATTAACTTCTCTTCTGGCTTTCTGACACGTTCAGCTAACAACATATAACCATTTGCAGCTAGTTGTTCATAGCCGACAGCTTCTCTTAAAGCCCAACGGAACAAATCACGTAAAGTAGCAAAGGAGTTCTTCTTTTCGAACAAACGAGAAGATTGACGTTGAACGGTTAATTGTCTATAAACTTCCACAATCTTCTTTGCGTAAGTTGGAGCGATCTGGCATCTCTCTCTTAAGATAATTTCCAATTCATCTTGAGGAATATCATCGAAATGTAATTCCAAAAAACGGTTTCTGAAAGCACGAGATAACACCTTACGACCACCGTATAATCCTGGGGGATTCTGGGTAGCAAATAACATGAAATCAGGATGTGGATGGACAACTTCTTGAGTCTCAGGAATAAACAATTCTCTGTTATCATCTAAAAGACGATTCAAAGCTTCCAACACATCGGTAGGAGCCAAGTTCAATTCATCAAGTACCAACCAATGACCCTTTCTTAAAGCTTCAACCAAGATGCCTTCCTTGAAAGTCAATTTACCAGTGTCATCAGAGATGTAAGTCCCCAGATATTCCTGCAAATCAGTATGTTCATGGTTATTGATACGGACAAACTTGTTACCAGTGATATCGGCCAAATACTTAACCATAGAAGTCTTACCAGAGGATGTAGGACCTTGGATCAAGATTGGGAACTTCTTACCAGAGGTGGCCCTTACCAAATTCAACATGTTTTTCTCGACAAAAGGAGTGATGATGTAATGTGGCTGATCTATAACTTGATCTGGACCTTGTCTCATCCAATAATGCTTAAACTGGACGTATTTCTCATCATTTGTTGTTGGGTTTGGAGGAATCTGGGAAAAAACGGACTTGGCATTCTTCAATCGACCAATCGTATATTGAGCAATCAAAGGCTTTAAAATCTCCTCAGATGCCTTGTCCAACAAAGTCAAGAAGGCCATAGAGAAACCTTCGTATAAGGAACGACGTAGGCCGTAAATAGAGACAATATCACAGACATAAAGCAAAGTTCTTGTCAAAGTTCTAATGGAGAAATGAGGCTTCTGATTCGCACCGTCAACGATTTGGTTGGACTCTGCAAGTCTTTTAGCTTGAAGATACAATTGAGCAATATCATTACCAATCCATTCGTCACTGAGAGCATAACGTCCAACATATTTGTCAATAATCTGTAGCAAGTCAGCAATATCACCATCTGGTGAATGAACGTAAATCTCTGTAAATCTGGAACGAATACTCAATGGCAAATCTCTCTTACCGACATCAGTTGCTGGGTTCATACATCCAAAGATACGGAAATCTGGATGGGCTTGAATTGATTCGACTTCACCCTTTTCAGAAAGCAAGATGGATCTTTGGGTGGCTTCGGCTAATAAATCTGAGATACTTTCCAAGGTATCAGGAGAGGCCAAATTGATTTCATCTAACAGTAACCAATCACCATTTCTCACGGCCTTGACAAGAGAACCTTCTACGAAGTTGAACACAAATGAGTTCTCTAGAGCTTGAAATTGAGCCTCAAAGTTCTTGATTGAGACCTCCATTTCGTCCCATTTCTGCTGTAAGACCTTTCTATCAATAACAGACAATTTTCTTTTCTTTTTAGCAGAATCTTGGTGTTCATCTAATTTCTGAGTTTGTCCCTGTTCTTGCTGTTCTTCAGCGGCAGATTTGGCAAATACTTGGTTGGCTAATTTGACAGCTTCAGTCCATAACTTAACCACATTCTTCCATTGGGAGCGGTTAAAACATTTGATCAACATCTTTTCAAACTTCTCGTTTTTCTTAGCAGAGAACGTCAATCTGAATAAATTCAAAAAAGATTCTTGAAGAGGAACAGCGACAGCCTTAGCATTGACTGGCTTATAACCACCGAGCAAATCACCGGTTTCGGTCTGTTGGGAAACATTGATGACAGTCAATTCCTTGTTCAATTGCTTGGCAACTTGTTGAACAACAGTGGTTTTACCAGTACCGGTTTCACCAACTAACAGAACAGGTTCGGTCATTTGGATAGCAACGCCGATTTGTTCCATCAATCTCAAAGAATGGTTGGTTCTAGCAAAAGATGTCTTGTTCCCAGATGTGTTCTTCTTGTACAAAGAACTGGATGACTTTTTCAAATGAGCTCTACCAATGACAATCTTATCCTCCATATCTTCGTAAATTGGGACATGTTTTTTAAGAAAAAGCTGGATTCTGGAAGAAGCGATCTGTAAATTGGAACCAATCACATTGATCAAAGGTTCCAAAGCACCCGCTTCGCTGATGGCACTGGCAAAACAATCAACGGCTTCAGCAAAGATGTCGTCAATTACGGTGGATTCCAAAAGTTGGGAAGAGTTAGAGATTCCACAGTTAATGAAGATCACATTAACACGATGACAAAACTTGATCAAATCTCTTGCAGAGATAACACGTGGATGAGACCCTTTGTTCAACACCAAAAACGATTTGCTGGCATATGTATGTTGGATAGATTCAAACAATTGGATGAAAGACGGTATCAATCTTTCCAAAACTGGGTATTGAGATGAAAGAATCTGGGTCAATTCATTCTTGCAAGGATCTTCGATGTGTAAGGTCTTCCACAATCTTAACCCAATCAAATCTGGAATAGATACAACACCCTTTTTACCCTTCCTCACGTTATCGGAAGAAGTTCTGATGGTGGAAATCAATTGGAAACCATTTGAAGCCTTGATCACTTCACCTCTAGAAGGAATGGTCAATTCTCTTTTCTCCAGCAAACTCAAAAGAACAGATAAGACTTCGGTAGGGGCCTTATCAATATCTTCAATCAAAACCCAGCGCCCTTCCATGACAGCAGTGGTCAAGACACCGTGTCTCCATTCAAATGTACCTGGTTTGGAGCCGGAAGTGTACGTACCTAACAACAACTTAGCATCGGTCTGTTCACCTAAATGGATCTTAACCAAAGTCTTATCACAGGAGAGATATTTGGAAAGTTCATTGATGAGGAAAGTCTTACCAGAACCAGCACCACCAATTAACATCACTGGAGAAGAATGTTGGACATGTGTAGCCAAAGATCTTAAAGTGGAGATGGATCTGTCAGTAGCAATAAAGGAATTAGAAGAAAAACTGGAAAATGGCTGGTCGAAATGGACCTTTGGAACCAAGATACCACACACAGAGACCACATATTTACTCAACATAGAGCTTTCAATGATAACAATGGAGTCTGATTTGGACTGTTGTTGAAATAATGCATTGGAGGATTGAGAAGATAGTTCTTGATAATTGGATAATCTCTTGGCTTCTAAAATACCCAAATATCTAAAGTCGATATTAAAATCGCCTTCCAAAGAACCAATCAACGAATCTTCGGACTTAAGAAAGTTGTTGAGCATATCATTTTGAGCCTTTTCACTGAAATTCAAGTACTGAGAAAGAATCAATATAGCAATGTATTTGTTGATCGTGTTAGTGGAAGTAGCATTCAAGATCTTGGAAATGGTGTCTGGAGAGATAAATCGCATGAATCTATTTTCGTCCAATTTCAATAATCTGAAGAAAGCAATCAAGATTGTCTGTAATTCTTCGTTATTTGATGTTATCTTTTCAAGATTGTCCTCCATTTGGCCAAAGATATCGTTTTGATCCAAGTAGAATTCAACTAAAGAAATGACTTGGGGAGTTAATGAGACGATTCGAGCCAAGGCAGAGAGAACAATCGAACCAGTGATAGTGTAATTCTTGATGTTAGAGTTCAATTTGATGTATTCCAACTCAATGGTTTGGCTGGAGATCCATCTTGAGATGAAATCCAAGTAAATTGGTTCTAAGGAATAAAGAAAGGCTGTGGACAAAGTTGGATCCAATGCCTTAATTGAGAGAATGTTCAAGTTATCAGTGATTGTCTTGGAAATATCGAACTGTAGAGCATTGGAGTCGATAGATTTTCTTTCATAAAATTTAATAAAGTTGAAGAATTTTGACTGTGATTCAGTGTAATTCAAAATTATTTGATCGGACATGATAAGCAAAGAGCAAATTTTCGAAGTAATAAGGATTCACTTGTATTTTCTATTCTTGTTTCTTGTGAAATAAGTAACAGCAAATAATAATGATTTGGATTGGGAAACACTTAACAATCAAAAAAAAATCCTTAACTAGCAACGGCAGAATACAATATGGAAAATAGAATTCTGGTTGTAGATAAAGTGAAGGATCTATATCAGTAATAATTAAATTTAGATATATGTTCTTTCTTTTATTTAACTGATTGTTGTGGGTACAAGGTTATTAAAATTTTTTTCAAAAATCTTTGTGTAAGATGCGTTTCATGTCATTTCCAGACGGGCAATTAAACTATGTTTAATCAGGTGATCACAAAGTAGGGCAAATTATCTTTACAATGGTAAATTTATTTTTTTATAGTGTTTCAAAAACCAAAATATACTTACACTAATTACGACTTGAGTTTCTTTTTTTGATTTCAGAATTTTATTTTTGTTTTGTTTTTTTGTTTTTTTTCCTTTTAAAGTTTGGACTAAGTTTACATTTAAAAATTGTGGGAAAAAAAAACGCTTTCAGGCATTGGAATTTTTTCCAAATTATCAACCTTCAATTGTAGAAATATTCATTTCAAGAACTAAACAGATATATTTTTTTGTTTCTGTTGTTGTTTTTACATGGCTGCTATTCATGGAATGAAATTTACATAAGGGCCTTTTGTACTTTCGATATTGTTTCTTTGACGTGGCTACCAATTGAATTGAGTCACGTGCTCTGAATCTTGCCATGATGGACAAACCTGTAAACTGGGAAACGTCAGACAACGAACCTTACAATAAATGAAAAGGGGAGGTTCAAAATTTGCTTTGAAAGATTTACACCGTTCTCCATATAGCATTCAATTGGCTGATATGAATTTAAACTATCGATGCTTGAACTAGATATAAATCAACTAAAACGAAAATCATCAATTGGGCATCGGACCTTAACGGATTAACGGGGTATTGCCTTACATAATAGAATGCGCCATGTGTTCACTTGCGTGGCCACAACAAGAATTTTTTTATCAAAATTACTTTTTTTTGCCAAAAACGATTTATGAAAAAAAAAAAATATTCTTCTCTTCAAAATGTCATGGCAGACACCCGAATCTTTCTTTATATTGATCAACCAACGAGACACGCTCAGGATAAACAAACATGCCTCCAAAGTTCAATCCTCTCAGTGCTAGCTTTTTCGTCCCAGGGGACAACCAACAAGCAGCTCCAAACCAACAGTTTGGTAACAGACAGTACTACAACAACAATACCAACAATGGTAGACAGTACAACAACAACAACTACTACAACAACAACAATAACAACTACAACAGAGGCGGTAACGTTCCAAACAAGAACATGTCTTACGAACAATACATGAACCAACAAAACAACATGAACTTCAGTACAAGATCTAACAGTAATACCAACCACTCTGTTTCCAACATGGGCTCAAATGCTACCACTCCAGCTTCTAGTGCTTTGAACTCTCCTTCTGTTTCCACCACTTCTCTGACCTCTTTGAACCAATCTTTTGAAAAGATGGGTCTCTCTCCAATCTCCAATATCTTGGAGAACTTGAAGGAAGCTAAGGTCATTGCCGATGTCAAGACTGAAGCTACCGCCATCGCTGATAGAATCGCAGAAGATGGCATCAGTGCTATTGAAGAATGGAAGTTAGTTGACGTGGTCTCCAAGCTATCTAAGGCCAAGAACCCAGCATTGATCAGAGAATCATCTGTCATTATCATCTCTGCCATTGTCAGAAAGTTTGCTGGTCAATGTCCAAAGGAAGCATACCTCTTAGCTTTCTTATCTGTTGCCTTAGACTGTTTCTCTGATAAGGAAAACAACGTCAAGAGATCTGCCCAAGCTGCTGTTGATGCCATCTATGGCTCTTTTCCAGTTGAAGCTTTATCCTCCGTCGTATTGGTTGAATTGTTAACTTACTTAAAGTCTTCTGCCAAGTGGCAATCTAAGATTGCAGCCTTGAAGATTGTTGATAAGATTACCGAAGAATCCCCAAGTGATTTGATCGAATTGAGATTCAAGGAAGCTGTCCCAGTCTTAACCGATATGACAGTTGATTTCAAGCCTGAGTTGGCCAAGGCTGGTTTAAAAACCATGTCTGCCTTTGTTAAGGTTTTGGATAACTTGGATTTACAACCACGTTACGATTTGATTGTCTCTACTTTATCTGATCCAAACAAGGTTCCAGACTGTATCAAGTCTTTATCTTCAGTTACATTCGTTGCTGAAGTCACCGAACCAGCTTTATCCTTGTTGGTTCCAATTTTAGTCAGATCTTTGAACTTATCTTCTTCTTCTCAAGAACAACTACGTCAAACCGTTATTGTTGTTGAAAACTTGACCAGATTAGTCAACAACGCTATTGAAATCGAATCGTATATTCCTCAGTTGATGCCAGGTGTTAAGAGAGTCTTGGACACAGCTGCTTTGCCAGAAGTTAGAGAATTGGCTGAAAAGGCCTACAAGGTTTTACAAGACGACTCATTGGACAACGGTAAGTTTGGTGGTAGATTGACTTTAGAAGAAGGTAAGAAGTACTTAGACGCCACCAAGATCAACGATGAAACCATGTACAATTACTTAGTAAAGGTTTTGGTTTCCGATGCTAACGTCAATGATTGGAAGAGATTAAAAGAATATTTACACTTAGCGTTACCACAATTTATTGCATCCGAAGAGGAAGTAACCTCATACACTCAAGAAATCGTCACTCAATTGAGAACCTTATTTACTCCAGATGCCGTTGAATCCAACGAAGATGACGGCATTGAAATTGTCAACTCTGATTTCTCGTTAGCTTACGGTGGTCGTATGTTATTGAATAAGACAAACTTGAGATTATTAAAGGGTCACAGATACGGTTTATGCGGTCGTAACGGTGCTGGTAAGTCCACTTTGATGAGAGCCATCGCCAACGGTCAATTAGAAGGTTTCCCAGATAAGTCTGAGTTGAGAACCTGTTTCGTTGAACATAAGTTACAAGGTGCCGAAGGGGACATGGACTTAGTGAGTTTCATTGCATCTGATCCTGAATTAGAAGGTACTTCGAAAGAGGAAATTGCCAATGCCTTAGCCGAAGTTGGCTTCGACCAAGAAAGAAGAGAACAACACGTGGGTTCCTTGTCTGGTGGTTGGAAGATGAAATTAGAATTGGCCAGAGCCATGTTAATGAAGGCCGATGTTTTATTGTTAGATGAACCTACCAATCACTTGGATGTCACTAACGTCGCCTGGCTACAAGACTATCTTACCTCTCATGAAGAAATCACCTCTTTGATCGTTTCCCATGACTCCGGTTTCCTTGACACTGTCTGTACCGATATCATCCACTACGAAAACAAGAAATTGGCCTACTACAAGGGTAACTTGTCTGAATTCGTCAAGGCTAAGCCAGAAGGTAAATCCTACTACACTTTGACTGATTCCAACGTCAAGATGGCCTTCCCACCTCCAGGTATCTTGACAGGTGTCAAGTCCAATACCAGATCTGTTGCCAGATTGACCAATGTTACCTTCTCCTACCCAGGTGCCAGCAAACCATCTTTATCCAATATTTCTTGTTCTTTGTCCTTGAGTTCCAGAGTTGCTGTTTTAGGTCCAAATGGTGCTGGTAAATCCACCTTAATCAAGTTGTTGACTGGTGAAACCGTCCCACAAGAAGGTAAGGTTGAAAAGCACCCAAACTTGCGTATTGGTTACATCGCTCAACATGCGTTACAACACGTTGAAATGCACAAGGAAAAGACAGCTAACCAATATTTACAATGGAGATACAGATTTGGTGATGATCGTGAAGTTTTGTTGAAAGAATCCAGAAAGGTCTCAGCTGAAGAAAAGGCCATCATGGAGCAACAGATCGACATTGCTGATGGTAGAGGTCCAAGACAATTGGAAGCCATTGTTGGTAGACAAAAGTTGAAAAAGTCCTTCCAATATGAAGTTAAGTGGGTAAACTGGTTACCAAAGTACAACTCTTGGGTTCCAAGGGAACTCTTATTAGAGCATGGTTTTGACAAAATTATTCAAAAATTTGATGACCATGAAGCTTCCAGAGAAGGTTTAGGCTACCGTGAATTGGTTCCAAAAGTTATCAGAAAGCATTTCGAAGATGTTGGTTTAGATGGTGATATTGCCGACCACACTCCAATGGGTTCCCTTTCTGGTGGTCAATTGGTCAAGGTTGTTATTGCTGGTGCTATGTGGAACAACCCACATTTATTAGTCTTAGATGAACCTACCAACTATTTGGATAGAGATTCTTTAGGTGGTTTGGCTGTCGCTATTAGAGACTGGAGTGGTGGTGTTGTCATGATTTCACATAACAACGAGTTTGTCGGTGCTTTGTGTCCAGAACAATGGGTCGTTGAAAACGGTACAATGGTTTCTAAGGGCCATGCCGTCGTCGATAATTCTCGTTTCGAAGATGACGGTACAGCTTCAGCTGAAGGTTCTCCAGCTCCAACTCCAGCTCCTGTTTCTAAGACCAGTGAAAACGATGATTCTCCGGCTAACATCAAGGTTAGAACTAGAAAGAAGAAGATGACCAGAAACGAAAAGAAACTTCAAGAAGAACGTCGTCGTTTGAGATACATTGAATGGTTAAGTAGTCCAAAGGGTACTCCAAAACCACCTAACTCTGATGACGAAGACGAATAATCATCGCATTTTGTTCTTTATTTTTCTTATTTTTTGGGTGTTACATTTTATTTGTGTTTTTTTTTTCCACAGTCTGTTCTTTATGTTTTCGAATTAATATATTTAATAATTTTCTATTGCATATTATTTCTTTTTAGTAGATCCTATAAATTTTAATTCTTTTTTTTTTCTGTCATTACACATTAAATTCGATCCTTTAGGTTTTAAAGAAGCGTCACTCTTTGTAAATTCTATACTTTGAACATCTCTTTAGCCCCATTGGTATCTTATTGTCGTTTGAGGCCAACACAAGGACTTCGTATATAGGCTTACTTCTATTGTTCTAGAAAAATAAAAAATAAAATTAATTAGGCCCCGTAGAAAGATGAGAAAATTTTTTTAAAACCCTAGTGGCGGAGGCACATACTGACACATAAGAAACGCCACCGCCTGCCGCATAATACTTTTCTTTTCTTAGGATGAAGGGAAGAAAAAAGCAATAGGACAAGCGGAATATAAAACAACAGTAATTTCCCCTCTACAGCATAATTTTTTTTTTTATTTTTTTGTCATTATTGTTATTTATTTTTGGCCACTGCAGTGTTTGTCACATATATCAACACAAGAGTTCTATTATTATACTTCAAATAAACATGTTTTCTACCAAATCCAAAACACTTTCACTTCATCAATCTGTCCTCAAATCGATAGTGTCAACTTTCCTTCCTGGATCAAGCGCGGCTGCTTCATTAGTGCCCACCACAACCACAAAACCTTCACCTCCAAACGCCATCAAAATCTCCTCTATCCTCAACGCAAACAACATCTCATCTAACAATAAAAGATATCTCGACACACCAGATCACTACCGCTTCCACTCCTCCTATGCGAGTTATTGTCATCATGGTGCAACACAATCGCCAGTCATCACATCGTTACTAGACTTGACAGACAATAATTCTGGTCTCTCACTCCTACCTAAAAGAAGATTATATGGTAACCCATTTGAAACCTTAAGTATCAAATCAGGAGATGATGCAATAATTGTCAGCCCCAACTTGATTGGCGTTGCTGATGGTGTCAGTGGTTACAGTGGTGATCATGCTGATTCTGGGTTATTCGCTAGATCCATCCTAGAAAACTTTAGCCGACACTTCACTGAATTAAGCTCTAAACATGGAGAAAACCTAAAGGCAATAAGAGATGCTGATATCATTAGAGATTTGGATTTATCATTCAAGGAATCTTTGAAAGTTATGGAGCTTGAGAAGTTGAGAGGTTCGTCCACTTTATTGGTTGGAATGATTGTTGATACTACTTTAAAAGTTCTAAGTTTAGGTGACTCTAAGATTTTCGTTATTAGGGATAAGGAGATTGTCTTCACCAACAAGGAGCAATACATCAGCTCCATGTGTCCTCAACAAGTTGGTACCAATTTTCCAGAGAAGAAACCATCAGAGATTGTTGAGATCTCTAATATTCAATTACAGAACGATGATCTTATCTTGGTTTGCTCGGACGGCTTAACTGACAATTTGTATTCAGATGAGATTCTGCAATTCATCAATGAGAGACTCAATATTGAAAAGACCAATCTACAAGAAGTCACAAATGCTTTGTTGAAGGAAACCAAGTCTGTTGCCTTTGATAGTTACTGTGTTTGTCCATATGTTGAAAAGGTCAATGAATTACACAATCAATTCATTCAGGGTGGTAAATTGGATGATATTTCTATTTGCATTACCAAGGTCTCTTTCAATGAACCAACCTATATCAAATGATTGCTCTAAACATCAGATCTACTTTTGTAACTCACAGGTATGCTGAAGTTTTGAGGAAATTGTTAGTGTCATTATACTATGCTACATCATTCATATTATAGTATATCTTACTTTAGCTGTTTCTGTTTTACTTGTTTTTTTTTGTTTTTTTTTTTTTTGACTTTTTTGTCTTTTGGTTTGTTTGTTTTTTGTTTGTTTTGGTTTGGTGTTATTATTTGCATACATGTTACACAGGTTAATTAGGGTTCGGTTTATATAGTACAATTGAAGATAATTGTTTTGGATATAATATTAATTGAGCAGCTACATATATACGTCGTTGATTTTAAGTTTTAGGTTAAGTGGTTATAATATTAGGTACATATGAAGGGATAAATAATCTATATATGTAAAACTTTGTTATTTCCTTAAACTGAAAAATCACTTCAAATTATGTAATTTATTTATGAGGAACCCAATCACGTGATTATTTATTTCTTTTTTTTTTTTTCAAATTGAAGTTTGATTGAAAATTAAAATGCATGCAGGAACCTGAAGTTAACTTAGATGGCCACGAAGATTACCATAAACGGCAAACCTAGGCGCATATCCATGACGTAATTCTAGAACTGAAGAAAAATGAACGGTTTTGATATGGGCACATCTTTATACGTAATGATGCGATTAAATCTTAAAAGTTTATGTCTTTTTACCTCAAATTTTGACAACTATTTGATATTTGATGTACATCTAGAATCATCCTAGTAAGAAAAGAAATGAAATTCTTATCATATTGATTTCAACTGTAAATTTAGTTTTTGTTTTTGTTTTTTCACAAATTGTATAAATTGTGTTAAATTTCCTCCTCATACATCTTTCCTATTAAAAAGTTCCAACAATCCTTATAATATATATATATATCGTTTAATTACTATAAAGCATAATGTTCACAACAAGAGTTCTTAAACAACAAGCAGGAGCTTTTTCCAAATTACCACATTTCAAAGAAGTCAAAATGGCCTATGACCTCCATCAACCAGCAGTTTCATTACAGACTAATATCAACAATGAAAATCATGAAAATGAACCAATTATTTTCATTCATGGGATCTTTGGTAATAAGAAATCATATGCTCAAGATTGCAAACTAATTGCTGATTCTACACATACCCCAGTTTATACTTTGGATCTAAGAAATCATGGTGAAACATCACATGCTTCCCCTTTTAATTATGACGTGCTGACCGCTGATATCAAGGCATTCTGTGAAGAACATTCTTTCGAAAAGGTAAAATTGGTGGGTTATTCCTTGGGTGCTAAGGCTTCCATGTTGACTGCTTTGAAATATCCTGGATTAGTGAAGTCAGCTGTTTTCATAGACAATGCTCCAATCAACCAGCCACATTTGAAAGGTTTCATGAAGTCGTATATTAAATCAATGAAGTATATTTTGGATGAGTCCAGAATTCATAAGAATGATAAGCAATGGAAAGAAAAGGCCAACCAAGCGATGCAAAAGTTTTTACCTAATGGTAATTTGAGAAGAAACTTGCTGGTCAATTTGGTGAACAAGCCACCAAAAAATGCTGAAGAATCAACCATCAATTTTGACACAGAATATATTCAATTCCTTAATCCAATCCATGAGATGGAACAAATGATCATTGAAGAAGTGGCAACATGGCCAGACACAAAGGGATTGAAATATCAAGGGGATACCCACTTCATTAGAGGTTTAAAATCCCCATTCATTACTAAAGAAGGTGAGGCTGCTATTGTTGATCATTTCCCAAACGCTGATATCACCGATTTGAACTCTAACCATGACATATTAGACGATAGACCTGGAGAGTATGTCAAAATCATTTGTGATTTCTTCAACTTGCATAGATATAAGAACCCACCAAAAGATGCTGGTGTTGTGAACTATTCAGGTTATGGGTTTCAACAACCAATTCAACATTCGACAGTTGCTGTCAACTGATATCAATAAATAAGTTTCAAATTTTTGCACCACATTTCACTTATATATAAATACATATACGTATCTGCTGTTTTTTTTTTCGATAGTATGTAAATATTGTACGGATATTTTTGTTCTTTTCTATATCAAATGAGTAATTTCTCTGAGAATCAAAAATGAAAAAAAAAAAAAAAATGAAAATACCTCATGTATTATGATGACAAACTGATCAAATTTCTGAACTTACCTCATTCCCCAATAATACTTAGTAAGCTTCAACTGACTTCTTGTGAAAAATTCAGTTGAGTGTTCTAGTGATTAATATGTATGCGCAAGTCTAAAATTATATTAATATATATATATACATGCTTAGCATATCTAGCTAAGAGATAACACCTCTATATGTTCATTCAATGTTCTTAATGAAATATTCCTTCAAGATCTTGTCGGAAACAGCACTTGGAGAGCTGACAACCATGTCAGTACCATTACTGGTTTTAGGGAAGGCAATGACATCTCTAATAGTATTAGTTCCAATAAGTAATGCCATCAATCTATCAAACCCAATAGCAAACCCTGCATGTGGAGGACATCCTAACTCCAAAGCCTTTAATAAATGACCAAACAACTGATCATAGCTCTTGATTTGTAAAACTTCCTTAAGAACATATCTCTGGATCTCAGCATTATGGATTCTACGAGAACCACCGCCAATTTCCATACCGTTGATAACCAAATCGTAATGGTCACCTTTGACGTTCAATGGTTTGCTCGAGAGCTCTTCGTAATCTTCTAATTTGACCATAGTGAATGGGTGGTGAGTTGCCTCGAACTTCCCGTAGTCATAGATTGGATATCCATGCTTAGCTTCTAACTCTACTGGATTGAACAAGGGAAAATTCTCAACCCATAAAGCAACATTCTCATTGGATTCACAACGTCTCCATTTATCTGGGTATTCTTCAATGGCCAACTGTCTGAATCTTCCTAATGGCGTTGGGTTTTCATAAGAAAGTTTGGCTCTGTCACAATAAGCTAAAACATCACCGATCTTTAGATTCAACTTAGAACGAAGCCCTTCAACGTTCTTCAATGGATAAGAAGGTGATATTTTGTCTGTCCAGTTCTCTTCATCCAATTTTGTACTGATTTTAATAGTATGTGCCATTCTTCTGTTGTACTCTGCGCTATCTTTAAGTCTTTTAGGAACATTCTTATAATTCTTATCGAGTGCCCCTCTCAAAACTAGGACTTCTAAAACTGAGAAATCTTCATTGTATGGCTTCCTGTAAAACTCTGAAATGTTTATTATTTCTAAAGTAGATCTTAAATCTGGCTTGTCGATACCGTATTTAGCAATAACCTCATCATAATCAAGGTGGATCAAAGCGCCACCCTTTTGAGTAGACCCGCTATCTTTGTTACTCAAAGTTAATAGCTCATTCTTGCCAATCTCTTTAAAGATCTTTTGTACAGTGGATTCAATAACATGTTGAACATCACCCGCATCGGCAAAGGACATCTCCAAATCAACCTGGGTGAATTCCGGCTGTCTATCACTTCTTAAATCTTCATCTCTGAAACATCTGGCAATTTGGAAATAGTTCTTGACGCCACTGGCCATCAGTAATTGCTTGTACTGTTGTGGAGATTGAGGTAAGGCATAGAATAGATTGCTCTTTCTTGTTGGAACCAAGAACTCTCTGGCACCTTCTGGAGTAGACTTGAATAACAAAGGGGTCTCAATCTCCATGAAATTCAACTCGTTGATTAAGTAGTTTCTGATTAGGCTAGAGGTATCTGATCTCGTCTTGAGTGCATTTTGGAAGTATGACGATCTTAATTGCAAGTATCTGAATTGTTGTGGGAATTCATTTGGCAAAGTCTTCAAAGCTTCTAATTGAGAGGTCAAAACATCACTGTGGTTCAGAGTCTTTAAGTCTTGAATATCCAAGTCCCATCTGACCTTTTCATCGCCGTCCTTTGCGAATCTTTTGGTAATCTTACCTGTGATACTGACGCAATCTTCTATCTGTAATCTTTGAATCTGTTCAACGATTATCGGATCTTTGGAAATGATCTGTGTGAAATTCCCTTCAAAGTCTCTCAAAGTGGCAAAGGCTATGTTCTTCCCAAGCTTTTTCGGTTTTTTATCAACCCATCCTTGTACAGTGACTGTCTTATCCCAATGGGATTCGATATTACTGTTTATGGAACTGATGGTATTTGTTGATTTAGGAAATTGGAACTTGGTGAAGACTTCTTCCTTGGTAGGAAGCACTTGCAGTGTTCTCGATGTTGCATGAAGGGATCTAACAAGAGGAGATCTTGTTACTTTAAGTAGTCTCAACATACTCTAGTGCTCTGCTTTTTTTTTTTTGTTTTTTCAAAAATGAAGAAAAACAATTTAATATTTTAAATGGGTTTACATAAAATTAATAAACCATTCGAGATATTTAATTTGTACGCATCAGCTTTTTTCACGGCATAATTAATTGCATATGGAGCTCACTCAAATAGTATTACCTCTCACACACAAATGCCTTGCTTCTTCTAACGAAAAAGTTGACAATTTCTAGGAGATAGTATGTTACAAAAACTTCTTCACTGTCGACTGAGTTGATATAACAATTTTTGAATAATTAATAATAATTGAAGTGCTTTTAGAAGGGCTAGAAAGCTTTTTTACAAAACTGCGCTGTTCCGGAGTCGAACTTGGGGCTCAAAGATGGTAACTTTTTACGATAATATCTGGGAAAAAAGGACATGGAAGCTCAAATAAACTCCTAGGTTCTATTATATTCATAGATGAATCAACGTTTCTATTTTGTCAAAAAAACGAGTTGTTTCTACCATTGATTAGTTAATATTACCATAAAGGAGCAAAATTCAACCATATATTAACTGTTTCTTTGTGATATCATGTATTATATTACAAATATGCTCCATTGTTAGACGTTTAATACTTGTGTATTGTCTAATTTCGACTTGCCTATAAATAATATATAACGTAAATGAGATGGTGTGCCTTCAGAATAGAGATCTAAGACCTATTTATACCAGTGGAGGTTGCTACGCTGTTGCATATTCTAGAATGATAACAACTGATCTAGAATAGATTAGCAATCATAGCATGTGACACGATATAGGACTATTCTCTATAACATCGATGCTCAAATGAAATTAAGACAGGGGTAATAAATTGCTTGATTTGAATAGACACTGGCTAAGTTTTAATTTATTAATCAATCTATCTTCCGTAAAATTCGTAATTTTAGAGACTAAAACACAAAAAAAATTTAGAGAAATCTTGGAATTTGTCTCAGCATATGCCTGAGAATCTATCATCTTACATAATCTGGTCCACAGCGCGGAAGTGAGTGAAACCTAAACGTAAACTTTAAGAGAAATTTATTCAACCTCTAACATTTATTACCAATTTATCACACCAGCCTTCATCCACTGTTCCGGTCTGTATTGGAGTTTATCATCTTTCTTAGATAGACTAGATCACTCATATTTTCGTTTTTTTTTTTTTTGCCTTTGTCTACAAATCAATCATGTCCAACCTTTTAGCCAATCTTAACGCCTTCAAGAACAAAGTGAAAGCAGCTCCAGTTCTCTCAGTTCAACGTCGTGTCTCACCAGCAACCTCTATAGCATCTTCATCTTTATCCAGTAATAGTAGTAGCAGCACATCTACTCAGAAATCTTCCTCTTTGAAACGTTCAGCCGTCGAATCAAATGATTACAGCGAAGATGAATCAACTCCAAAGCCAAAGAAACCAGCTTATGATACTACAGGCTCTCATCTTTCTACTAAATTACTTTTAGCAGTTGAATACATCAAGGGTAAATCCTCAGCTATTCCTGTTGATGCTTTATTATCGTACTTGTCTATCAATAACCCAGATCAGCGCTCAAAACTACTAGCGTTGGTGAAGAACTTAGATAAGATTAATTACAACGAAGATGATCAAACCCTAGAATACGCTACGTTTAATAATATTAAAACCAAGGAGCAGTTATTGGACTACTTAAGAATACCTGGTCCTTTTAAGGGTACTTCGGTGAAAGAACTAAGAGATGGTTGGACAGAATGTATCGATATTATCAAAGAATTAGAAGAAGACGGTTCAATTCTAGTTTTGAAAACTAAGAAGGATAATCAACCAAGACTGATTTGGGCTAATAGTGCAGGTAAATTAGGATTAGTGGATGAAGAGTTCGTGACTAGTTGGAATAGTGTTAAGTTACCAGAACGTGCCGACTTACCAAACCTCTTGAAGCAAAAGGGTTTGAAACCTGCAAGTGTTGATCCTGCCACTGTCAAGAATCTATCTGATACTGCTAACCAAAAGAAAAGAAAAGCCAGAAAGGGTAAGATTACTAACACACATATGACTGGTATCTTGAAGGATTATTCTAGCAGGGTTTAGAAATTCATTATATTATTTTGATTTCGGTGTATTGTTATATTACTACACAAACTTATATGGGATTGTACAAACAAATACATAATTTTGATTTCTTTTCTTTTTTTAAAAAAAAATTATAGTACACAAATTTAGAGGTTTAAAGTAAATATAAATAAATCATTTTTTTTAGAGAGAGAGAAACAACAACAACGATTCTTCTGTTTATTTATTTCTTACTTTTCTTTTCCTTCTTCTCCTTCTTGTCTTTCTTTTCCTTCTTTTCTTTCTTTTCTGTCTTCTCCACCTTGGTCTTCTTCTTTGGTGGTAGTAAATCTTCTTCCAAATCACTGGTGACATCTAATTCAGTGGCGCTGTACCCAGTAGCGAAATGTTGTGGTTTTAAGCCCTTGATCACAGGGACATCTTCTCTTGGCTTGAAGACCTTTTCATGAATAATTTGTGGGATCTCGACACTTTCAGATACGTTGTAGAATCTGGAAATCTTCAACTCCTTCTTCATCTTTAAGGAATCAGAGTTGTTCTTATCGGAGGCCAAAATCTTGTATTTGGATTCGGTAGATGGACCAGAAAGGTTTAAGTTTGTCGTCAAGTCTTCAGAGATGATGAATTTCTTATCGTTGTTCTTGAAAGCATGGGATGGTTCTAATGGGTTGAAAGATATTGGTAATTTCTTTAATTCATCGAATTTGAATCCTTTTGGGACCTTGATTAACCATACTTCCTTCTTGTCACTGGCACCTGTGGAGGTTAACTTCTTGAACTTTTTGACTTGGTTGTAGCCCTTTGGTGGGGTGTATTCTAAGACTTCGTTTTCAGAGTCGGTATCCGAATCAATGAATTCGTCAGAAATGTGTGTCTTTGCCATGATTTTGTTTTTTGACCTGGTGAGTTTCCCCAATAAAAATCTTTTTTCAAATGAATCGAGAGTTGAATCTATTCACTGATCAAATGGTTAATTAACAAGTTTTGAAATTTTTAAGTCCGCGATGAGGAAAATTTTAACTTCCGAATTAGGAAATAAAAGGGTAAGCGTGAAAATTCTCACACTACAACTAGCGCTTAGAATTACTGGGTAAAATGAAATAAATCTGCATTAATTGATTTCGTTTAATTTACAAAGAGTTATAAACAGGTTCTCTGAGTTCTATTATTTCTTGACAGCGGCAGGCTTTCTATACTTGGACTCATCAACCTTCCCGTTAATGGAATCTTGAACTGCATAGTTCTTGATAGTATTTCTCATGAACCAGTCAGCAAACTTTCTAACAGTCTTAGTTTCCTTAACATTGATCAAAGTCTTACCGTTAGCTTCTTCATTCAATTCAATGTCTAAATCGTAGACGTTGGCATATTCACCAGAGAGTAAATCTCCACTAAACCACTTCAATTGTCTATTATTTAACTTGTATGTTAGCACGATTGATGTTAATTCTGATTCTTCCATATCCAAGAACTTGGCCAGCTTGGAAACTTGGATGGAGGAGTATAAAGAAAGGTAAGACTTCAAAGTTGGCATGAACACAATGCTCTTAACCTTAAGCATGAAAATCTTAAGATGCATGCTCATAGTTTCGTTCGAGTTTTGATGTAAAGAAGTGGAGACGAATCTTGGAGAACCAAACTTAAACAATTCTTCGTAAATAGCTAAAGCTTCTTCTGGTTGAGATCTTTGAATCTTGATGTACTTTTCACCAAATTTCTCTTTGACAGCGTTTTGTAAAGTATCGTCCAATTTCTGAGGAGCTAAACCAACCAAAATGGTCAACAAAGCATACATTTGGTCAGATTTCTTGGTGAAGACATCGTATTGACCAGATCTATTGATGTTCTTTGTACGGGAGATGTACAATAAGATGTTGGAGAAGATTCTGATGGCGTCAGAGTAACGGTGAAGCATCATATAACAGAAACCAACGTAATAATAGGTGGTGAAATGACAAGCTGGAACACGGCTGAAGAAGGTCTTTCTGTCCAAGTCAATGAATTCCATGGTCTTCAAAGCTAAGGAAAAGTCACCGGAGATGGTATGGATTCTTAGTAAACCAACCATGGAATAGTAACCCAGGTTCTTGTATAATGGCAAAGCGCCATATTCACCAGTGACCTCCAATGGGGAGTTGTGTGATTTATTGATCTGTTGATCTTTCAATTGTTCGACAATACGGGATCTACCAACTAAGGAGTATAAGGCGTTCAAAACGGAGTAAGAAGACCATGTGTCTTCATTCTGTTCGATGTATTGAAGATCTCTGATTGATGATTCGTTCTTCTTTGATTTCAATAGCTTGGATCTGTAAAATGAGAATTGACTGAATTGGTAGATGAACTCATCAATGATATCCCATAGCCACTTTTCTGGCAATTCAAAGGCAACAGGACCATCTTCACTGTTCAACAATGTATTGAATAAGTTACAGTAATTGTTGTAAGAACCTGTTCTATCTTCTAAAGATGGACTTAACTTAGCATAGATATGTCTGTAGTAAACTTCAGAGTAGAAGATAAGAAAAGTTTGATCATCATTGACTAATGGGGAGACTTGACGAATTGGATCAGGCCAGGAGGACTTTTGGAAATGGGCTTCAGTTAACTTGTTGAATTGGACTTCATAGTGGTTGAATAATGATTGGACATCGTTTTCAAGGAAGGCCTTGTAAAAGGATTGAATGAACTTTTGAACTGGTTCTGGGATTTCTTCAGCCATTTTTTTTTTTTTTTGGTCTGATGAAAATAAGAAGCGACACAAGTGAAAAAGATCAAATTCTTCTTACGTTTGAAGACCCTTCTATGTATTGCGTATACTTAAATTAGCTTAGCTTTTTTTGGCGAGGACGTTGACCCTCACATCGTCTCCGCTGAAGAAAAAAAATTATATATTCCGAGGATTGGAGAAAATAATTTCTGACAAAACCACGTGTTATCTCAAGATCGGATCTAAAGACCTCCAGTCAACGTCATAAACAACAGTAGTGGTTATTTGGTGTCCGGTTGTATCGAATTCTGGATCGCCCAGACCCCAGGCAGTAACCCAAGGACCCAAGTTATAAACAAACTTCTACTTTTTTTTTTTGAAATTGTTGAGTCACTACAACTAGCTCGTGTTTTTTTATTGCACACAACTGCTTGAATTAATTTAACTGATCTTTTGATAATCCTTAATTGCAAGTATCGAGTTTCCACATAGCAGTTTTACAAGGAGACACCTAATCCTTTTACAAGCAGTGATATACCGCTATAATGGAAAGACCAAACCCTAATTTTCTTTATGACACCACGCAAAACCTAGATTACTCCAACTCAGCTTCACCGCCTACATCTTCGATAAAGAAATTACCATCACTGCCTGTCACTCCTCCCTCTGATAGACATAGATCCAGATATGACCGGTATCAACCGCAATCGCCGTCTTTAGATGCAAACTTGAATGAAGGATCTATGACTCCTATGATAAAAATCACTGAAGACCAATACGAATATAATGATCAATTGATGTCGTCTGTATCAGATCTTCTACCCCCATCAGCGTTTTTTACGAACTCAAACAACAGAAGAATGAGCAATAATTCAGCTGGAGGGGGATCAAACTCTAGAAGAAACTCGTTGTATGGATCTCAGAATCTGGAAGCTGCCTTCTTGAGTATGAACATTCCTGGTGGAAATGTACCAGGGAATAGAAATTCCCTTTCTGCTTTGAAGTACACTCCACAGCCATCAATGCCAGCAAGAGATACTTCTCCTGCCCCTCAGTCAGCACAATTGGCAGGGGCCTCCTCAATCCAATCCCAACCAATGGCACAGCAAGCATCATCTTCATCCTCAGTCGGATCTCAAACACGATCACCAGCAAGAAACCTGAACAAAAATATGCTTAACCGTAACCGCTCACCATCTCCAAGGAAATTCTCTCCGTTCAATTTCAAATCCACAAACTTCTCCTCAGACTCCAACTCCCTTAATCTAAATCCACCAGCAAATATTAATAGAGCCTCGCATCGTAAGGGGCACAGGTATAAGCATTCTTCAGTGTCAATGAATATTATTCCTGAGCCTAAACTGCGTGCTCCTTTGAAAGTCCATGCGTCTTACACGATTCCAAATCTTTCTGAATTCATAGGCAGTTTAACTAGGGAGCAAGGGTGGAAATTATTATGGTCAGGTTTTCACCTCTTTACATCACTGGTGACTTTTTTAATTGGGTTCAAGTACGATGTTCATTCCTTCGCCACGTTGAGTCACTTGATTTTTTATGATGCGATGTCTTGCATCATTGTCGTTTTGGTGAACGTTATGGCAAACTTTGATGTGTGGGGGAAATCTTCCATTAAGTTTCCTTTTGGATTGGGAAGATTGGAGGTTCTTATGGGGTTTGCCTTGAGTCTTAGTCTGATCTTCGTTGGTTGTGACCTACTTTCGCATTTCATGGAGGAGCTTATGGCTTCTGTCATCATCAGTGCAACTACCGCTACAGCTCTTGAAGACGAAGGCCACAATCATGGATCAGAGCATAGTCATCGCCATGGTGAGAAGCGTTTGAATATCTTTGCATATGAGCTTGTTTTGATTCTGAACATAGTCATAACTTTGATCTCCTCCCAATTTGTTGTCCAATCCACAAAGAATGCCCAGCCATTGACAACCAGCGAGGAAAATGGGCAGCAAGGTTCATCCAAGGCTCTTCTAAAAAGAACAATTAACAGCAGCTCTATTGTCAGCAATCCTTCACACCTTGTCACATTGGTATTCTCTACGTATCTTATATTCCAGCCGTTAATGATAGATTTTGGGTCTGATTTTTTCATCAATGAGATCTTCACATTGCTTATTGCTGGTTTTATTTGCTACATGGGGGGTAAAGTTGTGAAATATCTTGGTTATGTGGTATTGTTGTCATTTCCTGGCGCAACTACTACGCCAGCCGATGCCTCTGATGAAGTTGTGAACGATGAGAACCTATCTGAAAAGATCAAGACTCAGATCATGGAATTGGATGAGTTTAAATCAAACTGTACGATAACAAACTTGATTATCTCTAAAGTCCACATGAAGTTGATCATTGTTCTAATTAAGATTAAAATGTACGGCGGCTCTGATGATGATGAGGTTAGTCTGAGATTGAGGATTCATGATACGGTTTTGAAAAGTCGTGAGACTTTCTATTCAACGGGGGATAATTCCACCACTGTGGAAAGTACCATTGATATCAATAGACTCTGACATGGTTTTTAGATTTTGTACTATACTTCGTATAATAATCCACTTAATCACGTGAGTGTTTATAGGGCTCAAATAGCTTCTCCACTTCTCCGGGTAATTTGGATCATTCCTATTTTCCCCGGATTATTGTACTACGTAAAGGCATATTTTATTTTGTGCGCAGACGATCCGTTAATCCAGTAAAAGAGATAGATTTTATAAAAAAAAACTTCAAAAGTTAGCAAATGGCCAACGCTAGGGGGCGAACTAATGATTAGGAAACCAGTTTTGGAAATGCACTTAATCGTCTAAAAATCTATACCTATCCTTCACCATTCTAAAAACCAGCTCTAACTAATTATTAATAAATTTAAATCCTTCTCAAATTGTCATCTTTTTGAAATACTTATTCTACTTAAATATATCAATCTATCAATTGAGTTCAATTAGATAAACATTTAAACTGTAAGATATTATGTCTTCTTCTACCCTTCTTCAACAAATTGCTAAATGTGCCAAAGTAAAACCCACAGGCATCTCGCTACATGAAATGTGCCAAGTTGGCCAACGTCCATCTCAAGAAGTCTTATTCAAAGCCAATGAGTTCCTGGTTAGAGAGCTTCCCATCAGATTGGCACATAGAATTGAAGAGTTGGATACTCTTCCAAATGGCCTAAACAAGATGCCTTCAATTAACAAAGTCAAGCGATGGTACACCCAATCCTTTGAAGAATTGACAAATATTTCAAACTCCACCAATCCTAAATTACAAGATCTCTCCTACTACAATAGATATATTACTGATCAACTCAAAGTAATCAAGAAAAGACATGACCCCACAGTTGCAACAGTCGCTCAAGGTGTGATTGAATGGAAACATGCATCCAAGCAGAACCAAATCATAGATCATTCTATCCAGTCCTTCTTGGACAGGTTCTATATGTCTCGCATCGGAATTCGCATGTTAATTGGTCAACACATTGCAATCAACGACCAGCCATCGAGGGATAACTACGTTGGTGTGATTTGTACTAAGACCAATTTGAAAGACGTCGCTTCTGATGCTATTGACAACGCCAGGTATATCTGTGAAGAATACTATGGTCTCTTTGAAGCGCCAAAAGTTGAAATCTACTGTCCGGATGATTTGAACTTTATGTACGTTCCTGGCCATTTGATGCATATGTTATTTGAAGTTTTGAAGAATTCGCTACGGGCCACTGTCGAGACCTCTTTGAAAAAATGTGATGGTGATATTACAAATTTGAACTTCCCAACAATTAAGATCATAGTATCCGATGGTGACGAAGATATTACTATCAAGATCAGTGACGAAGGTGGCGGTATCAAGAGAAGTTCTATTCCCTTGGTCTGGACCTACCTTTACACTACTATGGAAGAGACACCCGATTTGGATGCCAGTTATAATCAAACTGACTTCAAAGCCCCAATGGCTGGTTTTGGTTATGGGTTGGCCTTGAGTCGATTATACGCTAGATACTTTGGTGGAGACTTGAAATTGATTTCAATGGAGGGCTATGGCACTGATGTTTACCTCCATATCAGCAAGCTAACCAGTATGGAAACATTACAGTGAGAATCAGCATTTATATTTAAATATTAGTTGTATATTTTGAGACTCCAATAGTATTAAAAAAAGAATTAGGAGATTTTGCAGTACAAGGTTGGAAGTTTTGTAGATTTTGGCAGCGAACTTTTGACAGACTGTTCTTCTTTTTTGAAACGGGGCAGCAGCGTCATGCAAGACATCAGAAGGAATGGGACAGTGAGCTGCGCGGTTTCTCTCAGCTCAAACGCTGTCCAATGATAGCCGCTCGCACTATAGTTTAATCTATTCAACAAGTTTCATATAATTTATCTTAGTACATCAAACTATTAGGGACCATTGAACTAATAATATCTCTTCAAGAACGCACACAAAGATAGAGATACACACTTTCCATATGTACGCAGCTAGTCAAAGAACGCCCAATGGTGTAAATAGATCAAATATTTCAAGCACTTCTACCACCGCAACGCCTGCCAAAGTGGCTCCTCTTTCGGCATCAGCATATCGTGAACAATTAATCAACAATCGCTATCATCTTACCCATCCAAATGGAGTATTTCCCTTAGACCCATCCCTACCTCCTTCCAACCAACCGCAACAGCTCCAGCATAAATATCCTGATTTCCAGCCATGGAAACCTTCTGCACGTGATGAAGCACTAGCTATAACACATCTTCAACAAGGATATTCAGAGGCTCCGTTTGTGACAAATGAGTTTGTCTCAGCTAGAAATATTATGCATAATCTGCTTCAGTCAAGGAATGCACTGCCTGATTTATCTTCCAATTTTCTAAAAGTCATCAATGTCAGATCTTCAAATAATCTCATCCCTTCTTCTACTTTCAAGATTCCTTCAAGAGTAACACTAACTGATCAAAAACGTGAAGCATGGTTGAAAGATTTGGCTAATGAGAGCATTCCATTGAGGAAACTATCAAGAACTATCCCTCATGGTATCAGGAATAAGAATCTAATAGAGCATTGTATTATGAAAAACGTGCCTATTAATAGGGCCATTTGGCTTGTTAGATGTGTCAGCGGCAATGAATTGAAGACACTGAGAAGGAAAAACTCAACTAATTCTATTTCTGGTAATTTAAATGGTTCGGTGGAGGCTAATTGGTTCTCTGAATGGACTAATCAAGTTGTTGAGTATCTTGAGAGGTTGAGTTTTGATTATTTAAAGTTTGAAAGCTTTATTAAGGCAAAGGAATCTTGGAGGTTTAAGATTCGTTATTTCCTGCGTTTCTTATCCAATCTATATATGGAGAAGTTGATCGAGCAGGATATCTTTAAGAATTGGTTGTTAAAGTTCTTCAAGAATTGTCAAAACTTTGAAATTCCTCTTTCGTTGTCAATCATTAAAATTTTTTGGTGTGAGATTTTAAAAACCGATTATCTCATAAAGGAGTTCACAGAGGCCTTGCTCTTGAAGCATCATAAGATTGCTAATCTGAAGAATTTACTTGATTTAAAGGACTCCAATTTAGTCATCAACGATTTGAAGTTGAATGGGCAGATTAAACAGAGACTTTTAGCTAACTTTAAACAGCTTCTAATCCAATCATTTGATCAGTCGGTGGACAATTTCATTATTCCAAGTAACTGGAACTTACTTGAAAACACATTGAAAAATAGCATTCTCAACTTACAGGATCCCTCAGTGTTGAAGAGATTTGAATTAATCAGCTACAGAAATGAATCACTCATGATCAACTACTCCATCAGCAACGATGATCTTTTTACTAGTAATGATCTTGTTAATAAACTTGACTCCTTTGAGAAGTATGTTAAGTTTCATGAAATGGAATACGTGGAAGTTCTAAGTCTTATTTTTCCAGCTGAACAACAAGTATCGACACAACAACAACAGCAACTACCACAGAAGCAAGACCAATGGAAGAAGAATCTTTTTAATCTTATAAAGTGGGCCATCACTAAGTACAGAACAGAGAATCATAGGGTCCAACTTACAGTTGAGATCCTCAGACGTTTTAAACCAACAACTACAACAGAGACCACCGTTCAGTTAAGAGACATTGAAGCAGAGATCTTGAACATATTATTCATGTTGAGCTTGAAAACCAAAACTAAGGAGCTAGAAGATATTGACTTCCAGCAGTTTTACCATTTATTGAACGAACTAGCAAACATTAAGCTTTTCAGAATTATAACTTACATGAGAAAAATTATCAGTTCCGGGCTTGTTTACCTCACAGACAATGCGAAGGAAAAATACTACCATCTTTCAGTGTTGTCCAATTTGAAATTCGAAGAGAGAACTAATAGCAACGGAAACAGCACTAATAATAGCAGTGTGAATAATACTCAGCTTATTATGATCTTGAAGAAATTGTCGAGCGATGCAGAAGCTTTGTTTGCCGATTTGGAACAGAAGTTTTGGAAGATATGGGACAGTTTGGATCGTTATCCCCTTGAAAGAATAACAGTGGCGGAAGATTGGTGCGATAATGTCGGTTTGAAGTTGAGACTATCATCCAGATATCTTTTCAAATTGAAAACAAACTGTAACTTGACTGGGATGACCTATGACCAGTTTGAAAACATTATTGTAAATTTTCTTGCTTTGAACGACCATAAGAATCTATGCGATTTTGTTCAATATTTCTTCAATTCTGTCGAACAGCAAAATCAGAGTGAAGATTTGCTTCTTACCCACAACGGGTTTATTACCATTCCTTTGAATCAAATGTGTCTTATTTCTCAGCTGATGATGGTTTATGACAAAATGTGGTTATTGAATGTTGCTGATTTTGAAAAGTTTGTTATTCAATTCATCAATTTCTTCAGAGTTAGTATGGTATCAACAGTGGATTTCACATTTACTTTAATTGGTTGTGATAAGGAATTCTGGGGAAGTTTGAAGAATTACCAGAATTACCAGGATGCTGGTGTTTTGGAGGAACTTGAGGCTTTGATCAAAACTGATTGGAAGAAAATGTCTGTGAATATTGAAATGATTAAACATGATCTACAAGAATCACAAATTGGCTTAAGTTATGAGCAATTCGTTTCTGACGATCACAACAGGTTTCATAATCATTTCCAAACACTGATAAGAAACGTTTTCAATCTAAATTCCAGTGGTGAGGGCTCACAATCTCAGATCAAATCATCATTAAACCTTCTCAAATTTCTACAAAGATCCAACAATTCTGAGTTCCACAAGATTCTTTTCATTTTCATTAAGAAGAAGTTCTCAATCAGCAATAGCCCATTAACTATTGAGATTAATTCTAATTGGAAACAACCACTTTTCGATTTGATTCGTCTTCAATTGATCTCTCTTAAGATGGTCTTGGATTTTTTTATTAACACAATCACCAACGCTACATCTCTTTCTTTTACCTTTCCGCACCAGCAGTTCTTACTGGACCTTCTTTGCAAAACGCATTACAATGACTTGAAGCTGGACCTTGTTAGAGACTCTTACAAGCAAGAACATCAAGAGCAAGTGCTTTTTCTTATTATGAACATGTACTTCATTATAAAGAAAAGCCAAAAGAATCAGCAGCAGATACAACAACAGCATGAGCAACATCATAACCACCATCATATTGGCCATATGAGTATGGTAGTTGACAATAATTCAGCATCTTCTCCTGACGATATGTTAATGGAATTGATGCGTCCAGTGGTTGACAAGCAAGATAATGAAATGAGTCAGTACAAGATGGAGTGTCAAAGGGTATTTTTACATGCTTTGGTTCATGATCGTGAAATAATCTTAAAATTTGTGAGTGGTATTGATAAGAAGGGATTGAGCGCTAAAGAGGTGAAATTGATTATTGTTGAGTTTTTGAATAAGGACTTTCTGTCTGTACATGATCATCAACAACAGCAGCAGAAAATTGAAGAAAATGATTCTATTACAAACCGAATCGAACTTGCGTCTGAAACTGCCAACTCCAACTTGAAACATGTCGATAGATTCAACTTGCCGTTATTCCAAGTGTTATTCAGATTGATTCTTGATCTGAAAGGCAACATACAGGATAATCATTCACCGATTAACTGCGAACAAATGATAACGAGCTTCATGCAAAATAACAGTGACTTTTCCATTTTAGGTTCTTTATTTGAATTGGTTGAAGACGATATCAAAGTTCAATTCATTCATTTCTTGGAATGCTTGTTTTTGAACAATAAGAGTAATTTTTCAGCGGATGTCTTGTTACAGCAGCAGCATAGCAAGATCTCTTTGTCTTCTCTTTCTGAAATTTTGGGGAAATTGTCAAATGGTCTACCTCCAAGCATCCCCTTATCTGAAGAATTGATTTTCTCTCTTGACAACTCCTTAGACTCGTTGTTAAAATTGGTTAACCAACAGCCGATCTCCGAAGGCTCAACAAACCAGTTGGAATCGGCCATCAGACTCTTCTTGAAGATTGTCATAATTCATAAAAATTTTCTCATCGGCCTAATCATCGAGAGAAATTCCATCAAACAATCTTTCTTAAACAATCTTGTTTCCTTATTATCCAGCCAATTGTTTAGAAGCAACTTGGCATTGAAGAACTTACTCTATGATTTGATCCGTTCCATTAATTCTGCTTTGCTGAACCAAGCTGCGATTACTGGAAACACGAACCTTAAATTACCCTTCTCTTTAACAAATTTGTCTTCAATCGTCTCAACAGCTTCTATTGATGATGATGAATCAGAACTGGGAAAAGATATTTCCGATTATCAAATGAAAAATAAGTTCAAACAAATCAACAATCTTCAAACAACAAATACATTGTCTCATCTTTTCATCTTTAACAAACAAAATCTGACTTTCTCTGAATTGCCAATTAAACCATTTGAATTCATTGAAGATTCAAATGCACTTGGTCATATTAATGATAGTGCTTTAAGCTTACAATTGTTTGACGGTTCTATAGAAAGGAAGAATCCTACTTAAAGACGATGATACAATTTCTATATTTTTGATTAATTAATAAATAGAGATGGTTACTCAAGAAACTATCACGTGCTCAGTATATATAGCCTAGAGAAAAAAAGATTTTCTTCAAACCGACATGAAACTATGAAAACTGGGCTTACATAAGAAATCATTGATTCTTACATAAGTTTTTTGTAGCCCTTGTAACTCAAAACGTGATTGACTTTTGTCTTAATACAGCCAATGAAGACTTTTAAAATGTTTATATTCCAAAATTAGAAGATTCTTTGGCAGATAAAAAGTCTTTTAATCTACTTAGATATTAGCATGGAAACTTCAATTTAGGGGTATAGTGATTTTCCAGTCATACTCTTATATCAGATATTACACAACTACCCCTATCATAAAACATTTCAAGCAAAGAATAAAATTATCAAATGGCTTGTGTCACCAGATTTAGTGCCACATGACCTAATCTAACTCATATTAGACTTAATATCCCGTTAATATTCCCATCTTACGACTACAGGCCTTGCGATATTAGTGCATCGCTTTTTTTCGGGAATAATAGTAAAATATTTCTCTAAAGTTAGATGAAATCTACTATGACAAGTGTGTTAATATTATTTATTTATTTATTTATTTATTTATTTATTTATTTATTTATTTTTATTTTTATTTATTTATTTATTTAATTAATTAATTAATTATTTACTTTAAAATTAGTATAATATATTTATTTATATTTAAATATAAAAGGTCTAATAACATATAATTTAAAATTAAATTAAACTAATTTGTGGTGGTATTGAGAATATAACTTATAATATTAAATTAAAAATATTATAATTTATATATATCAAAAAAAAAGAATAAGAAAAAAGAACTTCCCCGCCAGGGATCGAACCTGGAATCTTCTGGTGATCAGAAGTAACTAACACATCGTAGCCAGACGCCTTGCCATTGGGCCACGAGGAACAGTTCTTACTGAAGGTGCTTTTGTGCAAGAACCGAGACCATGACAATTTAGAAGTTTTCGATTATTTAGATATGATAAGCCGTAATATAGGAATATTAACGGGATATTAAGTCTAGTATGAGTTAGGTCAAGTCACGTGAATCTTATGCTTTAGTGTAAACTCCGCATGTCGTCCCAGATATGAATGCATAGCATGATTGCTCATGACATGATTGTCTGCACTATCGATAAATGGACACCCCGGTATAAATACAGCTAAGATTTCACTCTTTGGCCTTCATTTAGTTCTTACCATATTTTATAATACAAGCGTCTTTCTACTGTCAGATTGTACCTAATAAAGTAGGCACCTAGCGCGACAGGCAGTTAGGTGAATCTTCAACTTGATGAAAAATTAATGGATATTTTATCAAGTTTAAGGCTTTAAAGTGTAAATTATGGGTTGCGGATTAAGTGCGGGATTCAGGCAGTTAGGTGAACCTACAACTGTATAAGAATAATGTATCTAGTAATATCTCATGTTGTTTTTTGTTTTGCAAAAAAAAAACCCAAATCTATATGTGAACGACAAGGCTTTTGAAAAATTTAAGCCCTAAATAAATAATACTGTATAAAAATTTTGCGCGAATTTTAAACGCACAGATCAGAAAAAAACTAAAAAAAAAAAAAAAATATAATAAATATTAACCCCGTTTTGTCGCTACACTCGTAGGCCTAAAAAGAGAAATATTTAAAAGCCTAACAGCAAACTGGGAAAGGATCTGGCTGATCGAAATAGCTTTAATTTTTTTACTCGTGTCGATTGAATTTCAGCCTTTCTTGTTTGTAGAACAACTTGGAGACTCAACTCTACGGGGGAGGGTTTCTATAAGATCATCTTTAAAACCATCGCTGTTCGAGGTTGCCGTTAATCAATTTGATTAGGCCAGGCTGACCCATGAAATGGTGATGACCTAGAGTATGGTATATTTCTATTTTCTTTGTGGTATAGTGTTTGTATATACATATGTATTTTTCAATGAAAGTTTTTGAACATCCGATGAAATGTGTAGTGTTGTAGTTGGCGACTTTCAAGATAAAAAAAACAAAAATTAGAGGATTTATAATTTAAAAAATAATATTTTTTTTCTAAACAATCAACGTCCATTGATCTTAAATTGGGTCTTTGTAGAACTTTTGAACAAGTTGGCAGCAACAGATTTGTTCATAGTATCATCTTCTTCAATAAGTTCTTCATAATCCAATCTGATTTTCCCATGTTCAACAACCTTTAGAAACGTAGCACTACTTAAAGAAATAGTCAAAAGGAAAACAGCAAAAAAGAACACTGTTTGAGGATACCCAGTATCCACGGTTCTGGAATAAATGTAAAGGAAGACCGAAGGACCAAACATACTTAAAACGTTCTTAATTAAAGCAATAGCACCAAATAATTCCCCCATTTTAGACTCAGGAACATACTTAGTGATAGAAGATTGAATGACAGGAGAAGAGAGAGCACCAAAACAACCAAATAACACAGAAACAAAAATTTGATTGGATGTTGTAGCAACGGCAATTAGTAAAGGATGCAACAATTCGGAAATGGCAACAATAAACACCAAGATCTTATCTACTTGGTCCAATCCTGTAGTGTCTTCCTCGAAATAACGCTTCATGATAGGAAAAATGAAAGGAGCAACTGTATATAACACCAATGCCTTACCAATACCTGAAGCTGAGATGAAATAGCCAATGGTAATGGCTGACCAATCAAATCTGTAAGTTGTATAAAGAACCAACGCTGCACCCATAGACTGCATCACGAGCATGTTCATAACGTCAATGAAAAGCAAAATAATAACGTTATAACGAGGTATCAAACCTAAAGTCGAATGTTTTGGAATCCATAACAAACTTAAGGAATGGAAAGTTTCCTTGAAGAACAACTTGATATAATGTAATGGTCCAAATTCGGAATCCACGGTGTTTGATTCAAGAGAAATCTGAGAGGCAAAACTAGCACGTCTCTGTAAATGCATAGATTGGGATCTTCTTCTTAGCTTCAAAGATCTTGATTCTGGAACAACAAACAATACCGAAATGAGGAATAACACCGTTAAACCTGCATCTATCCAAAGTGGCAAGAATATATTACCTGATTTCTTCACTGCTAAGGAGCCCAATAATGGCCCTGCAGCTATACCAATGAAAAAGGATCCCATGACATATCCCATGCTGACATTTCTTTCATGAGCAGAAACAATATCTGTGATGTAACTATTGGCTAAACTGAGAACCAATGTAGGGCCACCGCTTAAACCCTCAATGACATTGGCAGTGAAGAACAACCAGTAATTGAAGGCGGTTGTAGGCCATAATAAGTAAATATCAAAGAATTTAGAGGCACATGCAAGCAATCCAATGATTATAAAAATCGGTTTTCTACCAAATCTATCAGATAATTCTCCCAATTTCCCACTCATCAAACAGGCAATGGCACCTTTGACTAAGATCAATCCAGACTGAAGAGAACTAGCAGTCTTCTGTACAGAAGAATCATGGCAATTATCCAAATGGCCCTGAGTTGTAGATAGATAATCACAAACTTTTTGAAGAAACACTGAAATTTTAGAACTTATGGAAATCCCCATAGCAATGAAGAATAAAGATGTTGTGAGGCACATCAACAACGTCGTTGGTCTCTTATGCCAAGCGAGTGTTAAATTATATGCTCTGTGTTCATGAAGCAGTACATCCGCATCTGTGTTGTTATTGATATCTTCTTCTTCTTCTTCATCAAGAATAGTGGATTCGTTTTCGTCTAAAGGAGTTGAATGGATATGATTTGGATGGTCAAAGATTTGGAATGGGGAGGTATCTTGTATCGTATCTTGATCTTCAATAAGACGGAGTCTTTCTTGATCGGGATTAGACAATTTGTCTTTTGTCATCTTGATATAATATATATATATATATATATTGGTAGTGATCAATCTTTTAAACAGGAATTTTTTTTCTTTTAGTTGGTCACTTTTGTTCACTTTTGTTATGTTTGAATGAAACAAAAACAAAACAAAACAAAATAAACAGATTCTAATAATATGGAAATATGAATGGATGAATTAAAGATAATGAAAAACAAAAGAATATTTTTTGTTTAATATTATTTCGATAAGAATACATTTTGCTAATTTCAGCTTGGGATGCTGTGGATTTAAAAATATTATCCCGAAAAGCCACTTGATTGAACTGCCAAAGCCGAAAGTAACCACTGATAGTCCGAAAAGGGAAATATTTCCGAAATGAAAATGAAATGAACTCCGTTAATTTTTTTTTGTTCTTTAAAATGTCATTATCCAGCCCTAGAAATTAACTATTATTGTTTCCACTAATATTCCTACAACCATGATTTTGTATTCATGATACAAATCAAACTATTTTATATATCAGACCAACATTTTCCATAATTTAATATCCGAATTTTGTCTTTATTTTAGAATTAATCAAATTTTGCAGTACCCGAAATAAATAAATAAAAAGTAAAAATAAAATTTTTCTTTTATAAATTTGTCATTACAATATATAATGGATAGGTATTTCAAATAAATCCTCCATATTAGGTTTTTTCTTAACCAAACAATTATTCGAAAGTTCGATCAAGATCACTTGACAAAGATACTCTCTGCCTGCCAAAAAAAACACAAAAAACAAAATAAAAAACACACAAACTAACTGCAGATTTATACGTTTCACTTATACATTATAATGCATAATATGCATCTTGCTAATATGCACAATTTATGCATATCGATATGCGTAGACAGTACGTTGCAGTACACATCTAGAATTATTTCCCTGATTATTTTATGTCTAGTCATAAATACAAAGTAAGTAGTAAGTTAAATGATATATGGATTATATGTAGCTTTCTTCACATATCTCATCTAATTCAAAAATTGAATCAAATAAATGCAGATTTTTTCGAAGAACTGTTGCCTGTCAAGATGAGAAAACAGCAATTCTACAAATCAAAATAACAAACCAGAAAAATTCTACGTTAACTATAGATTTTGTTCATATCAATTTTTTTTTTGGAAAAATCAATAGATTTTTATTATAAATTAACAGATGGATACCTAAAAGAATAAGTATACAATGGAATTACAACGTGTTTAGTATGTGGTTGCTTGAAATGATTTTATATTTAAGGCCCTAGTTCTTTATTTAATTATCAATTGGTGTAGTTTGTCTTTTTATTTCTTAATCTTTTGATCTGTCTGATCTGGATATTAAATTTTCTGTAAAAATATGGTTGGAAAAGTAAATATTTGTATACTATCATAATTCAGGTATATCATATCATACTCCTTATGAAAGTACTGCAGATAAGGGATTGTCCAGTCCCCAGCTATTTCTTTTTTTGTAATTTATAAAAATGAAACCACTAAATCAAAATTTTTAAGAGAATTCTACATTTTCAATTACCAAGCAAGGTAAGTGAGATCAATGAGATGACTACTGTGTCAAAGACTGTAGACTAATATGGTGAATCCTGAGTATCCACAAGGTGTACAGATGTGAATCGGTTAGTTAACCCGCTAAAATCTGACAGTTTTTTTTCTTACATCTGATTATTCACGTGGCATCTTTTAAGATCTGAGATTTGGAAACAGAAATTGGGAACCTCAATGGTATTTATTATATTAGGCGCGACGAGCAAAGTTAATTGGTTAAATATATTAACTTAATTTAAGAAAGACCAGTTAGCCGCCGAACATTTTCAGTCAGTGGGTTGATCAACGATTATACAAGGTATCCTTATATTGAATATATTTATCCTTCAAAGTTCCAAATCAAAGAGGGATAGCAATGGCCAATCTTATCAACACGAAACCGCGTCTCCTGCTATTAATAGTAGGGGTTGCGTTCCACTTATTCTACCTATGGTCAATTTTTGACATCTACTTTATCTCTCCTTTAGTTCATGGCATGACTCCTCATCAAAGTACACCAATCGCCCCAGCCAAGAGATTGTTCCTTATAGTTGGTGATGGTTTAAGAGCAGATACGACCTTTGATAACCTTACACATCCAGAGACTGGCCATACCGGGTTCTTAGCTCCTTTTCTCAGAAATATTGTTCAGAATGAAGGGACTTATGGTATTTCACATACTAGGATGCCTACTGAATCAAGACCTGGGCATATTGCTATGATTGCAGGGTTCTATGAAGATGTTAGTGCTGTTACGAAAGGGTGGAAGGAGAATCCTGTTGACTTTGATAGTGTTTTGAATCAAACCAAACATACCTTTGCCTTCGGATCCCCTGATATTTTGCCTATGTTTGCTCAAGGTGCCAGTGATTTGGAAAGAGTACAAACTTGGATGTATGGCCATGAGTTTGAAGATTTCACTGCTTCTTCTATTGAATTGGATGCGTTTGTCTTTGATCATGTTGACGCTTTGTTTGAAAACTCCACTCAAGATGAAGATTTGAAGAAGCTCATGCACCAAGATCAAACGGTTTTCTTCTTACATTTATTGGGCTGTGATACCGCTGGTCATGGGTTTAGACCATACTCTAAGGAATATTATAATAACGTCATGTACATTGATGAACAAATATCCAAACTCGTTGCAAAGGTCAATGACTACTACAAAGATGACGCTACAGCATTCATCTTCACAGCAGATCATGGTATGTCAGCCTTTGGTTCCCATGGTGATGGTCATCCAAACAACACTAGAACCCCGTTGATTGCATGGGGTGCAGGTTTGAACAAACCTGTCAAGAATGAGTATCCAATTTTTGACGAATACACTGAGAACTGGAAGTTAGATGATATTAAGAGAAACGATGTCAACCAGGCCGACATTGCCTCCTTGATGTCTTATTTGATCGGTGTTAATTACCCAGTGAACTCAGTTGGTGAATTACCCCTGGCTTATATCGATGCTCCTGAAGCTGCTAAACTATTGGCTCTTTACAAGAACGCCTTAAGTATCGTTGAACAATATTTGGTGAAGGAACAAGAAATGAGATTGACACAGTTTTACTTCAAGCCATTTGCCCAATTCGAAGGGAAGCAAGACGGTAGTAGGACTATTAATGATTATAAATCAGAGATCGAATCCTTAATTGATCAAATTGCCAAATTAGATCAAGAAGGTTATATTGACGAAGCTTTAGAGATTCATGCTATCAAAGTTACAGAAGAATTAATCAAGAACACTCTTGACGGGCTATACTATCTCACAACATACAACTGGTTGTTATTACAAAGTATCTGTGTCCTTGGATTCATCGGTTGGATCACCTATTCATTTATTATTTTCCTTAGATTATTCATTATAACTGAGAACACAGAAGAAGTGCAGAACTTATTCTTTTTGTCTGTGATCTCCGTAATTGGTTTAGCTCTCAACTACCTTCTCTATTACCAACAATCACCAGTCAACCATTATGCTTATTTGTTATTCCCTTTATTCTTTTGGAATTCTATCTTGAACAATTTCCATATATTAAACTCGGGATTCAAAGAAATTTTCAAAGGCTTATCAAGCTTGAAAATATCAATAATCTTGCTTTCAATCTTTGCAGTATTTGAATGCATCGTTATTGGGTTCACTGAAAGATGGATCTTCACTGTGATTCTTTGTTTGTTGTCTTTGTACCCGATAATGCTAGGTATTAATTCCATTGGATTGAATTTTGTTTGGTTGCTTACATGTGTCAGTATGTCCACTTACACGTTGTTTGATGCTGTCAAGACCGAATCTTTACAACAGATCAATATCTCTGGTGTTTTAATTGCTTTGTCTGGTGTTATTTCATGGTATTACATCTTAAGAACAGCTCCATATGTGAAAAACTTCCCTACTATTACCTCATACACTAAGATTTTGATTGCCCTACAGATATCTTTAATTGGATTGGTCCTTGTTGTTTTGAATAAGTCCATTGTTTCCATTCAAAATAGAGAAGGGTTACCATTTGATTGCCAAGTGCTCAGTTGGGTCATCTTAGTTGTTTCTTTGTTCGTGTTGCCCTCATTACATTTCATTAAACCTCATAACGACTACAAGATCAGATTGTTGATCATTTACTTGACATTTGCCCCTACATTCATCCTTCTTACTATTTCTTTCGAGTCGTTCTTCTACGTGAACTTCACTTTGTTATTATTACAATGGTGTCGTTTCGAAACAAGTGTTTTCCAACAGACCCAAACAAAGTCTCATTTACAATTACTGCGTGTTTCAGTAGTTGGATTTTTCTTCTTACAGATTTGTTTTTTTGGTTGTGGGAATGTTTCATCGATTTCATCTTTCTCATTAGAGTCTGTTGTTAGATTGTTGCCTGTGTTCGATCCGTTTCCAATGGGTGCTTTGTTGATGATAAAGTTAATTATTCCTTATGTCTTATTGTCTACGGCTTTGGGTGTTTTGAACGTTAAACTTGGAATCAAAAAGTACACTATTTCCACTTTAATTATCTCCACCAGTGATATTTTGTCCTTAAATTTCTTCTTTTTATTAAAGACAGAAGGCAGTTGGTTGGATATTGGGTTAACTATTAGTAATTATTGTTTGGCTATTTTATCAAGTTTGTTCATGTTGATCTTGGAATTGGTCAGTAATGTGTTGTTAATGGGTGTTAAGTATTATGACCAGTTGGAAGATGAGAACAAAAAAATTAAGCAAGAAGAAGAAAAAGAAGACAAAGTAAATGAGGCAAAGAAAGAAAAATAAAGCATTAGTGAAAATCCTCGTTGTATATATATATATATATATATATATATGATTATTACAAATGTATCAATAATATATATAAAAAAAAAGTATATATTTATCCAAATAAAATTTTTAATTATTCTTTTTCTCATATTTAACAGGAGCGGATTTGTTACCAAAGATAGCAATCTGTAAGAAGATAATCAAGTTCAATAAAATACTGACCCCACAACCAATTAAGATGACTTGATCACTGATACCTTGAGATAATAGAGTCCCTAATCTAGCAACAGTACCCAATAACCCAGCACCGACAGATGTGATGGATAAAGCACCAGTCGATTTATTTTTGAAGTTAGAAATGATTTGAGGTAATTTGGAAAAGATGGAAAGTGGGATGACAGCTTGAACTAATTGAGAAATCTGAGCTGTGGATAAAACGAAATCATTAGCTGGATTTCCAAGTAATAAGTAAGCAGCAAAAGCAGATAAACCAATAAAGGAGTTAATATAGCGGCCCTTACCAGAATAGAACAAGATCAAGGATAAAATGATTAAATTTTGAATGGATACAAACGCAGTTTCACCAAAGGTGGTGAAATCGTTATGAGATCTGAAATTGTATGCAACTGTGATGAAATACCCAATAGTTTCAAGGAAAATACTGATGAATGATAGACCTTGAGCAGAACCGTTCTTAACAATATTTAGGATTTGTGGAAGTTTAACAGCACCTGAAGCTCCAAGAATACCTAAAGATAAAGTCTTAGCAATAAATAATTCCACTAATTTAGAGTTAGTTGGGTTAAATAGATCTAATTGGATGACGATCTTGTCAAAGACTTCTACAGAGTATAATTCACGACCCCATTGAATCAATTGTTTTGGTAAATGATTCTTGGTGATTGGTCTTAATTGAACTAAGATAGGGGATAAGATTGGTTCTAATTGGGTTAAAACAGATTGAATATGTTGGGCCATTGTTTTTTTTTTTTTTTTTAATTCGATTTCAGATTCACTGATATATTAAGATATAATAAAGTAAAAAAATCCTTTAACTTTAAGTTGAAAAATAAAATAAATAAAATAAATAAAATAAATAAAATAAATAAAATAAATAAAATAATATTTTAAACACGTGTTAAATTGTTGATTCATGCAGTACTTCCTGTTTAGAATTCGTAAATTGTCAAAATTAGGAAGGTGTTTGTGTTTGGGACTTTTTTTTTGTTTTTCTGTCCACAGCGCAGCAGGCCGGCCGCGCCACCCATGTCACATTTAATGGTGGCTGGGGTTTTTTACCAAGATTTCTTAAAAAAATTCCATTGAATCAACCGAAATGTATACACAACTCTCTTTAATTCAAGGTTAAAAGCATTATTAAATTAATTTATTTGCTGAGGGAAAATTTTCGAGTTTCTTTCTTTCTTTTTTTCTTTTTTTTTTTTCTCTTTTTTTTTTTGTAATTTTGCCTCTATCTATAATTTAGACCAAATGTCGTACAACAACTATCAACAATACAACCAATATGATGGTCAGCCACCTTCTATTGCAAACACTGGTTTCAACCCATACACTCAATTCCAACCTTCAACACCAACAACTATTTCAAACCAGCAATCTAGTATTGATCAATTATCATTTTTGACTGCTGAAGAGCAACAAAAGTACTATACTTTGTTCACACATTCCACAAACACCATTTCAATAGCCCCAGATATTGCTAGATCCATTCTTTTGAAATCCAGCTTAACACCACATCAATTGGCTAAGATTTGGGATTTATCAGACTTAAACAAATCTGGTGATTTATTGTTTCCTGAATTCGCATTGGCTTTGTACCTTTGTAACACTGTTCTTAAAGGTGGTGAATTACCTTATGATTTAAACCAACGTGTCAAAGATGAAGTCATTAAAGCTGTTGATAAAATTAACTTTGCCATCCCTGAAGAGTCTTCTTCTTCTGTTCAAGAACAGCAGTTAGTTGGGACTTCTTCTGGGGAGATTAAAGATGTTTTTAATCAGAATAATGATCCTGTTGTCACTCCATTCCAACCACAAAGTACATTTGGTCTTCAACAACAAGCAACTGCCTATAATCAACCAAACAATAATGTCTTTAGTTCAAATGTTCCAATTCAATCACAAGCAACAGGGTTTGGTTTCCAAAACCAATCAAATCAACCACAACAACCACAACAACAACAACAACAACCAATCCATTCACAAGCCACTGGTATCACCCCTGCTTTGAATAATCAAACCACTGGATTTAATCAATCATCGCCACAATTCTTCACTTCGCCTCCTCAGACACAACAAGTCTCTTTAAATCCTCAATTCACTGGGTTTCAAACATCAAGTGTAAAACCTATATCTCAAAAAACAAGTATTAATCAATCTTCTTCTCTTGATTCAACTTTAGGTTTGACTAACAATCAACCAATTAGAACACAGTTGACTGGAGGTGCTCCTTTGTCTTCACAAGTCACTGGTTTGCAACCAACAACCACAGGTCCAGCTCCATTCAAACCATTGACTCAACAACCAACAACAACAACAGGTAATATTAACCTTGTTCCTTTACAATCTGTGACTACTGGGTCTATTATTGGACCAATCACATCTCAACCAACAGGGAACTTGATACCTTTGTTAAAACCTCAAGCGACTGGTTTGGTGATCAAACCTTTGACTCAACAGAAGACAGGTGTTGGTCAAAACTCCTTTTTCATTGATTCGTTATTACAAGCTCAAGCTTCTCAAGCGCAAGAGGCTGAGAATAATTCAAAATTTCAAATTGCAGCTATGTATGCTAATGCTACAATTTCTCAAGATGAGAAGAAATTGTTTAATAAGATTTTTGATAATTTTGATAAGGATAAAAAGGGATTATTGGATGCTAAGACATCTTCTGAGATTTTCAGAAAGTCTGGGTTGAATCGTGAAGATTTAGAACAAATATGGGACTTGGTTACCAGGGCTAATCAAACTCATTTGGATAAGGAATCTTTCCAAATCGGAATGTGGTTAGTTTATAAGAGGATTAATGGTTCTCAATTGCCTGAATATTTACCAGATTCTTTAAAGCCTTCCAGTTTGAAGATCTTAGACTCAGTGAAGAATCAACTCAAAACTGGTGGTGGTGGTTCCTATTCAAGTATGAAGAAGACCAGCAATTCTAAGATGGATGGATCTAGATTTAAGAACAATGACGACGAATTGGTTGGGTCTTCTTCAAGACATAGAAGACGTACCAATAGTACTTTTAACTCGCCTTCCACTTCTTCTCCAACGAATAACAATAATATTGTTGTTGAATTGACAACTGAAGAATTGAAGAAGAAAATCTGGGAGAAGACGATCTTACTTGAAGATTTGAAGTCTAATGCTGAGAATTTTAAAACCAAGGAGAAGACACTAGAAGAAGACGATTTACAAATAATTGAAGATTTGAAGAGACAAATTAAAGAATTGCCACAATCTTCCCTAAGTGCCACAGATTCGCAAATTGAAAGATTGAAGCAAAGACTCGATATTTTATTACGTCAAGTTCCACAATTAAATCAAGAAATTCACCAACTAATTGAACAGATCAAGAACAATAAGATCCATTTATTCCAATTACAAAACACAGAAACTTCAGGAATTTCTAAATATTTAAAGGGAACAGGACCAAACGGTGAAATAACTGATTTTGATCGTAGAAAGTTTGAAAGTAGAAGACAATTGGCTGAAAAGATGTCTAAATTGACAGGAAGACCATTAGATCCTGAATTTGCCAATGTTGGTGGTTCCCAAGAAGAGACTTCAACTAAAATTAAAGATTATTCTCAACAGATGATCTTAGAGAATGAGCAGAATCGTAAAATGGTTGATGAGATTGTGGAATCTATTTCTGACGTTGCTAAATCCGTTGCCTCTTCACTTGAACCAGTCAATCAAATCGATAAGGAACAATATAAGAAGTTTGAATTGGGTATTGGTCTGCAGCCTGAAGTTCAAGAACTTGTAAAGTCCTTTAAGGTTTCTCAGTTGTCCAGTAAGTTTAGTAGTGCATTGTCTTTTGATTCACCAACCAGTCGATATGTACCAACACCAACACCAACCAATCAATATGTACCAACACCAACACCAACCAATCAATATGTACCAACACCAACCAGTCATAAACTAACAGCGGAAGAAAGAAGAGCACAGATTAGAGCTAGAGTCCAAGAAAGAATCAAGTCCAAATATAGCGCTTTAACAAGTTCTTCATCTCCCACTAACAGAAGAAGCAATACTCCATCTGGTAGTGATACTCCCACCTTGCAAATGAGTACAATAGATAAATCAGCTACACCTGTTCCACAAATAAACATTGAGCAAAGTACAACAAGTGTGAAATTACATGAAATGTCTCAATTCCCAGCACTTGAAGATGTACAACCAAATTTTTCCAACCATAATGAAACATCCTCAGATGATGATGATGACGATGAAGAAGAGTACCAGAGAATGGAGGAGATTAGAAAGATGAAAAGAATGGAAAGAGACGCTAGATTAGCCGAGCTGAAGTAGTTTTACAATATAAATATATAAATAATGCATTATACATTCTAGCATATATATATATATATTTAATGGTTAGTTTTTCTTTTTTTTTTTTAAAGAAAATGTTC
>JADIOT010002796.1:0-14586 GCA_018343995.1 Waltiozyma sp. UFMG-CM-Y6624
AGTAGGCTGTGGTGTTGGTTTCCCGGTAAGTAAAGGATGAAGTTCAATGTTAAGGCCCAAGCCTTTAGACTTTGGCGGATCTAGTGAGTCAGAGACTAGAGGTGGTGTATACGGTAGGATAGCTTTCTTTGCTTTTAATTGAGCCAGCCTTTCTCTAGCTTTAAGTCTAGCTTCTTCTCTTTTCAAGTCAATTGTACTCTTTTCGGTCTTGGGTCTTTTCTCATTATTGATAGATTCTGAAGAGCCATGGAAAGGTCTTTTATTGGTAGAGGACATCTAGAAAAAAAAAATCTTGGGGCTAATTTAATATCATACCTAAAAGACTTTCAATCAGGATTACCGAACTTCATATATATACTTTATGTCTATATATATATATATTTTTTTTTTACCAATTGAGGGTTAGTTTCTGAAAGGGCCACACACACACAGAGACAAGGAAGTCCTGTTAGCTGCAAGGACATGCAAATAATAATGCGTTTGCATGAATTTGAAAATTAAGATTGTATTAAGACAAATTAAAATGAAAACATATAAACTATAAAATTTCCTTACTATTTAAAATCCTTAAATAAGCACAAGAATTTTTGGGAAGATAATTATTACCATCAATATATATAGTGCCTCAATTGATCCTTTACATTGAATACTCTGATATGCTAGAAATAATTAACTTAATTGAGCAAATCTGAAATCTAATCGAGATCAAACCATAGTTCTAAGACAAATGAGGTACAAAAAGAAAAAAAAGATTTCAGCACGAACTAATATTTTAATTGGAATAAGTTTAATAAAAGGAAATTCATAAATAATTTAGATGATGATTCTTAACCTTTTGCGTTTTATCCATCTATAAATATTTCATGTGATTTAGGCCCTGCCTGTTCAGCCATTTAATTACGGTCAAATTTCCAAGTGGCGTAGCCCTAGTTGCCAGTAATTTGGATATAAAATTCTTGGAATGTCTGGATGTAGCGAGCACAACTATAAAAAAACAAAAATCTAAAAAAAATTTGATTAGTTACGACACCACACTTAGTATTTTTTTTGGCTTTAGGAATTAAAGCAAAGACAGTTTCTAAAAAGTATGTGCTAATATATCAACCCATACCGAATATCTTGGCCAAGTAATTCAAACAATCCCTTTTTTTTACTATGATGACCAGAGTGCATTTGGCTCGAGGCATTTTGCCGATGTGGAAAAAACCACGCTACCTTATTAATAACTACTGAAAAATATTCAATAAAATTTTTTTATTGTTTATTTTAAGGGCTTTTGTTTGATTGGTTTTTGATTTCTTTTGGTTTAGAATTATGTCTATTATGGATTTTGTGATTTTTAATTAAAGGAATTCGGGAAAGCTAACAATGTATCTCTAGATTTATTCACTTAATAATTTAAAAACAACCTTGCTTGCAGGTCAAGTGTCTGGTTTATGTTTAATTAATAAATTCTTTTATGGATGTTTTTTTTTTCTCAAAAACAATTGTAGTTCTAATTCGATACTTTTTTTAACTTGTTCCAAAGTAGAGAATCTTTAACGAACATCATAGTTTAAGTATATACATATATATCTGTTATAAGTGCTATCGATTCTCAATTTGTTCATCTATTTTAAATTTTTTGAAAATGACCCAAGCTTATTCCAACTGTGCAGGTTTTCTGTAGCTGACTTTATCAACCTTAACTTCTCCATTTATCAAAGTGTAAATGTATAGAGTGATAGTTGTTCCTTGGATATCCAATAATGTGAAACTTGGTATGGTGTCGTAGAGATCATTAGGGTCATAATCAGAATCAGAATCAGAGGACTCTTCTTCCTTTTCACTTTTTTGAATCTGATCAGGGGTAGTGATAGGAGATATGGAGGCTTGTTCCTTGGTCAATTCTTCAGTGTGAACTTCCTCTGATGCGTGTTCTATGTTCTTTTCCTTTTCTTCTTGTGATTCGATCTTTTCCACTTCATCATCTTTGATATCTAATTTAGAAGCCTTATCCACAAGAATGTCGAGTTCTTGAGATTCGTCAGCAATCTCTTCTCCTTCCCAATCACCACACCAAGCCCCAGTAGCACTCCCTGGGTTTACAAAGAACTTTCCCTCCAGAGTATATGCTTCTACACCAGAACCATTACCCCAAAGCAAGACGTCAACATTCCATTGTCTTGCCAGAGTAAGCAAGGATAAAGGGTCACCTCTTGGAATCACAGTGAACCCATTAAGGAAACCTATTCTTAGTGAACCATGTGTCACGATCAGAGATAATGGTAGTGTATTTGCAGTTGATATATCATATTCACCTTTGACTAGTTGGAAATCAGGTGAAAGAGATTGAAGAAAGGCAAGAGTTGATGGTGAAGTTGTGGTGTTACCAAGGCACAACACTTGTGAGATTTTACCTGGTGTCAATAGTTTCTTGAACTTTAAATTATTTATGTTAGTATCGTCTAATATTGAATAAATTTTAACAATGTTACAGATAACGTACTTTGGCTGGAAGATCCTGATGTTTGTTGTTAGTATTAGTCTTTGGATATCTTAAGGGTTATGGCCTGGAAACTTACAATAGCTCTGTGTGGAATATGTAAATCACCAATTGCTAGCACCAACATTATAACTTTGCTGTTTGGTCTTTTTTTTTTTATTTTATTATTAAAATGATATCCTTTGGTAAACCCAAGCAATGAAGTTATGTATTAGGTTTATCTGTATAATTCTATAGTTTTGTTCGGAAGCGTTGCCGCCGAAAAATTGTGGCGCTTGTTGAATTGGTTGAACTATATGCTAACTGAATTTGTATTAATTGACACATTTCAACTTCTTTCTAATTAAAAGAAGAAAGTTCAAGAATCAGCCACACTTTAAAAGAACCGAAAGAAAAAAAAAAAGAAAGATAAACTAATTAAAACTATGTACTGGATAAAAAATTAATATACGTATGAGGCAATAAACAAAGACAATCAGAAATGTTGTTGGGGAGGCATATTATTAAAAGGAGAAGATTCAAACAAAAGCAGACAAGTTGAAAAATATGAATATTGAGTCAATGAAGAGTCCTAATCAAGGTCTGTCATCTCAAGTTTTTCATGGTACTTACATCACTTGGAGTCCTCTTCAGACTGTTTCTTCTTCTTCTTCTTCTCTTCTTCTTCTTCAGCCTTCTTCTCAGCTTCCATAGCTTCTCTATACTTTTGTCTAGCAATTTCGGCTCTCTTCTTTCTTTGTTTAGCTTCGAAATCCCTTCTTTCCAACTCCTCGATCCATAATCTTTCTCTCAATTTAGCCTTCTCAAGGGCCAATTCGTCAAGTGTCTTCTTCTTTTCAATAGAGTCCTTACCATATACCAAACCACCAACCACCAAGGCAGCAATAGTGAATCCTTGGAACCCAACTCTCCAACGGAACCATTTTTGTGCCAGATTTTTATTACCAACTCTCAAGTTTTTAGCAGCTAAAGTGACAGCAACACACGTTGCCAAGGTACCTAATGGGACAAAAGGTTGTTCCTTACAGTTTTGAATACATTTGTCAATAAAGTCAACCTCGTCAACTGGCGAGGACACAACACCATCAAATGATGATGGTGTTCTATTAGATGAAGTGGAGGCCATGTTTAGTTATATGTATATAAATTTGTGTGTATGTGTGTGGGTGGTAATGTAAATTTGGTGAATTATTTTACGCCTCGATGATTGAAACATGTGAAATTTGAAATATATATCTTCATGATGAAGATCTTAACCAAAGCCCGCACTGTTCAAATCGGCTGTTGTGGATGAGTTTACTTGCCCAAAACAGGTAGGTTTTTGGTTTTTTTACCTATCAGGTAATGCTGATCTATAATTATTATATTCGCGCCAAGTTGCAATATCAAGTGTTGCATAAGCGGGGTGTGTGAACTTGCCTAAGAACTTTGGCAGGTAGTGTTTCCAGTTCCATAAAGATATGGTATGGTAGTGATTCGTGAATCGTGGGATAACCAAGCCCACCTCTATCAACGAAATTTCAGGATGCACACAAAAATCGAATTTCCTTACAACAAAGTGATAGAGTGATCAACAAAATTCTAAAGACATTGAAAGTGACCAGTTTTCTGGATCTGATGTACATATGAATAAGGGAACTGAACCATCTACCGTCACTTATCTACAGGTGGCGACACCCAAATCTCCAAACACAGATACTCTCTTTGAAGATACCAAAAATAATATTAACAAGAAGATTCAAACAGACATAGAAACTCCAGAAACGAAGATGAACGTACATGATAAAAGAGCGAAACAGAATGTTTTAGATGAGATAGACATAGAGATCTTATTGAAGCATAGAGAGTATAGCTTGATACTAAACGAGATAGAGAAAGTTAAGAGCAATATGTCTATCTTGAAAAATCTCCATGATGATCCAAACTACGCCACATTCATCAATCATTTACTTCTACTTCAAGAACATGAAGTGCCGCATCAATCTGGTAGTCAGCAACTATTTGATCATAAGTCTTCATTCTCCTCATATGGCTCTGCCCCTTCATCCTCTTACAACTCGCATCCGTCTGGTGAATTCGGCCCGTATTCTCTCCGTAGATACTCTAACAAAACCCAAGAAATTGAACAACCACGTTCACATCGTACATCCTATGGGGGTATACATCCAATTGTTGATGCTAATGGAAATAAGGTGTGTGTACATAAAAGATCTGACGGTGTCATCGTGAAAGTTGAATGCAGTGCTTGTGGTAGAACTGATTTTGGATCCGCTCAAGGTTTCCTCAACCATTCCCGTCTCTCTCATCAAATTGAATACAAATCCCAAGATCATGCTGCATTACAATGTGGTCAGGTGCTGACAGAGTTAGAACAAGACGAATTAGGTACGAGTTCTTTGGAAAAACTACGAGCTGCCGGGTTGGATGTTAATAAGAACTTAGCTCCAGGCTTTGCGTTAGTTGAAATAGAGGGGACAAATAAAAAGAAGAGGAAAATGAGTAAATCAGGAAAAACTCCGCCATTCTTGAATAAGAATAATAATACCAATTCTGCCAACAATCAATCAGATATTAGTCTCTCTTCCTCACAATCACCTCTGCCACAGAGCGCACCAGGAAAGACACTACCACCTTCCTCACATTTAGCAAAGATGTACTCCAAATCGAACATTGCACTGGGAGACTCGAATGATTTTCAATCATTACTTAAGGAAGTAAGTGCTGAAGTGGTCATGGAAGATCTGGAAGACTTCGAGCAATCACTTTCCCCTGGTGATGACTCCACAAACCTTTCTTCTTCAGCAGGAGCAATTCAACCAGCCAAACCATCATTAGTGAAAGGGCATAGTAGAAGAAAGAGTAGAGGAGGTTTGTCATCTGTAAAATTTGAGGATGATTCTCTGAAAGATAGGAATTTCACTTTAGCAACGGCTAATACAACCACCAACCATTATAGAACATCATCAACAGGCTCAATGGTTGACCCAATAGATGATTCTGTATTCATTCATCATAACAATCCAGACCCACATCATCATTTGACTGCAACTATAAACCCATCAAACATGCTACAGAGACAGAATCAAGATGATGCTAATGATGATTATGATATGGACATTGCGACTAGTGGTGATTCTTCACATGAAATGGTACATTTGATGACACCTGCCCAGAAGAGACGAATTCCTTCTGTTCCAAATCCACTAAGGACAAGATCAAGAGCTACAAAGTGAGATTATGAGGCTATTTAATATATATTTATGGATAACGTTTGTAAACAATACTTTGAAAAGAGGTTCTTAGATCTGTTACACGCCTTAAAATAACAAGCCTGACATGTAGTAAGAGTTAAATTTCATAGTTTAAGCCAATTAATGTACAGTAGCATCTATGATTTATCCAAATAGGAATAAATTTAAGCGGAGAGATCTAGTTGAAGGCTTCTTTAACCTCATCAGCACCTTGGTTTTCTAAGACTTTAACATCTCTTTCAGTACCCCAAACTTCACCATGTTTCCAAATAGTTGGAACCCATTTCTTACCAGCTAATTCAGTGAAAGCCAATTCTAATTGGAGAGCTTCATTCTGATCAGCCATCTTGTCTAATTCTAAAACAGCGAATTTAGAACGAAGACCATTTTGAGTAAGAACACGTTCAAGATAATGACAATCCGGACACCAGGTTTTGGAAATGAAGAAAAATGGGTTGTTGGTAATGTACTCTTTTGCTTTGGCTAAGAATTCGGCAGAAGCAGGCATTGTTATGACTTGTTTTGGATCAATACATTTTAAGTAAAAAAAACAAAAAAAAGTCAACTCCTGGTCAGATATCCGAATCTTTTTTTCTTCAAAACAGATGACAAGACCATGATTTTCACGTGATCATATATAACTGTTTAGCCTATAAAAGAGTCACGTGAAGTAGTTCGCGACGATTCTACGTCTGAAGAAATTCGATTGGACAAACGCGGGACTTCGACAAAAAGGGTGTGTCTGTGTTGAATCCTCTAAGGTATCATTTTTGGCCAAGTTATTGCCTTAGTTCACATTCAATCATATAAACAAAATGGGTTCTGCTTACACTATCTTCGGTACCAAGGTTCAAGCTCACTGGATCTCTATTGCCACTTTATCCGCCGCTATTGGTGGTGCCGTCATCCCAAGCTACTTGCCATCCAAGAAGACAGAAGCTGTTAAGGCTCCTGAACCAATTGTTCAAAAGCAAGCTGATGAAGACTTTGATGTTGAAAAGTTATTGAGGTATGTATTTATTAATTGTCGATATACTGTTGTTTTATGAAATTGGAGCACTAACATTATTAAAAAATAGCGATTTCTTAAAGGATAACGGAGGTGAAAAACAAGCTTAATGTTCACCTCGCTAACGATTTTTTTATGATTCCCGTTTCAGTTATATCATGACTTGAGGGCTATGGATATTCTACGATACATATACAATAATTTCTCATCTGTTAATTTATACATCAATAGGGCATCCAAGAACCACCATAAGTAAGCTCTTTATAGTGAATCTGCTTTCCGTAGTGACGTATATACTATAACGTGCTGTCCGTACCAGAAAAAAAGTTTAAGCGAAAGGTTCAAATGAATCAACCAATTTAACGAATCTCTTTATAAGGTATCATATAAAGATACTATTATAAAATAACTAACTGCTAAGATGAAATACGTTATCGAACACATGGAAGAAGGTTTCTCCGAGTGGGTTGTCCTTGAATATGCTCAAATCATGAAGGATATTGGTGCTGGTAACCTTTATTTGACATCTCTTCCATCCCACACTACAGAAGCTGACATTCCAAAGGAGCTGTTAGAACTTGGCTTGCAATGGACCACCAAGCCAGTCAATGAATTAATTGATCCAGAAACCAATCAACCAATTAACTCTGAAAGAACATGTATCTTATATCCACGTGCTGAAACAGACTTAGTTCCAGAAGATGCTCAAACTTATGAGTGGCTAGTCTTTGGTGGTATTCTTGGTGCCCATCCACCAAGAGATTTAACCCTTGAGTTGATCAAGAAGTACGGATATACAGGTAAGAGATTAGGAGATAAGCAAATGTCAACTGATACCGCTGTCAGAACAACGAGTATTATCTTAGAAAAGCAAACCAAGTTTGAGGACATCAAGTTTATTGATTACCCAGAATTCAGATTCAACAAGACTGAGGCTGTTGAAATGCCTTTCAGATATGTTCTTGATTCCCAAGGCCAACCTATCTTACCAAAGGGCATGTTAGCTTTAATCAAGAAGGATTCTGAACAATCTTTAGACGACTTATTAGCTTAAAAGCTGTTGATATATTGCATTTGTACCTTATCCAATACCTTAAACTTGAAACAATAATATTTTCTTGACTTTAAATCGATTAAAATTTGTAGGAAAGAAATAAAATATACTCTTCACTTTGGGGAACAACATAGGATATTTTTGAACTACTTTTCTTTATATTTATATCTAATACTTATATTTAAAATTTATATTTACTCTTCTAAACCCTCTAATAAGTCACTCTCCAAGTCATCTTCGGCTTCAGCCTTAGCAAACGAACTAGGCAATAGGTCTTCAACCTTCAAGACCTTTTTCATGGAATAAGCATCTTCACCATCAGCATAGTAGCTCTTCTCGACACTCAAGACTTCAAACTCCAAAGTATCTCTGTACAAATGTAATGCAGCTCTATTAGATTCTCTGACATGTAGACTAACATACTGGGCTCTGAAAGTTTCCGTAAGGGCAAAAAGACATTGTCTCATCAACTTTTCAGCAATCCCTTGTCTTCTGTAAGTTCTCATGACAGATAAAGAGGTCACATGGCCATGTGGAGTTGGATCATCGGCTTCAGTATCGTCATCCATTTTACCTAGAACATAACCAACTACTTTTTCACCTCTACGAACGTAAGATGGGTCTCCCTTGACATCTTGAATTTGAGCCTCGGTAAGATCATCTTCACCTGTAATTGTAGTGGCAACAAAGGAAGCTTCAGGCCATGCTAGCAAGTGGTACATATAATATTTCAATTGGTAGTTCTCTGGTAAATTTTGCAAGTTACAATTTTGCATAGCAGTAATGTCTTCAATTGTAGCTCTTCTGATCGTTATGGCCATCTTGAGTGTTTTTTTTTTCTGGAAATAAAGATAGGCTATGAAGGGTGTAATGTAAAGGAGACACTGATTGAAATGATTAAAATTGGTTTCCAATTCAAACAGATAATTTATTAAAAGTTTATTTTTATTAATTCACCAATTTAGTTCAACGGCGCGTTGAGAACATTTGACCACTTTGTTGAAAGAAAAATGACAGAATCTTGAAATTTTTCAAATGATACCACGGCTTATATAAGCCAAATAGATTTAAGATGCAATACGTGAGTAAGATACAAGAATCTCTCTTAATTTCACTTGGGAAACTATTTACTGAATCTCAAAGACTCCCTTTCTATGACATTTCTGTCGAACTTTATAAAAAACACTGTTCTGTTAGGACAACCTGGAGTTTCAACTGTGTGTGCACTGACATTAGCTTGGAAATAGCTCACATCTAGAATACCTTCAATGATACCTGCAGTGAATGCATTCACATTGAGTTGGCCCATATCCTTAGGAACTGATACAAATTCGGACATCAAAGGTTGTTTATCTGTAATCATATATTCATCGTCTGCGTCCGATGATTTCTCTAATTCGTCTGCTACACGACCAAAGAGCGTACGCCAGACTTGTGTATGAATGAATTGAAGTATTTCCACCAACTTAATCTCACGTTTGGCATTCTTACCTTCTCTGAGAGTAATCAATTCAAGGATCTTTGGACCGATTGAGTATCCTAGAGTGTTCAGCTTACCTTCAAGTTCTTGAACGCCTTTCGAATTCTTTTGCGAGTACTGGATCATAACGTTGAAAATGTATGAGAGTGAAGAAAGATTGACCTCTGGTGCACGACGAGACAAACTGTGGTCATATATATTGCGTTTGGAGGCATTTGAACTGGCTAGCTGGGCTTGGTATGATGTAGGTAGTTGGATTGGGCCTAGGGAAGGGTTGTAACCGCCTTTCAAAGCGGACTTTGTAAAAGTCTGATTAGGGTTTGATATTTGTATTATTTCAGAAGGTAGAGACATATTATCTTAGCTTGTACCTTTTATAGATAGTGCGATTATTTTATGGATTTTATAGGGAATAATCATATATTTGGCCATCGTTGGTTTTAACTTTGGGCGGCTCCGCTCTGGGTTTTAGACTTTCAAAAAACAAAAAAAAAAAAAACAGATATTAACTCGGCGGTTAATTCACGATTCTTCCTAATAGAAATTCCAAAATATAATAGATATGGATCCCCTAGAACTTTATGAAAACCTTAAAACTCGCCACTGAACATGAATATTGTATGCTCCCACTTAAAAAAAAAAACCTAACAATAAACAAATTTTAAGAAAAGAATTCAATAGAATGTACTATTCTAAACCACGCCGTTTTAATGTCTACAGAGACTCAATATTTAAAGGTACAGACCAACAGTACTGAATTTGTTCAAAGGATAAGTAGCAGAATACTGACCATAGTTTTATAAGATGCTATCTTGAGTGATTCAACATTTGATCAGACAAGAACTTCTATAGAATCAACCCCGCAAAGGAAGGATAATGTTCGTCAAATTCAATCGTCTCTTAAGAATAGTATCATGAATTCTACCTCTTCAACTAGTAAAATTGAAGACAAAGTTTATGAAGATTTTGATATGGAGCCAGCTCCTTTACCAAAAGATGTTGACTATGTGGATGAGCTTTTTTCTATCAACAACATAAATGCAGCTGTTAGAAGTGTCTCCCCTAAGAAAATTCATTACATGACTAAACTTCATGTATTCAGAGATGATCCAAAAAATGTAGCTTTCTTAAAAAATCGTCTTTTTCAAGCTGAATCATCAAAGTTGAAGGGTTTTCCAAACAGCAGTGGTCCTCTTCATGACATCACCAATACCTCTAAATGCTCTATAAGTGGTACTAATAGCTTTATGAAGCCAGAGAAGGACTGTGATTCTTCCTCTTTCTACTCACAAAAGAAACGTACTCCACAAATATCGCTCCAACCATCAGATGTAAATTTGTCACCTAAGTCAACTTCAACTCCCCATGATTCTATATTTATAAGTACATACCCAGGTGAATTCAATAAAAGAATAGGGAATCAATCAACGCCTTTAGGGTTCATAAAAATGGGAAGGTATACACAGTCTAAAGGAGAACTCCATGCTTATTCTTTACCCAAATTGCAAATTCCAGGACCAGAATCTGAAGAATTATCACCTGATCTTCATACCAACGTCTCTGTTCTGTGTTCTTCTCTCATTGAAGACATTTCAGTTGATAAACTTTTTGATGTAAATGAGAGTCCTTTAACAAGGAGAAGTCAAAAATTCAAACAATCTAGTGCATTGAAGTCTCATGTAAGAAAGGCAACTGACGATGAATTAGCAAAGGTATCGTTTAAGTTGAGGAGTAGTAAAATCTCATCAGACTGTTCTCCTTTGAATACAAGTGATTATATCAAGTTTGATATCAACGATTTGAATCTTCTGAAATTACTAGTCTTATCTTCTGAAGATGTGGATTTACCAGATGTTGAAGATGTCATGAATAAGTCCAATAATTCCTTTAGATTTATGGACCAATCTTCAAATGAAAAGACGAAAAGGAAGGTTAGAATTTATGAAAATATTGTGGATATACCAGCTGATAACAAGACACCAAAAGTTAGAAAGAGAAAATTGAAAACTGCAAACCTATCTGAAGAAGACACATCGGTTCCCATCATATCAAGAAAGAAACGGAAACATTTGGCGTCTAGAAATTCAACTCCTGGTTCAATTAAACCAGCAATAAAATCTACTTCATCATTTCTGACTCCCAGTTCAGAAATAACATTTTCTGATATGATGAAACGAGTTGCGAAGGGAAAGGATCCTATTGATTTGCTTAATTGATAAGAAGCCAGGTCTACTGATAATTTATGTTTATAATGGCTAGACCATTTTTTAATTAATTCAAGCATATATTACTAAATTAACAGTTCAAATATTTTATTTTTGTTCAAAGATAAAATCCTTTAATTCAGCGTAGGCCTTGTCCAAGTCATCGTTGACAATAATTCTGTCATGAGCACCAGTCTTGGAGTATTCGATTTCAGCAGTAGCAGCGGAGATTCTCTTTTCGACAGATTCTTGGGTTTCAGTACCTCTACCTTCTAATCTTTGTCTTAACTCTTCAACAGAAGGTGGAGCTAAGAAAAGATATCTAGCATTCAAGTCAGTTTCCTTAACTAACTTGACACCTTGCATATCAATGTCTAAAATACAAGTCTTACCAGCCTTAGAGACTTCACCAACAGACTTCACAGTAGTACCGTAGTAATTACCCGAGAATTGGGCCCATTCAATAAATGCCTTTTCATCGATAAGCTTCTTGAATTCGTCAACGGTGACGAAGTTGTAGTCCTTACCGTTCACTTCACCGACACGTGGTTGACGGGTGGTGTTGGAGACAGAAAAACCGAATTTGTCTGGGTATTCAGCAAATAACTTCTTCAATAAAGTGGATTTACCGGTACCAGATGGGCCAGAGATAACGATTGGACGGTCTGACGTTAGAGAAAAAGGTTAGTACTTGTTGATAGATTTTATGAATGAAAATTGTGATGTGAATGATCATTGGTCCCTATTATTTGAGTCATTATTTCATCTTCTGAAGAAATTTGGCTCACTCACAGATTCTTATTAACGTACTAGACATTGATAAAGATGGATCAAGAACACCGAAACCTCCTCAAAAAGTATACATCTAATGTGCTCATGTCCGATCAAGACGTTTGTGTACTATTTCTTTTTTTTTTAATTATTGAGAATGCCTCGCGACATCCAAGGGTTTTGGCTTACATAATTTATTATACCATCATAATATTACTGGTGTTTGGATGTTGTCATGTTGGCCAAACAAGCAAGAAGATAAAGGAAAAGGACACACAGGCATAATAAATTTAGATTAGCAGTTCCTTATCGTTGTACATTTTTTCTTTTCCAAATCTCAATTCACATTAATAATCATCAATGTCCAGTATCATATTATGGACAGGGAAGTACCTTCTTAAGAGGGCTCTAAGTGACGACCCAGATGCCGATCTTCCAGACGTTGATATTCCAGACGGTGATGATTTAGACACCAATCCAATAACAGAGGAAATCTTCAGTTCTTGGGCATTATTCATTCTATTATTTCTTCTCATCTCTGCATTATGGTCCAGCTATTATCTTCAGCAAAAACGTATCCAGGCTGTTCATGAAACGGTTCTTTCCATTTTCTATGGGATGGTTGTTGGTTTGATCATTAGAATTTCCCCTGGTCATTATATTCAAGACACTGTCACTTTCAATTCTTCGTATTTCTTCAATGTTCTTTTGCCACCGATCATTTTGAACTCTGGTTATGAACTACATCAGGCAAACTTCTTTCGAAATATTGGATCAATCTTGACGTTTGCCATTCCTGGTACGTTCATCAGTTCCGTCGTTCTTGGTATCATCTTGTGGTTTTGGACCAAATTGGGCTTAGAATCTATCAATTTATCATTTGTTGATGCATTATCTGTTGGTGCTACGTTATCTGCCACAGATCCTGTAACGATTTTGTCCATATTCAATGCCTACAAGGTTGATCCTAAATTGTACACAATTATCTTTGGTGAATCTTTGTTAAATGATGCAATTTCCATTGTGATGTTTGAGACCTGCCAGCAATTCCATGGAAAGGATCCAACGTTCTCATCCTTCTTTGAAGGTGCTGGGTTGTTTATGATGACTTTTACAGTCTCTCTATTGATTGGTGTCGTCATTGGGTTCATTGTTGCTTTGATCTTGAAACATTCCCATATTAGAAGATATCCACAGATCGAAAGCTGTCTTGTTCTTTTGATCGCCTACGAATCATATTTTTTCTCTAACGGTTGTCATATGTCAGGAATTGTCAGCTTGCTGTTTTGTGGTATCACTTTAAAGCACTACGCTTATTTTAACATGTCCAGAAGAACCCAAATTTCCACCAAGTACATCTTCCAATTGTTGGCACGTTTGTCTGAGAATTTCATCTTCATTTACTTGGGTCTTGCCTTATTTACTGAAGTCGAACTAGTATATAAACCGATGTTGATCATAGTTACTACCATCTCCATCTGTATTGCTAGATGGTGTGCTGTTTTCCCTCTTTCAAGAGTCATCAATTGGACCCATAGAGCCCGTGCAGGCAATCAAAACATTCCAGACGAAATTCCATATCCATATCAAATGATGACTTTCTGGGCCGGATTGAGAGGTGCTGTTGGTGTTGCATTGGCTATGGGCATACAAGGTGAATTCAAGAGCACATTATTAGCCACTGTCTTGGTAGTTGTTGTGTTGACTGTTATTATGTTTGGTGGTACTACTGCTGGTATGCTTGAAGTATTGAACATCAAGACTGGTTGCGTTGCCGAGGATGAATCAGATGATGAGTTCGACATCGAAACAACAAGGAGTCAAGTGGGTACGGCCTCTAATCAAATATTACAAAGTCGTCGTTTCAATGATTCGTCGTCTCCAAACATTAGAGATCCATACTCTGATAATGGAAAGTCTCGTAGCTCATTAGATGTGAGCGTATCAAACACATTGAAGGGCACAAATAATCAAACTAATTTAATACCGACTTCAGACTCTAGCAATGTTAGATCATCATCTCCACAACGTCAACCATATGGTAGTGGTGAACAGGGTCAATCCTTGGTGGATACAATGACAAACATTCTTCATGAGTCGGACAGTTCGAAATGGTTCCAAACATTTGATGATAATATTTTAAAACCTGTGTTATTGGATGTCGACCCAAGAAACAGTATGAGTGGTAACAGAGGCAACAACAATAACAATAGTAATAATGGTAATGGCGGGTCTATCGTTTGATCAACCGGTATTTCTTTCTCTCTTGGTTTTATATACGATATTATTATCTATTTTTTTTTTTTTGTTTGTTTTTTGTTTGCTTGTTTTT
>JADIOT010002796.1:14606-26740 GCA_018343995.1 Waltiozyma sp. UFMG-CM-Y6624
TTTTTTTTTTTTTTTTTTTTTTTTTTTTTTTTTTTTTTTTTTTTGTTCTTGAATCTTTTTCATAAATTTTCACTTGTATTGTACACAGTTTTTTTTGGTATGATAAACGCTACATATACACCATTTCTATATATATATATATATATTTAAGATGCGTTCTCTAAAGACCATTTGACCAATTTAGAAGTTTCCGGAGACAAAATGAGATCCCTCAAAACAGTCCTATACTTGATAGTGATTTCAAAAAAGGCATCGATAGAAAGCCCATGGATTAATGTGATAACATTGTTCTGATCAGTCTCCACCAAATACTCAGGGTAATTATTGATGAAACGACCACAAGTGATTACAGATTTCTCCAAGATTTCCAAAACATCACCAACTGTTGAAGAAACCGTACCTCTTTTGTCTTCATCGTAAGCGTTGATGGAAAGTAAAGAGATGGCGATGATAGCATTGCCGACTGTGACTGGAATTGGACAAATTCTTTCTGATTCTCTCAAGGCAGTATATCTAAATGGAAGACCAACGGTAGATTGAAGGAAACGCACATAATAATTTTGGACCAACTGGATCAATATCTTTCCATTCGTAACAATGATTGAGAGAATACCATTGTCCAAGGTTGATGGAGATGTGTCTATAAGTGGGATCGCATGAATCACGTTGTCCTCTCTAACTTCTGTTGGATTGTAATATTCTCTACCAAAGATGTTTTGTTCTTTTGAGGTTGTCTGTGTTCTCAAATTCATAGAAGTTGTTTTCTTCAATAAATTTTGATCAAGGACAAAATTTATATTGGAATTATTTTCTTTGATAACCTTTTCGCATTCTGCTAGAATGTCTTTCCATATAACTTCTCTTCTATTATTTCTGTTGTAAATGGTTTCTCTTGCTTCTTGGTCATTAGACTTGGAAATGTACGCCAGTTCTTGAAAAGCAGTAAGCTTAGTCAAAGGCTTTTCAGATCTTAATCCAGTTAATAAAGATACTAATGGATCTTTGGAAAATTTGGAAAGTGTGTTTCCACGATGTAAACAACCAATAGATAAATAAGCATTGAACGCAGCGTTTAAAACTTCCCAAGAGAAAACTAATACTGAGCCAATAATTGCGACTTTAGTAAAGATGATGAAGGAAATACAGAATGATGGATAATTGGTGTTCAAAGTGTAAAATGGGCTCAAGACAAAAAACAAAATCTCATAAACATATTGACGGACAAACCAGTAAATAACTGGGCATAATAGGAATGATATTGTGGAATACACGATTGTACCTGAAACAATTTTTGGGATCTTCTGTATCAGAGCCTGCTTTGGATGTTGATGGAAATGACCATATCTGAAGAGTAATCTGTCGCAATCTAAAATAACATGTTGTAATGAATAAACCAAAGCTATGAAAAATCCAAAAAAATACAAGAAAACAAACTCATCATTTAATAGTGGATACTGGTGCTTCAAAGGAACGGACTTAATTTCCAAATCAGAAAATAAAGATCCGTGTAAACTGATAAGAAAAAATAATGAGGAGATCCAATAGCCTGATAATATAAGTAGGAAGTTTTTGTTGAATAATTGTCCTAAAATTTGGCTAGAGAGTGTCTTGTATCCAAGAAAATCAACGTGAAGATTTGATTTTTTTAAACATATCAAAATATAAAATCCCAAAGCTATAGGAATAGCTCTAAATGGTAGTAACTGGGAAACAAAGCTTATGTTTGATGGGGTAGTAAGGATAATTGTCAATATCCAAGTCGAGCTTAGTATGAATCTTGTGAGATTGTGGAATCTTGTAAGAAGAACAGAGTCAAATATGGAATTGTAATGATATTCAGACTTGGTTGGAAAGATTTGAGTTGAAGATGATTGTAGTGCAGAGGACGATCTCAAGCTGGATAAATTGTAAGGATGCATCCTTTGCTTCTCTCAGTATTTTCAAATTGAGTAAAAAGATGGGAGGCAATATGGTATCAGACTGAATAATTGGAAAGTGCCAGCAATAATATCTGTTTTAAAAATCGTTTAAATAAGAATCAGAATAGATTGATCTCTCCCTTATGATGTTGAATTGAAAGGGAAATTAGAATAATCTTGCACACGTACACACACCTTTCTACATATCGTTTTCAGATTTCAGTATTTTTTTTGTATTTTTTTTTTTAGCCCAAGTTTTACATAACAAATTGCTTATGTAATTGTTAGGGGACACGAAAGGTAAACAAATAAACTAATAAGCGCGCGCCAAAACTGTGAGATTTTCTTTTGAACTTTTGGCGTTTTTTTGGGATGGTTGGATTAGAATTAACTGGGTTATATCTCACAAACCTTGTTGGCTCTATCATAACAACAAAAGATCCCATACTTATCAGTTTTATTATTTCTATTTACTGAAAAACTCGTCATTCATTTTTTTTTTCATATTTTAACTGGTCCAAAATTTCATTATATGAGCTCAACAATGACAAATGATGCCTTTGGTGGCAAGAATATCAAAATTGAGCAGTTTGATGCCAATGAAAGACTCTCAGTACAGGAGAAATTGGAGAAGAAGTTAGGACCTGAGTATATCTCTACCAGACCTGGTGCTGGTGGTGTTCGTGTTTCGTATCTTGAAGGTTGGAAGGCGGTTAACTTGGCTAATTCTATCTTTGGTTTCAATGGCTGGTACTCTGAAGTCAAGAACATTACAGTTGATTACCTTGATAGCAACAATGGGAAGTATGGCGTTGGTATTTCTGCTACTATACGTGTTATTTTGAAAGATGGTGCATACCATGAAGATATTGGATATGGTAGTATAGAGAATGCTCGTTCCAAGGCTGCCGCTTTTGAAAAAGCTAAGAAAGAGGCAGTTACTGACGGATTGAAAAGAGCACTTAGATCTTTCGGAAATGCTATGGGTAACTGTCTCTATGATAAGGATTATTTGAAGAGGATTCATGGTGTAAAAGTTGCCCCTCCTGATTTTGATGAATCTAATTTGATGAGATTTGGAGATCCTGGACCAAGTACAAGAGCTAATACCATGCCTCCGAAGCAGGAAGAAACTTCTTTTAATCATAATCAGAGCATCCATCAACCACAACATTACATTCCACAAACAATTCAACATTCTAAACTGATGACCCCTGCTAAGCATTCTGCTTCTCCAATTGCACAGAACCCTTCGTCAAATCTGAATAATCCTAACCGTTATCCACCACCTCAGGCGCTGAGAAATAATCAAGCACAACAAAATCAAACAGCACAGTCATCTAAGGTTGTACCAGTGAAACCATCTTTGGAAACGCCGACAAATACGAAGTTCTATAATGATATCGATTTTGACGAATCATTGACTTTCAGTGATGACATCGTTCCAGATTCAGACAATGACGATATTGATAATTTTTTTGAGGAGAAAAGACTGAAAGAATTGAGTGATCAAAATTCTGCCCTGAACAATTTAAGTAATATCACTGAGACGGGTAATGACCAGACTGCACCAACCACAAACACAAGCGTAGTGAAATCTTCAAGTGAGCACGAAAATACCAAGAATCAAACTACTCCCTCTTCATTAGTCAAAGAACCTATAGTAACTAATAATACAACCAATTCGAACAGGATTCAAATTGCAAATCAGACGGAGATGAGCATCAATAATTCACAAGATCCGGTCAATATTCCAGCACAAGTAGGATTTTTCACAGCCAGAGTAGCTGAGAAAGTCCAAAATAACAACGTTTCATCTGTTGATCAATTCAATCCCCAATTCATAAGCCCTTCAATGAGACGTACAGTGGATCCTACAAAATCTGCTCCTATCAAAAGAACAACACCTAATTCTATACCTGCCTCATCATCAAATTCTAATCCTTTGAGTTCTAATCGACCAGTACAAGTATCATCTGTTCATTTAGGACCAACTTCAATTGCTACATCTAATTCAACACCAAGTTCAAGCTCAACATCTGCAGGACCAGGTCTTGCTCCAAACTCAGCCGAAAAAGTAGGAATGAGATACGATAATCCTAGAATGATGCCAAATAGACAGATTGGGAAACCTAGGTATCCGCCACCAAAGAGAACCAAACTTGCAAGTCCGCCTGCAGATGTCAGCAGCCCAAATGAAAATGGCATATAAATGGATTTTTAAAAAGAGTAAATAGCTATCAATTCTATCTAGGAAGTAATCATATTTTTGAGTCTTTCATAAGGAACGTATTATTTAGGTACAAGCTATATGAATATATATATAAATTTAAGGGTAAGTTGGCATCTGCAAATAGTTTAGAAAAGAATCAATATCTTGGAACTGGTCAATGTTGGCCCCACTTTCATGATCCTGTTGTATCAAACCTGTTGTATTATCAAAAGTTCCAATGAAATTGGGGTCTATGTCGCTGAAATTCATCGGATTGATAAAATCAGAAGAGGTATCTGTTAGAAGATCAGCGACATGTATAGGAGAGGTATTTATAGGTGTATCATTGAAATCAAATTTGATAGCAGAAGGAGAAGTGTTGAAAAATGGATCAATTGTATTAAAATCTTGATAATTTTGTAGGTTTGGAGAAAGATAATCGAATTTGGATTGATTTGCACTATCAACAAATTTAGTCCAGAAATCCGGAATTGAGTGTAGGTCTTGTTCATTGGAAGTGGTTGAGATTAATGAGGTTTTATTTGTTATTGAACTAATGATATGTTTCAACTTGGTATTTCTTAGTGAAGCCATTTCAGGAAATTTTTCTTTGAAATATTCAGAGAACATTCTAACATAGTTGAGGATTACCCAAGCAATAAAATATCTCCATGATAGTTTTTTCAAACTGATATTGATGAGCTGATGAAATTTAAAATTAAGTACATCACCAATGGAGAATTTAATTTCATTATTCAGAGTTAGCCATGTTTTCAAGTTCTGAGAATCTGGCAAAGTAAAACTGGCCACTACCTTCTCCAAATTCAAGTTATCACCTATGTATCTAAGTTGATATGATTCGAAAATGTGAATCAATTTCTTAATATTATCGAAAACAGAATTAGCCATAAATATTTCCAAAACTGATACTCCTTTAAATCGATTTGCTGTTTCTGAAGTAATACTATCAGCATATTCTAAGGCAAATTTGAAACATATCAACGTTGATTCTATGGATTTGGAAATGTATTTTTTGACAAGGAAAACATCTTCTGAAGGACAAGTAAGCATTAAAATATGTTGACAGGTTGCAACGGCTTGGTATAGTGTGATTTTGTTCAAGATATCTCTGACTTTATCCACTTTGTGGACAAACAGTTCTTTTTTGTCCTCTGTATCCAACCCAACGCACAAATCATCCAAAGAGCAGTATCTTAGCAAAACTCCTTCTATTCTCGAAAGCATCTTCTCAATATCGGATCTCTTCGGTTGATTCTTAATCTTTGTAAAACTGCCAGTGATATCTCTTAAAAGGAGCGTCACTTCATGAGTCTTAATCATCGAAATAACACACTGTCTCTCTATATCATTGATTCTAGTTCCACTGGAATCCACCAAGGACGGTAATTTCGTGTCGTACTCGTTCTCATCATTGACGAGGACATCCAAAAGTGAAGGACTGCATGACATCAAGGTTCATTAGCATCAGCCAGATCTTTCTCCAGATATGTACTGTTTGCCGACTGTTTTTAACTGCTGGGAAATTTAAGGGATCTCTGTGCATGCCGTGCATCTTGGCCATTTGTATGATCATAGCAAGGTATATTGTGGAATCTGAACTCTCATCTGTATCTTCTGGTGAGTACTGACGATATACTCGGATTACTAACAATGCCTGGATATGCTTCAAAGTTGGCTTACGTAGGGCGTTGGAGTTAGTAAGCACAGATTTGGCGTATTCAATGAAAGTTGGAGAAACAGTAGTTTGGGTTGTATTAATTCTTTTGACCAGTTCGGTGACTTGGATATGCTGTTGACTATTGTTATCGTTTGCTAATGGCAAGGTGATGTAGCTGAAACGCAAGACACAGAGCAGGACAGCAACACTGGCAAATATATTGGCATTGGTAACAACCAAAACTGCCTTGCCATTCGAACTGGCAAGAAGTAAAGACTCCATGTTCTTTCTGAAGGAGTCCTCGTCAATGATGGGAACGAAACAGTACGCCACTTTGAAAAAGTAATCTATCAAACCATAAACTATTTCTAAAGGCGGTAAAATACAATTAATTTTTTCTACTAGCTCCTTATCATTCTCACTCATATCGTTCTGGAACATACCAGGTTTAGCAACCCAAGGTGGACCGTCTTGCTCGGTGAAATTACACATGTCTACTTGTTGTTCATGATGTTGTTTCATCAAAAATTCTTGGTCGTAAAGATAGAATTTTTCTAGACTTATTCCCCATTTCCTGAAATCGGTGAAGGGATCTAAGATTTGTCTTAAAATTGGATCATTGGAAACCACAGCCATTAAAGACGTGGAGCCAAAATGTGACATCTTTGCTTCTTTGAGCATTAACAGGTCAAAATTCTGTGTTAGTTGAGATATTGGATCATTATCTTCATTAGTTGTTGCTGGCTCTGTATCAGTAACAGGTAACGGAAGAAGTAGCTGGGTTTGTAAATCTTCATTTTGGCGTTGCAACTCTCTAATCTGTTCTTTCAACCGTTGGATCTCCAGTAGTTCATCTTCATTATTACCTGAGCCGGTGATATTCTCATTAGCCCCAATCCAAGGCTGATCTTCATAGACGCATGATTCAGTCGTGTTGTTTTTGATACATGACGAACAATGTGGTTTGAGCCTGTCACATTTCATCTTTCTTTTACGACATACTTTACAGACTGTTGGAACTCTGTGTCGTGTCTTTCTCAGTTTTGTGGTAGGTATTTTTGGGGTATTACTGGAGTTTGTTGATGATGGCGAACTTGCGGATATCGTATTTGAAGAGGGACTAGTATTGGACATGATTTGATAGTTGTCTACTTTGACAAGTTACCCCAAATTGAAAAGATGTTATTCAATCTAGTTAAAACGATTAAGAGAATATAGGTTCCCTTGAGGATGAAGCAGTAGTGGCTGCTAAATTGAGGACAAATTAATAAGTTGAAAGTGAATTACAGAAAAAAAAAAATTCTTGGAACTTAAGATATTTTCAGATGACCTATTGCATTACTACCTTTCGCCTAATTACTAGAATTAGGCCTTCCTAAGTCAAACTTTACAAATTCTGGGCTTACATAATGCAGACAGGTAGTTGGATTACATAATGTATAATTAAAAATTGTACCATCACAAAAACATCATCTACTGAAACCTAACCCCTCTACAATAGAGTATATTCTTTAACTTGCGCTCACATTTTTTTGATCTGATGTACGTAAAATCGGATATATACTGCGCCGTTTTCTCCAGAATATTTACTTCCGAAGTGTTCCCAATTTTTGTATTATTTGACCTTTTTTTCTGTCTGACAAAGCCGAGGCCACTACGGTCAATAACAAAAATAATTCCTGTGGTATCCGTCTAGACTTCAGTTAATACCAAGGAGATTGAAATGTAGAATCTGTTTGGAGGTATATCCAAACTGTCTTGTTCGTAAATACGATGGGTACAAATAAATGAAGTTGGTTATTATTACTTTTATTTTTTTCAGAAAGAAAAGACTGAAAGGAAATTATTTCGATTTTTTCATTCTTTATATTAAGCTCTCTTTTGATTAGCTATGAACATCTTTTTCTTATGTCAACAAATTGGCTTGTTTACTTTGGATGTTCTGAGGTTCTTTTCTCAAATATCCTCAATTTAGTCATCCACGCCAATTGCATTTCAGTGCGTAGTAATCTGTAGTGTGTGCAGATGCATGCATATGTGAACCAAGAAAATACTCGGCCGCAACCTGCATGTCAAACTATTAGAGAAAAAAATAGTCATAAGGTCCAAAAAATAGATAAAACTCCGAGACGGGGAATCGAACCCCGGTCCACCATGCGACAAACGGAGATTCTAGCCACTAAACTATCTCGGAAGGGTGAGTGCAATAAAGTTTTTCGGTTAAATCACTAATCAGTAACACTTTCAAAAACTAAATTTATTTTTGCGAGCTCTGATAGACGAATAGTTTCTGCTACAGTTCCATGAAATAATATAAAAACTAATAAAAAACCGACCTAGGTTCAACACCAGCCAAGGGCGTAACAATGAAACAAAAATCAAACTCTTAATCAAAAAGAACTCCTTGGCTTTTTCCTATTCTGCCCACGGAGAGTTCTAGTCAGGTTACAGAGGATAATTAATGGGCCTGAAATGTTCCATATGTGGTGCAACCAGAAGAGTTCAATGTTCTCAAGTATTTCCAGCAGGAAAGAAGAAAAATGTCCAAAAGAAGCAGAGAGGCTTGAAAACAATGTGGTAAGAATCCCATCCGATAAAACTTGCCATTACGCAGGTACGATTGGGTTACGATTCTCAGGTCTTGTATAGAGAGAAAGTAGAATAGGAAGGAAATTGGAAAGAAATTAGGTGCAAATTTATAAAATGAAATAAATATGAAATGTTACTCTGAAAAAAAAGCGAATTCTTCATATTTTTTTCTTCGTTTTCAAAATATTATATAATTGGTTCTTCATGCAAGAATAAATTACTGAATCATTCTCCTTGTGCAAAAGTCATTTTGCGAATAATTGATTGTACGCCTTTTTTTGTTTTCTTGGTCCATGTAGCCAATGAACGTATAAATAGATTCTGTAAAGTGAATGAATATTAATAGAGATTGAATTATATATATCTTAAAAGCAAAGAATTGAAGATATTTCAAAAGACCTATTATAAGGAGTTCTTACAACAAGATTCAGAAATAGAAGCAGTATTGTTATGTTTGACACCAGCAACATCCTCGTAATACTTAGACTTATTGACCTTGTTAGTGGCCAATGGAACATCCAAAGCTGGATTTCTTTCAAAGAAAGAAGCTGGCGAAACCATGAATTGCATAAAATCTGACGGCATTACTGGGAACTGTTCAGTAGATGGAGGATGGGTCAAGGCTAAAGTGGCCCAACAGACAACATCGGTGTTTCTAACACTTTCATCAGAGGAAGCCCATTCACCTAAACCAGTGTCCTTAATCGATTGGTTGGTGAATTCACCAGCAGCGTATAATTGGTTTTCCTTATACTTAGTAACCCAGAACTGTTCTGTGGCAAAAGCTGCTCTCTTGGTGTTATAAGATGCTGGAGAGGCGATCATCATTTGCTTGGCTGGCATCTCAAACTTGTAAGCAACTGGCTTACCAGTAACCGGATTGATGGAGCTTTCATTGATAACCTTGTAAGTTCTGTTGGTAAATGGAGATTGCTTAACAGAGCCTGGCTTCTCAACAATAGTTCTTTGACCAACATATCCAACACCATTTGGATTAATAACTGGGTCAATTTCCATTGGAACGTAATCATCGTAACAGACAGTATTATTATCACCATCTAATCTGGTGTCGAATCTGAAAGATAACAAATGTTGGTGGTAAGCAGCCATAACACCTGGCCCAATGTTAGTACCCCATGGAACAGAAACACCTTCTTCAATTGGCATAGTAGATAAGATACCAGTGGCTCTGACTTGGACAGTGATAGCACCAACTTGGTCAAAGATAAAGTTGACAATGTATTCGTAGTTACCAACAGTGGCAATAGTTTGAACAATGAATTCTCTTCTTCTAGTGACAATATAGTTACCATTTCTGTAGTTCATATGTTTGAACATAATACCATTATCCTGTTCGTGCATACAGATAGTGTTGGTTAACTTAATTGGTTCACCCTGTCTGTTAATTCTCATACCATCTAAGTATTTAATAACACCAAGACAGTCACAACCCAAGTTCAATTGATTAGCAGTGATACCAAACCCACAGTCCCCTAAATCGAACGCTTGCTTTCTGTGGTATGGCTTTCTTGGATCCCCATATGGAACAGTCATTTCATTCAAGGCAATTCTGTAGAATAAAGATCTACCTTTGAAGTGTACATCGTACAAGACAACACCTTCTCTGGCATTAGAGACGACTCTAAATTCCCAACCTTGCCATTCAACCTTGTTACCAGTGATGGAGAATGAGACACCTTCAGGTTGTTCAAGGATTAAAGGTTTCAAATCTCTTAAGACAGTTTCACCGTTCAAGTCTGGATGGTATTCAACGGCGTTGACTGGCTTCCATGGTTCAGTTTCACAAGTCTTTTCATCAACACCGGAGGCCAAGTAGTCCATTCTGACAAATTCCTTGGTAAGCAATTTGAAAACTGGGGAAAACTTGACTGGTAAGGAGTAATGGTTTGCATCTGAATGTTTGACCTTCAAGTAGACATAACATTGAATCAAAGGTTCCTTGTCTTTGTCTGAATCAGTACCGTACATCCATGGATCAACACAGATCTCAACGTAGTCAGGTAATCTTAGCTTCTTTATTTCGTTAAGGAAAGCTGGATGTGTGTGAACAAGCGTTTCAATGTCTGCCATGTCATCAGGTAACAAAGGACCAACAGCCTGGTCTTTGATTGGACCAGTAGTAATAATATGACCATCAGAAACATTGATCAAAGCCTTGTATAATGGAACCTTACTGTTCAAGTAGTAGTAAGCATAGGTCTTTCTTGGAATAATTGGTAATGGACCATTGCCGTATCTTTCAGCATCAAGATACTTCAACATGTCCTTCTTTGGTGGATCTAAGATATCCATTTGCGAGAAGTGAAGAGTGTTTTGACCATGATAGGCCTTCAATAGCTTGGTGGATAATCTGATCTCAGCATCAGTGACAGCGTCAAATGGATGAATAGCAGTCATTTTTTTCTAGGTACTTTGAGACACTTGGTTGTTTTTGTTGCTGAAATATATAACAGAACTTAATCAATAGGGCTTTAGGAAAGGGAAACAATGTACATTTATATAACTATGTCAAATTCTGTAAAGATAATCTTGAGGTGAGCCATTGCATTATATCGATCAATCAGATTCCATACTAGGTTAAGAGCCGGTATCAATGTTAGATACTACTTCTTTATTTTGCTACCAATATTCTTTCTACAACGGCTCTTAGGCGTAAATTTCTTGAAAAGATAATGGGAATTATACTACCAAGATCGACAACTTTGATTACAACAGGCCGCGTATTACCCAATTAGGCGGTTTCAAGCGACTTAAGAAGAATATATGTCTAATGCCGACTATCTCCTAAAATGAAAGACATGTATTAACATCTTTTAATATAACGGAAGTGTTCTTTTTTTTTTTTCTTTTTTTTTTTTTTTTTTTTTTTTTGCTATACTCAATAAATTTTTAAAAACCGATTCTGGTTTTTTTGTGGGTGTTTATTGATTTATGTTTTTTTCTTTAGCTTTTACAGGTTGTAAATGCTTAATTGAGACTCTCATAAAACTGGCCTTTTAAGTTTTAGCGACCGAGAGCCGACTTTTTCATATCAGAGATATCAGAGATATCAGATACCAGATACTAGATGAAAGACAGAACGATAATACTATAGGAAAAAAAAAATGTTGTCTTTCCCCATAAAATATTTCCTAAAGCGGTTAAAAAACGGGTTAAGAATTTATTATTTGTATTTCACTAAATTAGATGTATATACACACCCAAACCACAGTTAGAGTGTATTTCCCCGAAATCATATATTTAAATTATATGAAAACTGTTATAGAGCCTAGCCCTATACTGTGTCACGTGCTATATTGCATGAACATTCCAGATATTAAAGGACACTTCTGTGTTAACTGGTCTGGAATGTTCCTCGACGCAACATCGTGCTAACACCGAACTAGTATAAATTGGGCGTAAACCTCTATTCTCAAGACACACCATCTCACATGCATCAGATATTATTTATAGGATAAGTCGAAATTAGACATAAAATACACATAGTAGTATTTAGTTTATGTTTAACAAAAACACAATTATGTATGATATACATGTGTCTTTTAGGAAAAGCTAAGTTCTAAGAGAGAAAGTTGTGAAACGTGACAGAAATACGCGTATATCAACAATATTGTATATTCTAGAGCTGTAATTTTCGATACTTAAGAGTTATTGGAACTAATTAATAATTTTGTATAATATATATCATAAGTTGAAATATTTTAAATTAAATGTT
>JADIOT010002796.1:28310-83005 GCA_018343995.1 Waltiozyma sp. UFMG-CM-Y6624
GCTAATCAATGGATTTCCGTTATCTGTTGAATGTCCATCTGTAATCTTCAAACGGTAAAAAAAACCTTCAAAATCTTTCTATTCGGTTATATCTTCCTTGATTTTCTAGTTAGAGTTTTTGTTTTTTTGTTTTTTTTAAAAATAATAATAATAATAATAATAATAATAATAATAATAATAATAATAATAATAATAATAATAATAATATAGTAACTAACTTTAAAATAATTTTCAAAAAGATCACCTCTTCTTCAATCAACCAACAGACCCTATTCGTAAGCAGTAAATTCTCAATCTTTAAGTCTTAGAACTTCTCCCGCCTTCATCTCAGTTAAGTGAAAATTTGTTCTTATTAGTACAATAGTGAAGTTGAAAAACTATCCAATTTCTGCTAAACACTTTCTATAGAACGTAAGTAAAATAATAGTATAAAATAAGTGAAAGTGTTTATATAAATCATAATGTGTGGAATAAATGCGGTGTGACCATAAACGGGTATAAGGAAATAATGTATTAGGTCCTGTAATAAGCACCTTAACATTTATTCACCTAGTAATATGTCATGTGATCATATCATATTACGGCTCAGTTTCCTTCTTTTTCAAAAAACCATTGTTAAATAATGACTGGGTCATATCTCTATGTTGATATTTCATGAAAAATTGCCTCTGATTGCTTAGTGTTGCACAATCATGAAGTGATGGTCATAACTTCCCAGATGGACCTTGGTAAAGCTTGATGAATAAATTTAGCAACAAACACAGTCACCCTCAGCCTTCCGAGATAGTTTAGTGGCTAGAATCTCCGTTTGTCGCATGGTGGACCGGGGTTCGATTCCCCGTCTCGGAGTATAATTTTTTGCACCTTATGGTGAATATTTTGGTGATTGTTTGGTAAATTGTTATTCTGAATGGTTTTGGCCATTTTTTTCGGGATTGTTTTTCACTCTATAAAACAGAAGATATAACTCCAAGGTCTTTTTAATTTGAGTTTTTATACTAAATATCTGTTATTAGAATCAGATCAGCTGTAAATGGATGAAAAATATCCAAAAAAGTTGATTTCTTTCAGACTTTATGTCTTGAATATTTCCCCTATTAATGTTTGACCTGCAGGTTGCAGCCGACGCATTTGTATGCGTCTAAATACACCACAGGATGCCACATGCATATGCGTTTGTGGTACACACTGGCCTAAGAAACAGGGACAACCTGGCAATACCAAAAGTCGAATATATTCAAAATTCTTACTATGAATCTTATTGAGAGCCTATTATTGGAAAAGACATTTTATCATGTATGAAATAACCAAAAAAAAATAAATAAACTAGAATTGAATAATTTTTTGATACCTTCTGGAATTGAATTGCATGATAAAGTAATGAAAAAAAAATCTTGTTTAGCAAGAAAACTAATTGATTATATTCATATACAATTAAACAAAGTGAAATAAAAGTAACAAAATTCAAAACAATTCTATGATATTTCATAATTCAATATTTAATTACAAGTATTTAACATATTTAAGTTCTTAAAACCCTAAGTCAAAAAAAAAAAATACCCTGTTAACTATGTTGAGATGCTCCATTTTAAACTTACCAATCGATCTATACATTTTTCAATATGTGGAGATAAAAACGGGAAATTGCTCAAGCGATCCTTAGAGCTCATACTGATAATCTCTAAAAGCGATTTTTTCTTCAACATTTGAAATGCAGCAAATTGATTGACACCACAACTAAGAAGAACACCCACTTTGGCATCTGTATCTAATGTATTTAATTCTTTCTGAGAAATTTCTTTGAAGGAGTATTGACTTGATATTTTTGAGATGTATTCACAATGATTAAGGACAGAATCAGTTGTAATTATAGGATGTATACCAAACCGGATAGCGACCAATAGAAAGTTTACCAACGTTTCATATCTTTTGTAAATCTTTGGTACACTTAGTATGACATACAAGTCAAGATAACGTTTTCTTGCATCTAGAAACCTTTCTTCAATGATCAAGTTTCCATCCAAGTCCAACTGTTCAAGAGACATAGCCGGTATTATAAGGATACCCATTTGTGGATTTATCAAGAAATCAACATCATTTTTATCCATTTCAAGCTCTCTGATGCTTAAACTTGCAGTTTTTTCTTCCAAGAGACGCAAGTAATTTTGGTTTTCATGGATATAACTTAGGTTGAGCCCAATGATACCTGATGTATTTGAAAACAGATCATCGAAAAGAGTAGAGTCGGTTTTGAAGGAATCGTTTACAATTTGTTCAGAAATATCCAATGATTTTTGAGGTAGGTTTTCAGAAATAATTGCTTCTGATGACTGATCTCCGTGTAAATATTCCAATAACGGAATACGAGTACCTAAAAATGCATTTTTGTTATTTGAGGATTTCGATATTTTCCTTTTCTTCGCTATAAGTTCATCCAACTCATAGTCTAGCGAGCGCTTAGTCAAAGATGTTTCAGCGTTTGTATCATTTAAAGTAACGAAAGTTGTCGCCATTTTTGTAACATGAAGACTGTCATCAAAATGATTGCTTGAATCATTTCCAGCTGAATTTTGAGCTAAAAAGTCTGACCTACCGAATAGACTGTTCAAAGATGTATTTAATTCAGCGTCCAAATCAGGAAATGGATACCCTTTCGAAAGAGAATTCTGCTTCTCATCTGGCGGAGATTCCATTCTCTGAAATGAATTGGGTCCTGATTTCCTAACTATCCTATGGCTTCCTTTAATGGAAAAATTCAGTTTTGGAAGTCGTTGTATTGCGTTGCTCCGATTTCCGTAACTTTTGAGCTCATTAATAGTTTCTGCAAATACTGGATTACTGTCATTATTGTATATGATATAATCAGTCGTTGTTACAAGTCGAACCAAATTTTCCTTCTCATCTTCAAAGACATCTAATTTGATGTACTCCAATTTTTCACCGATTAAATCTCCTTCGTTAAACCCAGAAGCAATGTAGTGGAAATAATGTAGAGGGTCATCGGTTTCAGCTGGAATCTTTAATCTCTTTGGAATGTTAAGAATGGAGTATCCCAACGAGCTCTTACATTCAGTGTAAGGTGGAGTATCGTCCATGAAGGGCGGTGTTATTCTGAATTCGAGTCCTTTCTCCAACTCTTCTTCAAGTAGGTGAGATTCTAGTGACTTGATAATCGAATCTTTTGAAAGCTCATTGTCCGGAAATTCCAAAATCCATTGATCGACCTCAAACAGAAATTGAGGCACTGGCACTTTTCTTTCTGTAAAGTAAAACATAAATTCTGATTTCTTCTTTAATTTTATTAGTGCTTCTTCACTCTCGGATCTCATAATATCAAGACAACTTGTTTCATCAGCTATATCCAGTATAATTTCCTCACTAATTAAATTAATATCTGCTTCAACAGTAATATCAATGTTCTTGGGAATATTAGAAAGGAGGTTACTTTCGCTTTCAAAGCATTGATCCAAACTTGTATCAAGGGTCAACATAGGAACCGAAAATTTATCAACACCTTTAACGACCTTATCTAACATGATAAAATTATCTGATAGCTCAAAACCAACTCTAACTGCATCCTTAATAAAATTTTTAACCTCTTTGGTAACTTTCATAACCTCCCTTGGAACATACTTAGCTTCTGTGAACTCCTTAAATTGACAATGTTTAAATTCACAGTCACCATAGTTCTGAATAAACGTTGCTAATCTACCATAATCTACCAGATCATTAATCAAACTTTTATCATCGTCCTTGTTCGAAATTGATGATAAAATCTCAGCTATGGTGAACCTCAGTTTCAATAAAAAGGGGCCTGAGTCCTTATTGACCATATCATCTGATTTGATAATTTGGGTTGCTAGCTTTAGAAAGTTTGCTGATTGCCTATCAATGATCATTTTTTCCTTAAGTTTAATTCCAAATTCTTCCATATGGAGCTCTATTGGGTGAAGGTTGTTGTGCGATTCAGTGGACCACTGCCACTGTGTGACATCGATGTGAATGTTTTCTTCTTCCATGCTTGGGAAAGGAGAGAGAGAGAGAGAGAGAGAGAGAGAGAGAGAGAGAGAGAGAGAGAGAGAGAGAGAGAGAGAGAGAGAGAGAGAGAGAGAGAGAGTGTGTGTGTGTGTGGTGAAATTAGGGGGAGCTCTAGAAGCAAGTGATGTTCCTCGATCGTTGAATTGAAAGCCGATTATAACAGGTTATTAAGTGAATTTTTTTTAATAGTTTTCTGTCGCCATTAATTATTGCCAGATCTTTATCATATTTGATTCTTGGCCTGGGGGCGACGCGTATCAAGATCCTTAAAATTAATTCCGCGCTAGATTTCGGCGGCTAGTTATCACCCGTTGATCAATAACAGAAATGCATAAGATTAAAACAACATAAACATAAAATTAATATACAATTTTTTTTTGGATAAGAAAATAGAAGAAGAGGACTTTATCTAAAGGCCTTCTTCTCAAACTCATGGAGCGCATATGCAATCTATAGATGTGTAAACAGAAATAACACCCACCCAGAAAAAAAAACCCACTGAAAACGCTCACTCCCACAGTATAACTTTACAAGAATATTCAATCGAGTAACATTATCAGATTATTCAGCGTTTAATGGCTTTCTGACAACAAATAATTGCATTGGAGTGAAAAGTTTCTTTTCACCACCGGCAACTAAACCAACAGCAGCATCTTCTAAGGCACTGGTAACTTTAGAAGAACCCTTGGCGGCAATACCTAAGAATTCCAAAGCACCAACAAAGGAAGTTGTGATCTTTCTACCAATGAAAGAGGTTCTGAAAAGAGTGGATAAATCGTATAAGGATTGGACATATCTCCATTCACCAGTCAATGGGTAGTACCATGGAATTTCATCATTAACATTAGCTAAATCTTTCTCGAATTCAATTTCGAAACCAACGTTCTTAAGGGCTTGTCTGGCAACATCGACAGTGTACATCTTTGGAATACCGTCACCAATTTCGATTTCGTAACAGATTCTTCTGTGTTCTTCGTTAGTTTCATCGTAGTTATCAGTCATGACCCATTCGTAAACACCGAAGACACCACCTGGCTTCAAGACTTTGTAAATTTGAGAGTAGACACCTTCTAATACTGGGGCGTGGACAGTAGCTTCAATGGCATAGACTGCATCGAAAGAAGCTTCTGGGAAATCCATCTTCATGAAGTCACCCTTGACGAATTCCAATTGGTTTTCTAAGTTGTACTTTTTAGAGTAGTAGTAGGCCTTTTGAATTTGGTAATCGTTGTTGTTTAAACCAGTGATGTGAGCACCAGTGAATCTGGCGATTTCTCTAGCTGGACCACCAACACCACAACCCACATCTAAGACCTTCCATCCTTCCTTGATACCGATTTGGGAAGCTAAGTAATGCTCGTGTCTGGCAGTGGCTTGGTTGAAAGATTCACCCTTGTAGTAGGTGGAGAAGTGGAAAGATGTACCCCAACCGTATTCGTAGAAATCGGTAACAACGTTGTAGTAAGAGTGAGTACTTTGGTTATAATTTTCTAATCTCTTTTGTTCGGCTTCCTTGTCAGTCTTACCATCCCAGTTTTCTAAGAAATCCTTAATGGCAACTTCGTGAGCCTTGGTGTCCTTGCTTAAAAGAGCAGAAACACCAACCTTGGAATCGGCATCCTTACCGTGTAAGGCCTTGGAGAAAGCGGCTTGCTTAGCCTTTAATTCTGGAGTACCAGTGAATGGAATTGCAGTAGACATAATTAAGTAAGAAATAATGTTAGAAGAAGTTGAGTTCTAAGCAGATAACCGTCAATTGTTGAAAAGATTAACAAAGAGGTTAAAAAAACAGTTTCGATCACATGCACCAGACGCTTTCGAACGAAAAAAGGAATCCTCTTCCTATTTATTTAGTATTTTTCACTTATTTGCCCCTTGCCCGCCCACTGCCACCTCGCACCAGATCTTGCAATCAACTGCATTTGGACCTCGTATAGGAACACAAAGGAGACAGGGTTGGAAATGTATTTTGTCCCGAATTCTAAACGAGTTGCATAATAATCATGCTAAACGAACGCGGTAAATGTTAGAATATATTAAATTAAACGAGAGATTCGGATTTGAATTTCTAAACGAGCTTAAAAGGGGTGTTTGGATGTTCGGATCTACTCATCTATATCGGGTAAAAACTTATGTGTCGTTTATTACCGAAGTTTTGGTTGGTACACGCTCCTAACTCTATAATTTTTTTTTTCAAACTAATATACTTAAAAACAAAAACACAATTCACAAAAAGGGGGAAAATAATTATATATTGAGATATTTGAAGGGTTATAAGACCAATTAATTTATACAGTATATGATATATGATATATGGTTTTAATATTTGAGGTCCCTTTCCATTTGCATATATGTAATATCAATATTTAGTACATACTATAACAATATGTCAATTCAATAAAACTTTAATTCTATAAATTTGAAATATTACTCTATACAAAAAAACAAAACATGCGATTCTCTATCTTCCAAAGATTTTAGTGATTTGAACAATCAAGCCACCAGAAGCAAACCCTACTACTATGACAATCAAAATAATATTGATCAAGATCTGAACCATACTTGCAAACATAAATCTTGGAGCGAAGATTTTCCAAACCATTAGATGTCTTCTAAAAACCGTAGCAAAAATCAAAGAAGTTAAAGTGATACCAGATTGATAAGCCAATAAAGCCCCACAGTTTTCAACAATACGAGCATATAGAGCAATCGGCTTATTAGTTGGAATGATTCTCCAGAAAGTTAACAATGGAATTGCTAAAGTGATGATAATGAATGAGCCAAAAGTATTTAAAACGATAGGAATATGTGTGAGTGGGAAAATAATTGACTCTACTAAACTGAACCCAATTTCCCAGTTGATAGAGGGAATAGTCGCTTGATGTCCGGTTGGAAAGAAGTAGTAACCACCTAACAAACCCAGAACCACAGGTGAGATCAAGTTCTCTCTAATTTCTAGAATCTTTGACAATTCAAGGAATCCTAATAATTGGTAAATGAAGCCGAAAATGACCAACTGACCCATTGGCTTGGTGAATAACATAATAGCAGCAAGGAAGTTCAAGATAAGTAAGAAGTATTCCGAGCCATAGACGTTATGGTATCCCATGATGCAAGCTTCCTTTGTAGAAGTTTCGTTATGCTTGATGTCCAATCTGACACATAACGGGCCTCTGGACCAAGCGTAATTAGCTGCTAATAAAGAAATACCAGCGATGATCCTAGCAATTGTAAATTTGGCGAAATGAACAGAGGACAATTTCATATTTTGAACAATTTGGATATTAATGGTCGATTGATTTCTTTCCAAGAATTCTAGACCCCAGTAAACGGCAATCATCAACAAGACCGCTCTAAATAACGAGTTCCACAATGGGGCTGCACTATGATAAGAGCCAGAGATATTGTAGAAGGCCTTTACGATACCAGGCAAGACAAGTGCATTGACAAACAAAAGAAGTATAACCCACCAAGGCATACTAAAATTAGGAATACATTTGTCACCTTGTTCCTCACGGCAGACCGAAACCAAAGAAGTCACCCTGGTAATAACCATGAAGGAAGCGGAATGGTAAACACCCATGACTCTGTCGACTTTAGTCTTAGCTTGTAAGGACTTCAACAAAGCAACAAACCCAAAAGTAAGAAGCAAATGAGCCAAAATACGATCTTCCCAAATAGTAAACGAGTTGGATGCGAAAAGAGCACAATGAATAAAGATGAATAGCAAAGCCAATAAGGACCAGAACCCATGGAATTTATCGATGGATGTACGTAGCAACCATAATGGAGAATACCTGTCAAAAACAGGTACACAGAAACCAAAGATAATCCCGACAGCAACACCTAATAACGAGATCCACGTGATCGAGATAAATGCAGGTTTTAGAACAAGAGAGATAGCAGCAAAGATGACGGTGGATAATAATGCCATGGCAATTATAGCAGGGGCGACTTCTTCAGATAATTGACTGCCAACGACAGATGGAATGAGTTTAAAATAAACCACTAAAATCAGTAATGAAACAGCAAATAAAGAAATACCAATCGCGATAGAAAGCATATCAAAACGAGCCCAAAGATCTTTACACCTTTCTAAGGATAATGTTTGATATTCGGCGAATTGAATATTGAAAGAAGCAGTGGTGGTATGATCATATTGTGAAGTCAGTTGTTGATATTTGAGGTTGATTAATTTGTCATCCTTCAAGGAAGCTGAATGGTTTCTGTATCTTTGGATTTGCTCTATAGTTAAGAAATTTGCAAGTCTAAATTGATCTTCTGTGGCGAAAGCTTCCTGAATTGGGGAACCGAGGTTGTTGAAAGGAATAGGCAAACCAAACAATAAAGAGAAAGTTGGCACTAAATCAATCTGATTAACAGCTCTGTAATATTTACCATTGTCTTTTATCGTGTATTTATCATTTGGTAAAGAACGAAAAGACTTTGGCTTTTTGGAGTACATCCATAGAGCGGCTTCCAACTCATCTTGAGAGTCACCGCCATGATTACCCGTTCTATCCATACCATGATCACCAAAGACCACCAACAAAGTATCATCATCCAATTTATCAATGATATTCTGCAAGAACTTATTCATCTGCAACTGTTTGTCCTTCATGGCATAGTGATCTGGACCGTATCTATGTCCACAATGGTCAACACCTAACAAATGTCCAATCAACACGTCCCATTTATCCTTCTCGTCAGCCTCTAATTGTGGCAACAAATGCTCAATGACACCATCATCCACAGTATGTAAGTCCCAGACGTTCAAGGAATCATAAGGTCTGGATTGGTTCAAGAAGGGCCCAAAAAGAGCCTGCCATGTATCATCGCCCACAAAGCTTGTCTTTTTATTATTGGAATACAACTGTTTGATGAAATTATCTTCCTCAATAACATCACCATCGAAATTGGATCCTGCATCTACAAATGTCGGTAGTGAGCCTGTCGTTAGACCTTTCAATCTTTGTAAGGTTGTGGTTGGGGGATCAGCTAGAAACTTTAAAAGAATGGACTGATCTGGATATTTGGAACTTAATTCGTATGGTAATGTGAGGTGATTATGATAAGGCTTGTCTGATCCAGTGTCTGGAATCACAAAATCAAATCTTAGTGCATCAATGATCACAAAGACTGCCTTGTCAAAGCTTCGAAGTTGTTTTGAACCAGAATTGGCAAACACTTCATCGCTTAATGCTGAATGATTGTCTAGAACTTGTCTTGAGAGAAGAAACCCCTTGGTGAAAAAAGCGAGTGCAATGAATTGAAGAATGGCAATAGAGAGAAATATCACTGTGTAGAGAACTGAAGCAACCCTCAGTCTACTATTCTTTACCTGTGCTTTGTTGTTTGGGTTTGAACGGTTGTTATTGTTTTGATTTAGCAATCTTTTACGGACTTCTTCGGGGTCTGCCGCCGCTACTTGATCTGTGGAGACTGACATGCTATTTTGTATATGACTTGTTTTTTTTTCTGATTAGATATTACTTGAAGCTACTTAAATTTAGCTAGTGAATATTGATGATTTGTATGCAAGATGTGATGTTGGTATTGATAAGGAAGGTCTGTGCAAGTGAAAGGTTAGATCAATAAGTGAGACTAGCAAAATGAAAAAAAGAAGCTAGTGGAAGAAGAAGAAGAAGAAAAAAACCAAAAAAAGACAGTCAATTATGAGTTGTTAGAACAATCTGGAACAAGGAAGATCAATGCTTTAAAGAAATGTAATGCTGAAATTAAATCTAGGATTTGTTCTTAGAGTGCCTTTTATTTGAATCATAGATCATCAAATTACAATTACTTGATTTCAAATTTCCCAAGTAATTTGGACTTGCCAAAAAAAAAAAAGGAACTTATTCCGGAATTATTACAACAGACCACGGGTAAAATTTGAGATCTTTAAGCCGATTTGTAGCGAAAATTTTAAGAAGTTGGACAATATTTCCCGCAATCTCTCACCTGAATAAAATATAGGGCTATTTAAAATTATCCCATAATACCCTTATTATTTCTCAAGGTCACGTGAATTGTTGAATGAAGAAGAAATTATTAGATAACAGATGTGTCCATATATATTGTGAATAAACTTTACGAAGATAACTTAGACTATAAAATGTTAACCCTAAACCGGCGCTCCTAATTTTAGTTATTTGTGTTTAATTTAATATTCAGTAATGAGAGCCTTCTATCATGACAATGATCTTTCAATCGACTACCGTGAAGACCATGATTCCGGTATCGAAGTTTCAGCACAAGAATTAAAATCAATCGGCGTCCTATATTACAATCTTAAAACCATCGAAGAAGTTAATCAGCTAGCCAGAGAAAGGGATTATAAAAACCGTGATCAGATCGAAATATCCTCAAACTCATTCCCATCTGAAGAAGCCCTAAAAGCCAAACTAGACATCTTTTACGCTGAACATATTCATGAAGATGAAGAAATTCGTTATGTGATTGATGGCGAAGGATTCTTTGATGTTAGATCTAAAGACGATAAATGGATTCGTACTAAAGTATCAAAGAACGATCTACTTATCTTGCCTGCTGGGATCTATCATAGATTTACATTGACCACAGATACCTATATTAAGGCCATGAGATTGTTCAAGGATGAACCTAAGTGGATTGCTTTAAATAGACCTGTTGATGAAAATCAATACAGAAAAGAGTACGTGGAAAGTATCAGTGCAGCGTAAAAAAAAGGTCTGTTCTTGCTGCTTATCCCTCTTTCCCTGTAAATATATATTTTACGCTATTTATTTTGTTTTGTTCTTTTGTTTTAATATAGTTTTATGATCTTTTTAATCTTCCATCGTCATAGATTACATTCATTATAGTTAAAGAAGATAGCTAATTACGTTTAATGGTTCCGTTAATTAGAGTGATCAAAGTGGGAGTGGGGTTTCTATAATTTAAACAAGATCCACCTAAGTACCTGATCAATTAAAAAGTTTTATTTTTGTATATCATATTTTATTGGAACTTTCCAATAATATCTTATGTACAGGCAATAAATAATTATATAATAACATGGGAGATGGAATTTTTAACACAGAGAGGAGGGTGAATACCATCACTTAGCCAACTTAGAAACTTCTGTAACAATCTTAGAACCTGATTGTTGGGCTTTTTTCAACTGCTGAGCATACAAGGAAGCATTTAGAATTTTAATAGGGGTTCTTGGCTTTCTCAACTGAGCAGCGAATATTAAAGAGGCAGTAAATAAAGCTAAAGCACCAGCCTGATGAGCAGACGCTAATGGAATTGGAACCAAGTATAACAAAGTGAATATACCAAGGGAAACTTGTAAGGAGACAACACCCATCATAGCGTGTAAAGTCTTGTTGGCAGTTTTTGGAACCAAGAATTTGATACGGCTGGTGTATAGATGGACAGCTAACATAGTAAAGAAGGTACCCGTGGCAAGAATTCTATGGTTCAATTGGACAGTGGTTGGGTTTTCTAACATGTTTCTCCAGAATTTATCAGACTTATCTTCCTTTCTGGCATAGTTGTCATCAAATAATTCACGCTTAGATGGAATGTAATCGTCACCCATATGTGGGAAAGTATTGTAGATCAAACCAGCATCTAAACCAGCAACCAACCCACCAGACATAGCAGTGATGAAAGTCAAAGCGACTAAGCCCAAAGCGATTCTTCTTAAAGGAGCCAAGGCTGGGTTTTCCAACTGTTGGAATAACTCCATGGATTTTTTAGGATCCTTAATCCATTTATTCTCGCGTAAAATCTCAAACCCAGTCCAAATCATACCAGCATAAAGGGCAAATGCAGCACCTAAATGAGTAGTCAATCTGTACTGAGAAACTGTTGGCTTAGATCTTCTTTCTTCCAATTGTTGCTCGTCCAAACCAGATTTGACCATCCACCAACCAATAGCACCTTGAAGACCCAACAAACACAAAAGAACAAAAATACGTCTGTTCACTCTAGGGGTAGTCTTTCTCTTTGCAACGAAATAAGCGGCAGGTAATAACATAACAACACCAATGGCACGACCCCATAGTCTATGGGCCCATTCAAAGAAGAAAATCCATTGGAACTCTTCTAGAGTGATATGGGAGTTCAACTGTTTAAATTCAGGAGATTCTTTATATTTGGCAAATTCTTCTTCCCATTCTTCATGAGTTAGAGGTGGAATAGCACCGGTCACTGGTTTCCATTCCGTGATGGAGAGACCAGATTCTGTTAATCTGGTGATACCACCAAGAACAACAATACCAAAAACAAGACCAGAGGTACCGATAAGCCATATACCAACCCATTTAGAAGAGTTTAATAAGCTTCTCTTTCTTGCTTGTTTTTCAACGATTGGTTCAGCGGTTTGAACAGCATTTTTAAAAGTTGAAAATGTGGAGAAAGAGCGTAATGAGGATCTCTTAGCGTTGAAAGAAGCATTATTGAAAAAGCTTCTTTGTAGTAAGGCGGAAGAAATGGAACTTGAAGAAGAAGCCAAGGTTTTACAGGAGGCAGATGATGATGCTCTTGAAGCTGTGGAGGTTGCAAGAGTGAAGTTCTTGATGCTGGTGTTCTTAACGGTGTTCAAGACAGAGACGTTCTTCATAAAAAAGAACTGAGACTTGGATAGTACTGATGCCATCTTAATCTGAATTTAAAAAATAGCACTGGAAGAAAAACACGTGAATCGATATCGAAAGAACTGGAGGACTCAGTATTATTGACTTTATATATATGGAATCATTCAGTTTGTAATAAACATAAGCTGATTTCTCACTTTTCTTTCCCCAAATACGGAAATAATCGCGAGATGCTGACCAATGCTTAAAATCTGACGGGTTCAAACTGGTTGAGCACGTGATTAAGAGGTCTAATATAGAAAACCTGTAATTCTATATTTATATATCAAATGTATATTTACTTTTCTAGTTGTTCAAAGGCCTTTTCCAAGACTTGGATAAATCTCCAAATATCTTCAAATGTATTATATAAAGGAGCAGGAGCAACCCTGATAACATCAGGCCTTCTTTCGTCACAGACAATACCGTGTGAATGCAAATAACCATTGACAAATTCCATGATACCTTCCTTTCCAGAGATTGTTTGTGGAATCAGCAAAAGGGATAATTGTGCTCCACGTTCATCAGATGATTTTGGAGTCAAGATAGTGAATCCCTTTCTGCCATCTACTAAGATGGAGAAAGACTGTTCAACAGGAATAAAATATTTGGAATTGTGTAATAAATTTTCCAAATAATTTGTCATAGCCACAGATTTTTTTCTCAATTCTTCAAAACCTGCCCTCTGAAACAGCTTTAAAGAGTTATGCAAAGAAACAACATCAATAACACTAGGATTGGATTGTCTGAAACCTAAAGCTGATGGAATAGGTTCGAATTTCTCCAACATTTGGAATCTTCTTTGAGAGTTATTGCCCCACCATCCAGCTAATCTTGGAATGTACTTAGAATCACCAGTTTCCGCTTGACTGTGTTTTTCATGGACATATATACCACTGATTCCACCTGGACCAGAGTTCATGTACTTGTAAGAGCACCAGGTGGCGAAATCAACATCCCAAGAATGTAACATTAACGGGGCGTTTCCTGCGGCATGAGCTAAGTCCCAGCCAACAATGATATCGAATTTTTTGGCATGTTTGGTAATTTGTTCGATTGCGAACAATTGTCCTGTGTAGTATTGGATACCTGGTAACATGATCATTGCTATTTCATCGTGTTGTTCTGTGATGGTTTGGAGGATATCTTCCGTGCGTAAATGATATTCATTTTCACGAGGAGATAACTGTAAGATACAATCTTCTGGGTCCAGGTTTTTTAATTTTATCTGATTATAAATAGCATAGTAGTCAGAAGGAAAAGACCCCTTTTCAAAAAGAATCTTTCTCTTCTTATCACGAGGTTGGTAAAAGGCAACCATCAAAGCATTTAAATTGGAAGTTAATGATCCCATAACAGCAATCTCACTCTCATTAGCACCAACAATTGGGGCTAGTAATGGAACAACTGGCAAATCAATATCAACCCAAGAAGTCTTTCCTTCAGACTTTTCACCATGATGTCTGAAATGAGACTCAACAGCACGGTTAGACCAAGCGTCCAGCTCATCATTGATGGCTTTTCTTGTAGACTTAGGCATAAGGCCTAGTGAGTTCCCACAGAAGTAAATAATCGAGTCTTGTGGGGTTCCTGAAGTACTGTTTGCAATGTCCATGGTTTCGAAGGTTGGAACAGCAAATTCATCTTTGTATGATGGGTATTGGCTATCAAGGCCTTGTGATTCTTCTAAACTGGACATCATATATTAATCAGAGCGTTGGGGAAAGAAGAAATCAGTTTGTTCGTACGTTGCTAAAGATCTTTAAGTCTTTAAAGGTATAACTAATTGGCCTTATCTGTCAGATCTTCTTCGGTATGTAGATTTCATGGTTCTTTCAATTTGCAAAGTACTATTTTCTGCAAATTGGCGTATTTCTTTCCTAAAAGAGTAATTTATGAATAATGCCAAAATTGCGGGATTGATATTGCAGGATAATATTTGGTCCAGAAAAAACAAAAACAATAAAAAATTAGTCTAAAGTTCTTTGTTTTTTTTATTTCTTCTATAGTTTATGAATTGACTAATTTCCAATATAGTTTTTGGTTTTTGTCCTTTAACCAAATTCTACATTTATAGACTGTTTCTCCGTGTGATTTCTTTGGAATCGAAACCCTTATCTCCAATTTTTCTTTTTCTTTTAGGAATGTTATCAGCAATACATTCAGTATATATATATATATATATAATTATCATTATTTCACATCAAATTGAGCTTTAAAAGACCCATAAGATTGTTCACAATATCGATGAAATGGTGAGTTTTCGTTGGGTTTCAAAGACGTGTTTTCTCTTGCCCTATATATATATATTACATCGAAAATAATTATTTCATTCATGATTCACATATGAAGTTTATTCAAAAGAATTTTCTCAGGTTTAATTATGTTAATGTTCGGTATATTTTTAAGGAGTAAAATATTATATCGCAAATCTCTGACACGTTGTTACATTTAAATTGTTCTTAAGCTAATGGGTCTAAGGCCCGATTAAATTAAGGACCGAGATATATATATATATATATATATATATTTTCAATTAATCTTAACGGTTTAACTTCCATCGATTTCTTGGCTAGATATATCTGTAACCTTTTTTAGTTATCAGGTACAAAATTTATTTATTAAATTAATAAAAAGATCCAACCAATAGATGAAAAAATAAGCCAGAAAACGTGGCCGGGACCTCTTTTTTTCGATCCCTGTTTGCTTGCAGGCCATAATTATTATGAGTGCATTTTCGATAAGGCCACTCCACACTTCTTTTTTTCATTTAAAAAAACAGTATTGTACACTTATATATATCGATTACTTTTAGTTTAATTATACGCATCTTTTTTCTTTCTCTCGATCATTACTGGCTAGCTTTCCCCATTTCTCTGTAGTAACCCATGTCTATCACATAAACATAGTTACAGCATATAAAATGAAGTTTGGTAAGACTTTTGAAAAGACACTTCAAGAGGAACATATTCCTACCGAATGGATCGATAGGTCTATTCATTACAAGTTGTTGAAGAAAACGATCAACCAAGTTGTGGATGAGATTCATGAGAGAGGTATTGACCAGACAATTCAGGAAAATCATGTTAATTATGTCTACAAATTTACAGCCGATGATAAAGTCATCTCTCCTCGTCTAATCGAAGTTTCACAAGAGGATGAGAACGAGATTGACAATATGAGTCTAAACAGCGAGGTTCTAGAACAACACAGGGAAATTATATTGAATAAAGATAGAGTGTTTTTCCAAGATTTGTTTGACCAGCATAGACAAATGAGCAAGTTGATGGCTTACGAAGAGAAGAAATTGGAGACTTTGATTTCTAGTTTTGCTTCTGTTATGAAGAAGCTAATGGCGGCTAATAAACAGAAAGACATCCGTGTTTGGCGGGAAATATTCGATATCTATATTGACTTCAAGTTGGATCTTAACAAACAGTTCACTTTGAAAAAATTTGAAGAGTTTGTACAACATCTCCGTACAACAAAGATCTTATCCAAATTAAAGAAGGACAACAGTAGAATGTTTGAAACCTTTCATCAATTGAATTACTCCCTGTTGCAATTTATTACCTTCAAGAACCTTAACAAGATCGCCATCCGTAAGATCATTAAGAAGTTTGATAAGAACACCCTATTAAAATCCTCAACAGATCTAACAAGATTGATAGAAAGTACCAATAAGAATCAACTCATACTTATATCTACAACAAGTATAGAACAAATCATATGCACAGATATCATCAAAATTCTTCCGCAACTAGACGATTATCTGTGTCCAATCTGTACCAATATTGCCTACAAGCCAATCAGATTGGCCTGTTCACATATATTTTGTGTTCGTTGTTTGGTGAAATTACAAAGACGCAATGAAAATAAATGCCCATTATGTAGGGATAAGAACCTTATGTTTGCTACAGAGATGAATTTGGATACTCAAATGATGAGTTTTATGGAGATTAATTTTCCTAAAGAGGTGAAAATTAAAAGAAAAATTAATGATAAGGAAGTGACTGATGAAACTTTGGAGGCTTTGGGATATGATCCAAAGAGAGTTTGTTGTATCATGTGATGTTTTGTAAAAAATTCAGGACACTTGGAGATATTATTGTATAGAGATTCAATAGATAAATTATCAATATTCAAGATGACTCTGCTTCATGCGTAAGTAAGTAAACCCAAATACGGTCACGTGAGTCTGTTTGTGAAATTTAGAGAGGCGGGAGGTTTTTTTTTTTTTTTTAATTTTAATTTTAATTTTAATTTTAATTTTAATTTTAATTTACATATAAAATACATTAAGTTATACCATTTCACATATTTTACGCCTCCCTAACCTTCACCAAATATTTAAAACATTTATGAACAACATAGGTTTGTCAGCATTTGACGATCATCGTTTAGAAAAATTCTCTCATTTAGGTCAAACGCTTCAAGCGCGTAAGTCAGAAGAATTACAGACTCAATTTACTTTATTCAAATCCCTTCTTTTCAATTATATCGATAATAATTCTAAACAGATCAAATGTAATCGAATTCTTCAATCTAAACTCATGAAAATATGTGATTTTTTAAACATTGACCCCTTACAAATCTTACAAAGAGATACAGATCATGATCAATTTTATTACGAATTAAGTTGTAAAATCATCGAATTCAATAACGAAGAAGGTAATATCAAATATGGTGGTCTTATACCTACAGTTGAATTAATTCAAGAGATCAATAATAAATTAGAAAACAGAAATGAGATAACATTACAAGATTTGGAGAAAACAATTGAGATAATGAAACCATTGAATTCTGAAATAGCTATTGTGAAATTAAACAAATTAAAATATATTAAAACTTTTAAACTTTCATTATCTATAGATAATATGGAAATTTTAAAGATAGCAAGCGAAATAGGTTGTATTTCTGTCAATATTATTCGTGATAATTTGGGTTGGAGTACTATTAAAACTAAAGAAGTATTAAATGAATTAGTTAATAGTGGATATCTTTGGTTAGATAACGGTGGTGATAAAGGTGAATGGTTATATTGGGATCCTAGTTGGATAAGTAATATGTTTGATTAAATAAATGTTTTATTTTTTTTTAGTATTTTTTTTTTTTTTTTTTACAATTGAGAAGGTGTCTACAGATAAATGGTAATGGATATGTGTGTGGGGGATTCAAAGGGGCAATTTTTTTTTTACAGGAAGAAACAACCTGAAATTTGAAATTTAAAAATATTATGTTGAAATTTGGAGGGGAGGAAATTTATAATATATATAAATAAATTTTTTCATATTTCTTCTAATTTTTTTCTCTTTTATTTCATCTGTTTACCAGCACCAATTATAAACTTAGAAAGAGAAAGAAATTAAATAGTATACAAGGTGGGTATAAAATGTCAAACGATCATACGACTAGAAATCTGCAAGATTTAAAAGTTTCTAATCCAGCATTAGAAGGTTATAGAATTCTTCATCAACTATGGAAAACTTATTTCAATCCTCGTTATAACAATTTCATTGGTACAGAACCAAGATGTTCAGGGACATATGATGATGAGAAAAGATTCAATATCTGGTCTGTTGCTGTTGCAGGACAAGCAATTATGGATGGTGCCAGAGTATATCCTCAAGAAATGGGTCCCTTGATTGATCCAACTGTTAAGGCTTTGTACCAATACAAAAATCATGAATTGAAAGGATATTCTGTGTCTCATAATAGAGATGGAGATATCTATTATGATGACGATGCTCAGGTTCAATTTGCATTGATTAATGCATATGAAATCACTGGAAACAAGGAATACTTAGATGCCTCTCGAGAATTAACTTTGTATCTTTTAGGTGGATGGAACACTGATCCCGATGCTTTAACCAAAGGAGGGATCTTATGGCATCGTGATAAGCCTTATTTAAGTGCTATTTCTAATACAGAGACAGCTTTGGCATGTTTAAGAACTGCTAAGTTCATTCCTAATGAAAGAGATTACTTTGTCTCTGCTGGTGCTAAGATTATGGATTGGGTTCTTGCTAATTTATTGGACAAAGAGGACAATTTGGTCGTTGATGGTGTTGGTAAAGATCAAGAAATTTCTCAACGTAATGGCATGAAATGGACTTATAACACCGGTACTGCTTTAAATGCTGCTGCCTTATTATACGAATTTACAAAGGATGAGAAATGGGCTAAGATTGCTCATGATCTTGCTGCTGCTGCAGTTGATCGCAACAGATCAATTTTCTGTAGAGATTATGGTGAGATGGATAGACGTTATTATCGTGATCCATCATACTTTGTTCAATTGTTATTTGAAGGGTTTGCCGATTATTTATTGGTGTTTGGTGATAATGCGCCTGTTGAAATTGTTCAGGCTATTAAATCAGAAACGGCTAGACATTTGATTTTCTTCAGAAAGTATTTATTTGATCCAAGTGACCAATTATATTTCCAAATGTTTGAAGCTTATAGAATCTCTCCAGATCATCACAAGTTATACTGTGAAGAATTCGGAGACTCTAAAGGATTCGAACCAAACAATGAAGAGAGGGAAGCCGCTGGTGATGAACCCTTAGAAAATAGACCATTGGTAAAGACCTTGATTGGTACAGCCTCTGCTGCTAGAATTTGGTTCCAAGCTGCTAGAATCTTACCTGAAGGAATCAATTAGACAGTTTCCTTGCCCTCTCTTTCTTTTCTTTTTTTCTTTTTGTTTTCTTCTTTTTTGTAAAATTTTAAGATAATTCAAAAAGAGTCTTTCAGATTGGTATATAAATGAATATTTAGAAAAAAAAAATTACAATATTTAAGGATTTCAGTTTGTGTCCATTTCTATGTATCAATGGCTGTAGTGGCCGTTACCAACTACCAAACAAAAAAAAAAAAAGTTCGCGGGTAATATTTATTTTCCCAAAAATTTTTTAGAAACTCATCTTGCATAAGAACATAGTTTTATTAAAGTAAATATCCCTTTTTTTTTCCTATTTTTTTTTTTGAAATAAAGAACCAATTGTTATACTATGTCTGTAGATATCCACCGTTGCAGATTTGTTGATTTCAATCCTCATACAGTCAGTGCTTTAGCATTTTCACACAAGTCCAACGTCAAGAAGTTTGCTCCAAATGAACTTAGATTAGCCGTTGGTAGAAACAACGGTGACATTGAGATATGGAACCCCAAACAATGGATCCATGAGTTCACCCTTTACGGTGGTAAGGACAGAAGCATTGAAGGTCTAGTCTGGTCCACTAAGGAAGGTGATACCCCAAGATTATTCTCCATTGGTGGATCTACTTATGTCACTGAATGGGACTTGAAGACTGGTTTACCATTAACCGAAGTCGATTCCAACTCCTCCATGGTCTGGTCGATCTCTATCAGTGAATCTCAAGATAAGTTGGCTCTAGGGTGTGATGACGGTACCGTGGTCATTCTTGATATTTCTGGTGGTTCTGGTTCCATTGAACATTCTGCATTTTTACAAAGACAAGAATCGAGAGTATTAAGTTTGGCTTGGAAGGACGAAGATTTTGTCTTTGGTGGTTGTGCCGATGGTAAGATCAAGGCCTGGAACGTCCAGACAAAAAGCCTTATTGCCGCCATGAGAGTCGACAAGTCCAAGAGAGAAAGCACGTTGATCTGGTCTGTAGCCTATTTGCCTAAGTTGGATCAAATTGTCTCTGGTGATTCCACTGGATCTGTTAAGTTCTGGCAAGTTGAAAACTACACATTACTACAGTCGTTCTCGGTCCACGAGGCTGATATCTTGACGTTGGCTACCGATGCTGAAAATGAGAACTTGTTCTCTGCTGGTGTCGATAGAAAGATCCATAAGTTCCAGTACACTAATAACAAATGGATGATTAACTCCAACAGATTGTTTCATTCCAACGATATCAGATCCATGACATCTTACCAATCCAAGAATTACCAATTCCTCGTTTCTGGTGGTGTTGAGAAGTCCATCGTCGTGAACCCAATCAAGACCTTTATTGATGGCCAACATAAGAAGATCAGTCCTTTCCCACAACAAGAAAAGCTTACATTCAACCAAGAAATGAAACTCATCGCCATGTGGAACGATAACTTGGTAAAGATATGGAAGATTGTAGACAAGGCAAACCACAAGTTAGTGGCTAAGTTGACTTTAACAGACGATGATAACATCACCACAATTGCCTTTTCTCCAAATGGCCAATGGTTAATCATTGGTAGATTGACAACTACCAAATTATTTAGATTGGAAGAACTTGATTCTGGAAAATTGAAGATTACAAAGGTGGCCAATGAAAAACTTCTAGAAAAAGGCTCTACCAATTTGAAGTTCTTTGGTAACGACTCAGTCATCTTATCGACCCCAGAGAATGAAATCTATCAAATTTCTGTTATCGATTTTTCTTCTTCTTCTGATAATGATTCTGAATCTGAAGATTGTGAAATCGAATTTGAGTTACCAGAATTAACAAAGAAGTGCAAACTTCCATTCCTTTCGTCGGTCAACAATTTAGTCATACATAACTCCAAACTACTCGTATCTCGTATCTCAGGTGCCATTGATACCATAGATTTAGAGACAAAGGAAGTGAAACATTTCCTTAGATTATCCAACAATATCAATAAACTACAAATTAGTAACGGTGGCAACTTGATCGTCATCACATCAGACAACAAGATTTACGAATTTGATCTTAAAGAAGAACATTTAACAGCTTGGTCTACCAAAAATACTGAGTTTTTACCATACAAATATCTTTCACAAGGTGCACCAATCGGTGTTTTCTACGAACATGAAAAGCTATGGGTTTATGGCGTTGATTATTTATCTTTCTTTGATTTGAAATTGGATATTTCTGTGACTAAATTTGATAGAAAGAGGAAATATAGTGCTGTTGTTGGTCATATTGATATTTCCGAACAGGAACAAATTCAAGCTGCTGCCGCCGAAGATGCTATTGAAGATGATGACGATGAAGTTTTCATTGATGATCTTGATTTAAGATCTTCTAACCCATTGGATTTCAAGACTTTGTCTAAGGATAAGTTATCATACTGGATGACACATAAGTATAAACCTTTATTGTTTGTTACTCCTATTGAGAATGATGATGGTCAAACTAAAGATATTTTGGTTGTTGAAAAGCCTAACTTGGATACTACTGAAAATTCGTTCCAATTGAGGCAATATAGAATTTAAAAAAAAAAAATAAAGGAAAGAAAAAAAAAACCCTAACTAATTAGCATATATTAATAATTTTCTTTCTTTGTTTGATAATTTATCAACAGCTATACATTGTTGTCGTGACAACCGTAGTTTTGGCAGAATCGCGAAAACTTAAATAAATAAAAAAAAACGTAAACAAAGGTTTAAACGCACAGACGTGGAATTCTCTCAAATTTTCTTCCCTTACTTATTTCCAGGTTTGATATATTCATATATATATATATATATTGCTAATTGTTGTTTCTAGTATAGAAAGGCATTACCACTTTGAAAAGAAGTAAAAAAAAAAAAAAACATCTACTGGATCAATCAGCATGGCACCAGTAGGCGAAGCGAAGAAGAGAAGTAAATATGTGGAACAAATAATCACACAAGATCAAATCAAACAAGAGATGGCAAAGATTTTCCAAGAATGTCAAGCTTCTGTTGCAGGTCATAAGAAGCAAGTTCTTATGTTAAGAGCAATCCAAATCAGAGCTTTTGAATTGAGATCTGAAAAATACTTCAATGAGATTTTCCTCAAGTTGATTAATAAGCTTTTAGTTGTTAAAAAATCTGAACCAGTTGGGGATCGTGTTGTTAAATTTGTTGCTTCTTTCCTTTCTTCTTTACAAGCAGATTATGCAAAGAAGGAGGAAGAACAAGATGAGGATGGAATTGAGGATAATCTGTTCAATAGATTAGTTGCGGGTTTCATCACACATTTATTATATGGTATTGAAGCAAAGGATAAGACTGTTCGATATAGAATAGTACAGTTATTGGATTTCACCATGTCCGCTCTTGGAGAGATTGATAATGATCTTTATGAAAAATTGACATATGCATTGAATGAAAGACTTAAAGACAAAGAACCATACATTCGAATGAAGGCATTGCATTGTATTGCCAGATTCCAAGAATTACCAGATGAAAATGATGAAGCTTTAGATGATGATGGATCAGCTGCTAAAATGGTCTTTGCCTTACAGAATGATCCAAGTGCTGAAGTTAGAAGAGCATCTTTGTTAAACATTTTCCCCTCTAGTCTAACGAGTGATTTTATTTTAGAAAGAGCTAGAGATGTCAATCCTGTCAATAGAAGAATCTTATATTCCACAATAATTAAGAAATTCGAAGATTTTAGAAAGATTAATCGTGAATTCAGAGAAAAGCTTTTAACGTGGGGCTTGAAGGATCGTGATGAATCAGTACAGAAAGCTTGTGTTAAGATGTTTTCCGTTGACTGGTTAGAACAATTAGATGGTGATTTGATTGAATTAATTCAAAGATTACATGTCCAAGAATCGGAAATTGCAGAATTGGCTATGAAACATTTCTTTCAAAATAGACAGGATTTAGTGAAAAAGATCAAATTTCCTGAAGAAAAATGGGATAATTTGGATGGTGAGATTTCGTACTTAGCAAGATGTTTTTATAATCATTGTATTCTTAACAAATTGTCTGAGATAATTGATGAGAACTTCCCTGAGTCTGCAAAGTTGGCTGATCTACTTACACTTTACTTGAAAAGGTCAAAACAGACGCAAGATGAAGTAAAAAAGAATGATATTATTTTTGTCATTGAAAACTTACTTGTCATTTCTGTTGATTATGATTATTCAGATGAGATTGGTAGAAGATCAATGTTACAAGTGATCAGATCTACATTATCCAACGAAAAATTGCCTGACAAGCTAAATAGATTGGCAATTCAAGTACTTAGAAAGCTTTCAATCAACGAAGGTGATTTCTGTACTATGGTATCGGAAATGGTGTTTGATCTTAGAGATGAAATGGATGCTGATATTGGTAATGAACTTTCTGAAGAACAGCAAGAAGTTTTAATCCATTGCTTGTCACTATGTAAGCATATGTTATCTTTTGTCACAGAATCCACGTTGGAGAACATTTCTTTGAGATCATTGACAGATACTTTGATAGTTCCTGCCATGAATTGTACCAAGTTGACAGAAGTACTTACCATCAACACTGAAACATTGGGGTTATGTTGTCTTTTGGATCATAATTTTGCCGGTGAACATTTTTATTATTTTGGTATTTGTCTTGCTAAGGGTAATGATGATTTGAAGTCTAGATCACTTAAGACTATGTTTGATATTTTGTCCATACATGGGACCAAAGTCCTTGATATTGAAGGTGGTGTTGATACTTTGTCTTTCAACAGGCTTATCTACAAAACTTTGAAGGATCAGGAAAGACCAGAATTACAAGCTTTATGCTCTGAAGGTCTTTGTAAGTTGTTTCTCGCTGATGTCATGACTGATGATGAATTGTTCGAGACACTTGTTGTTTCATATTATGATCCAAAGAATTCTGATAATCAAAGTTTGATACAAGCTTTTACATTTTGTTTGCCTGTTTATTGTTTCTCCCATCCACAACATCAGATGAAGATGACTAATATTGCAACTGACGCCTTTAAGAGACTTTGTTGGGCCGCTTTGGAAGCTGACAAGGATAAGTTGAATGAAACTCCCATGGTTGCTCCAACATTGATCTTACAACAGCTGATTAATTGGACAGATCCTGTAAACGTTGTGAATCAAAGTCAAGAAGATATCCAAAAATCAGAAACACATTTAAGATTCCTTGTTGAGTTGCTCAACACTATAAGAGATAATTTGGATTCAAAGTACAGAAGGGCTATTTTCTCTCAAATGTCCAAATTCAATCTTTATCCACAGTTAGGTTATGATAAGCTTCTAGAGCTCGATTGTTTGGTTAAGGACTTGGAGGATGTCGTAAACAGTTTGGAATCCATCTCAAAATCTGGTTATTTAAGATTCCAAAAGAAGTTCGCTCCAATTTTGGAGAATGCTAAGAAGCTTAAGGACGAAGAAGTATCTGAACAAGACAAAGAATACTCTATGATTCTCGAACAACATGATGAGGGAAAAGAGGAACAAAGATCTGATGAGATTGATGAAGAATATGAAAAAGAAGTTGAAGAGAGTCGTATATTAGAGGAATTCGAAAGATCTCGAAGGGAAACACAAGAACTCGCAAGCAAAACTAAAGGTGTTAAAAACATCACAGAATATGATTTACAAGATGCAAGTTCGCCTATTGTTCCATTAGAACAAGGTACACCAACTAAAGAGAAACCTAAAGATGTTCTAACGATGGATGTTGATATCAGTACGTTGTTAAACCATTCAGATATCGACATGAGTATGGATATCGATGAAGAAGAATTGGCAGAAATTGATGAATTAGTGGAACAAGAAGAAAAATCTTCTCTTAATACAACTAAGAGAAAATATAAAGAGATTGAAGGATAGTGAAGATGAATAAAACGTTTAATTTAATATATGTGCACACGAATATAAATGATCTTTCTATTTATTTGATTGATACCTTTCAAATGAGTTCAAGATAAACCCAAAGCCTTATCTAAAACCTTAACGATCTCAACCAATTTCTCTTCTTGAAACTTGAGAGAAGCAACCTGCAACCCAATAGGGGCATTAATGTAATCTTCCTTTTTGTAATCCTTGACATCACTAGGACCATTAACATCCTTCTCAATGTCGTATGAAAGACCAGTTCTGAAAATAATAGAAGGGAAATCAATCATGTTGAAAATAGAAGTGTAACCCCAATATCTTAAATTAGTTGGAATCTCAGCAACGTTTGGAGAAGCAGGTGAGATAATGAAGTCTAATCCCTCTTTAATAAACACTTGTTGATGGAAGTATGCAGTCATCTGATCAACAGCTAGATTGTTGTCATGGATGTCGTTTTCTTGAGATTCAAAGGAGTAATAATGTTCAGTCAATGGCAACACCGGTTCGCCAAGAGCATCAATAACCTTTTTCTGTCTTTGAACACTTTGACCATATGCCCTTAAGTTATCCTCATACCCTTTGTTCATAATCTTTGGATCCAATTCAATCACCTTAACATTAATCTTCAATTCTTCATAAGCTTCTAATTTTTCCTTAACATATTTCAAACCTCTCTTAATAGCATCAGAAGGATCGACAACTGTATCTGTCATCAAAAACCCAACAGTGATTTCTTTTGGTAATTCAGCTTTAGTCCAAGGCATGGGGGCAACGTTTACTTCATATTCCCAAGGCTTACCGGAATTGACAAACCATTTCATGTAATATTCCAAATCTTCAATGGATCTAGTCAAAGGACCTTGGGCAGCCATGATTGTCTTTTGACCAAGACCACCACTGACACCACCCATTGAAGGGATTCTTCTAGCTGTTGGTCTGATTCCATAAATATCACAAAATACAGCAGGAACTCTAATTGAACCACCAATATCACTACCTACCGAAAAAACGGAAGCACCCATTGCTGTATCAGCAGAGGCACCACCACTAGAACCACCTGGAGATAATTTGGCATTGAATGGATTAGTAGTACGTCCAGTAATATTGTTGTGAGTATCAAGATGCATGATGGCTTGAGGTTGAGCGGTTCTCATGTAGAAAACAGCCCCTTGATTCAATAAGATATCGTAGACAGGACTGGTGAATTTGGAGTATGGTTTATTTGGAATGAGATTATCTAAGAAGGCAACGTAACTGGCATTGGTAATTTTACCTGGGAATTTAATCTGTTCCTTAATAGAAATAGGTAACCCATGGAATGCACCTTTCAAATCACCGTTATGTTCAATTCTGTATTGATCCAATTCTTCTGCTTGTTTTAAACCCTCTTCAAAGAATAGATCCATGGCACAATTAGTTAATAAATGAGCAATGGCACCTCTTTTAGAAAAAGCCTTAAAAATTTCAACAGCTGTTAATTCCCCGGATTTCTGTTTGGAGATAAGTTCAGAAGCTTGAAGGCTAGTAATGGCGATTTCTTCCCTTGTCAATAATGATGATATGGCAGAAAATGCGTTGAATGTTGGAGAACTGGTATCAATATCCTTGACTAAGTATTCATATGGTTTGATTTGAGCAGCTAATTTAGCTTGATAAGCTTGGATCTTTGGGACCCATTGTGAATTGTAGTCTTGTTCAATTGTCATTTTGGCACTTTAGTTATTCTGGTGTATGTGATATAAGTAATTGTGATTCATGTCTTTTGATGTTTATTGATTGAATAAGTGAGAAATTGGTAGCTTATATATTGTTTTACAAACTGGAATACGGGCCTTTGTAATCTAAGGAACTTAGCCGACAAATATATGGCCAAAAAAAGTATAAATATATATATAAAGTAAATTAAATCAGCAACAGTACATAGTACTACTCTATTAGGCACTAAATTTTCTACAAAAAAGTCATTCAATTATTCCTCCTGCTTTGATAACGTGTGTCACTTAATGATAGTTAACTAGCGACTGCCGTATTTAAACTTCCGATAAGCGCCAAATATTTTTTGCCCAATTGGGAGTTTCCCGCAAAAACGATTTCATAAGACATGTGAGTAGTTGGATTCCGGAATTGTAACCCTCGAATATCAAGTGTCATATATAAGATGAAGAAACTATTGAAAAGTTAATCAACTGCAAAGAAGTTGAATTTCTCTATAAATCTACGTGTTTTTTTTTTTTTTTGAAATTTTTTGAAAATTGAACAAAGTTATTCTATATCTTTACAACTCCAAAACGATTCTAAAAGATGTTTATACTTTAAATAACGTACCTCTCATTGTTTGATAATATCTGATCACATGATAAAGATGCAAAAGCTTTCGCGCACAAATATATATCTATATCTATATATATAGAGTTATATTTGGTCTTTATTTCCAATTTTTTTTTGTTGTTTTTGATAAAACATCCCATAAACTCAATAGTCAATTTCACACAGAGCATAATCAATGATAGTTTCAATTATATCATTCAGTATAACATCCGTAATACTTTCAATATTGGCCTTAAATCGATTTATCTCTTTTAAATCTCAACCAAGTATAAGTTTCAGTCTAATTATCTTAATCTCTCTCTTCATTCCAATCTCAATCACATATCTCCTTCCAATAGACATCTTATCAAGTAATGGTGACACTAATGGCTCGAACTTCTTCTACTTGAAACCAGAGCTCATTTTGGGATTCTGGAGGTTTGATTATTGGACTTCCTTTATCTTAATGTGGGTTTTCTTACCAATGTTACAGGAATATTACAGATCAGGTGAGTTTGGTATCGCTGCAAGATTGAAGGATGCATTTATGGAAAATGTGAAGTTTTTATTGGCCGTTTGTGGGATTGGTATTGTGGGGTTGATTTATTTCTTTGCTAAGTATGGATTCACCTTTGGTACTTTCCAGAATTTACTTATTGCCCTATCACATACTTATTCGTTGGTCTTATCATTATGGTTGATGGCTCATGGATTAGTGGCTATTCCTAGAAGACGCTGGAATAATAATTTTAATTTGGATTATCAAATGGAGAATTTATATTTGGAGATTCCTAAATCTCACGAGGAATTAAATGAGGCTCTATATAATTTCAAGGATATTTGCGCCATTATCAACTCTTTACAGAAAATTTCAGGTATTGAACAGTCTGTCTTTCATAGAGAAGTTGCCTTCCTAAACAGTTTGGTACCACATGATCTTAATTTAAGAAACCATATAATTTCAGCAGAGTTCACATCCATTCAACAGTTAAGTGTCCATGGATTATCTAAACTCCACCAAACTTTCAAAAAAGAGAAGACAAACTATGAATCAGCGTTGTATGAGTTTAATAAGCATAAGTTGGAAGTCATGGACTTACAGGATATTATTGAGTCTAAAACCACCAGAAACTTACAATTCAGATCATTCAATCCACTGATTAGAAATGGAAGATTGCTGTATATGATTTACGTCTTTGGCATTCCAGCACTCAACTTATCATTCGCCTTGTTCCAGTTCGTCTTATCGTTTATTATCATAGAAAGTGAACTTTTACATTCTACAAGGTTCTCCATCATCAATATTATTTTATTGAAGGACTCCATCTCAGATACATTGAAATTGATCATTTCAATGGTTATATTGACATATATGGCTTTATGTGCCATGATTTCACTCACTAGAGTCAAGATCTTCAAGGTCTATCACTTATTTCCGAAACAATCTAACCCAGTAAGTGTTGTTTTCTTCACAATGTATGCCAATAGATTGACTGTTCCGTTATCTTTCAATTTCTTTAACTTCTTACAAAGTGACAAGATTCAATCACAATTCGATTCATTCCTTGGTGAGATGATCAATGGATCCATATTGGGTGGGTTTCTTAATAATAACTTGCCACGTTTGATAATCATCCCTGTGTTTTTAACTGGGTTTAATGTCTTTGATAAGATAAAGAGAAAGATTTCTTGGGAATATTTGACAGATTTAATTGAATCTGATGACGAAGATACTTCAGATTCAACTAAAAGAGACAATTTGATCAAACAAGGTAAACAAATTGTACAAAGAGAACTGGGGAAATCCCCATTTGGAGTCAATACAAGAATCAACTTAAGATCAGATGGATTTGCCAATGCAGACGAATATCCTCAATTGGATTTGAATATTAATTCTGGACTTGAACCTTCAGGTCAATGGTTCAGTGGTGTGAAGAGATTTTTAAGAAAGTTTGCAGGATCCACTTATCATGACTCTTTGGCTGTTCCAACGGATGATTATGAAGACGATAGAATATAGAAGACAAATAAATAAGGAAAAAATGTATCTGAGATATATGTATAATGTTTAAACACTGATATCGTTAGAAACGCATTCGTAAAGATTTTTAGAGTCAGCATACTTTTCATAAATAAACCATTGATAAAAGAACCCAGCATCAAAGACAAAGGTTATAAGACTCAACCCTAGCTTCCCACTGTTATTGACCATCACATCAAAGGTTAAATTACCTGTGGCAATATAAGAATCCAAGAACAATTGAAGGATAGAAAGAATACTTCCGGATAAATCCAAAAAGATAGTAAAGATACTGAAACCCACAACAGACTTCCGTCTCTTATTGTGCAACAACTGAGGAATGTATTTGATACAACTCATCATGATCTTGAGATAAGACAAACTGACTGCCCAGTCTAATAACGTGTACTCATTATCATAGAATGGAACGTAGGAAGAACCAATAGAAAGATAGAGCACACTAATCAAAATAATCGCATAAACAAGAATCAACTTTGTAGGTTTCTTAGCTGTTAATGTCCGAGCTTTGAATCCCCATACATCCCAAAGAATCAGTTGAGAAGAAGTAACGAGTGTCAAAATAAATCCGTGTGCAGAATAGATCAAATCAATGTTCGTAAGTAATGGGAAATAACCATTTTTATTGAAATATAAATCACGGACTTCTGAAGAAAATAACATAAGTAACATTGACGTTACGAGCGAAAGATATCCCAAGATGTTAAGGTACACAAAGTCAATGGAGATACCTTCTGATGATTTGAGTTGATAGTTTAGTAGTAGTGGGGGATAGAAGGAGATACTCTGTTATTTTTGGTTAGTTATCTTATAACAGTAATAATCTTCATCTTGAATTATAAAAACATACCCAAGCAGAGACGTATAAGACCCCTAAGAGTTTGGAAATAACCTTAAGGAAGGTCATTATCACTATTTCAAATGTCGTTAAATGACTTGACTTGTTTGTTTTGGAAAATTTTGATAAATTTTGTGTACTGATATTTTCATCAGTTATTGTCAGGTGGATGTTGTTATCTATCTTGAACAAATCATTTGAGCTGCTTTGATCACGTGATGAGTTGGAAGACATGATCACATGGCTAAATTATCTACCTTTTTATATAAATAATATTTTTCCTAAATTAACGATTAATACTGGTACAATAAAAAAAAAACGGGATTTATGAATTGGTTTTAAAAAATAGATTATATTTTAGATATAGGTAACTGCTATGATCAACCTTGTTTTATCTTCTCTCTAATTAATACACAGAAACCGGCATCATACAATTCTTCAAACAATGAAGTAAGACTCAGTAGCCAATTCAGAATTCAAACCAAACTCTAAAGATTCTTCATCAGAAACACTGACAACATCTAAGACCTTAACATGGCCCAGGTTATTAACAGGATTTTCATTGACGAAGCCAACTTCAATAGGGAACAATTCATCTTCGCTGGCAACTTCAACAGTGAATTCCAAAACCTTCTGTTCACCGGCTGAAAGACCAGCAACCTTGAACAAGATACCTTCTTCTGAGATTTGTTCAATGGATCCTTCATCACCTGTCAATTGGACATTTTCTGTGGCGATAGGAACCAAGATGGAGATTTCATCAATACTATCCTGATAGGAATCTTGATTCAATTCAAATTCCAAAGTAACATCAACGGTACCATTATCATTAGCAGATAACCAAGTAGTGAACTGAACAGGCAAGAATTGGGAGTCATCTTGCTTACCGACACCTCTCCATCTTAAAACACCCAAATTCTGATCATTTGAAGGGAATGGTTTCTCAATGTTCTTCAAAGCAATGATAGAAGAAGACGTGAATAATCCACGGTCAACATTAGGGTGGGTTTTGAATTGTAAGTCTTTAGAATTAGTGTTATCCACTTGGAGAAGCAATTTACAATGGGATAAAGAAGGATCAGAGATACGTAACTGCAAGACACCCTTTAATTCAGAGGCTGATACAGACCCTTCACGTGTTATTTCAGCAGTAATTTTTTCTTCTAAGGTTACCAAGATCCCGTTATTAACAGGCTTGGACTTTTCTTGATGTATTTGTTGTTGTGGAGGCTGATGCTGTAGTTGCTGTGGGGCTGGTTGTTGGTTGTACTGTTCTGGTTGTAGAACAATCAATGGCTCCGCAGCACCAGCACCAGAGAAGGAGGATTGCTTCTTGGTAGACTTACCCAATTGTAAGCCCTTACCCTTTGGAGCAGAAGGTCTAGCGTTATAACTAGAGTGTGGTTCAACAGGGGTAGGATTATAGGCTTGTTGTTGTTGTTGTTCTTGTTGGTAGTAGTCTTGATTATTGTAGGAAGCGTAACCGCCAGCTTGTTGTTGCTGCTGCTGTTGAAAACCAGCAGCACTGGAACCATAAGAGACACCTTGAGTGGCGCGACGCTCCAATTCCTTTCTTTGGATCTCCTTAGCACGACGCTTTCTTTCCTCATTGGCTTCCAATTCCTTGTTACGTTCGATGATCTCTTGAATCTTTTCCTCATGAGAGTCCATTTCCAAGAACGTTCTGATCTGTAATAGAGAGAGGTTTTCCTTGTAACCTAAAGTGACAATCTCATCGAAGGCGCTAAGGATTTCAAAAGCATGGTCAAAGATCTCGTGCTCGTTGATGGATCTCAACATGGAAGTGATAGTCTCTGAAAACAAGTTCAAGGTGTCAATGTCCTGAAGAATATTGGATTGACGGTTAGTGATCAAAACTAAGTACAAATCATCCAATGGCTGATAAACGTATCTGACCTGCTCGTCTTCAACGGTAGTGTGCTCAGTGGTGTTTTCGGATAACAAAGCTGGGAAGTTAGCCAATAATTCAGTGACTCTGTTCTTAGTGAGGTCTCTGAATTGACGGGAGAGAATGGCCTTGCCACTACGGGTGATGATTGATGCTGCTAAGACGGCCATTGTGTGTTTCTTGTTTTTTTTTTTGGATGATTAATGGAACACTAGTAGTAGAAACGTGATAAACTGAATAACAAATTTAATCGGTTCAATTGCGCTGATTATTTGTTAAAAAGCTTAACAAAAAAAATAACAAAAATATGAGTATCAGGAAGCTGTTGCAATTTCACTTGTTTCAAAGAAATTTTCCTAAAAAATCAACCAAAAGACGTTTCTGTAGGATCAATTCACTGTTAAAAGGTGCAGCTTTTAAAATGTTGACGTTTCCATTTCAATAAAAGCTCGACGAAAGTTAGCTCGACTGTGTTCTAATAAAAAATGGGTAAAGTTGTTTGCACGTAGGAAATTGCCAGACTGCGCTTATATAAAAAATATTATATTAGTTGAAGATTTCTTTTTTCCTTTTTTCACATAAGCACGGCGCGAAATTACTTATATTTGCGATTTACATCAACCCCTGTTTTCCAAACCGACAAGTTCTGATAATTATATTAATTCACTCCTTCAATTAAAGCTTTTTCCAACTTAGTGGCTACTTATTGAATTGCTTCCAGATAATTGTAATTGTAAGTTTATATAAGTACCTTTGTACGTGTATTTTTTTTTTTTTTTTGCTACTAACTTGAACATTTGAACAATGAGCCTGCCAGTTGGAAGCGAATCGGCCACCACAGTTGATATTCTCAGCACCTCTACTCATGAAAACTTGGCAACAACTAAAAACGTGGCAGAATTAGCAAACGGATCATTCAATAATTCATTTACACCACTTGTCCATAAGCCTACTTCATCTCTAAGTGAGCAAGAGATATCTTCCACTAAGCCGGAAGAAGACACCGATATATTATCTTTGTACAATGTAAAGAACCAAGCAGAAGATGATATCGAGCCTGACCTCTTGGACTATGAAGACGAATACAATATAGAGAACACAGTACATGAATCATTTGATGAAATTCCTCCAGAGTCTGAACAAGCAATTGAAACGGATACAGTACAATTTAACCCGCCAATCACAGAGAAAGAAGAACCATTTACCCCCGCATCTACAACTGACGAAATAGCCATTCTAGATAGTAGTGAGGAAGACGAAGAAGAAATCTTGCAAGAAGAAGAACAAGAAATGATCAATTCCGAATCCAACCCTATATTAATCGAAGAAGAAGAAGAAGCGGAAGAAGAAGAGGAAGAAGAACAACAACAACAAAATTTATCTGCACACTCCAAACCATTGCGTATCCCAATCATTCTCAAGACCAACAATTTCCCATATTTGCTTACCCCAATACCCGATGATTTACTCACCACCTTACCAACTGAGTACGAACATGCAATTATATTATTTGAAGAAGAAGCAGACCACGACCAGGGAGAAGAAGAAGAGGAAGAGGAAGAAAATACCGCAACACAGGATCTCTATTCCCTTACTTTATATGAATTATTTCAATTCATCCGTGAAACGTTTAAAGATTACGGAAACGCATTCCCTGAAGATGAAGAGTTGGTTATACATTTTAAAGAATTCGATTTGACTTTACCAGAATCTGATACGGCTGGGTATAAAGTTATTCTTCAAGAGGTCGTTGAGGCATTTGTTGGATTACGTGAATATCTAGAAACCCAAGTGAATGAAACTAATTCGATTCCGGTTTGCTTATGTTTGGAATTAACGTTGCGAAAAGGATTTATTAGCGAATTGGAAAAGTTACGAAAGTTGGGTAAAAGACGTGAAAGTGCGCTAACTGATGTTCCTGCTTTGGCTCAACTACGTGAAAATCATGAGTTGGAAAAAATCACTAAAGAGAGTGATGCGGAAGATCTGTTGGAAGTTTTGGATAAAAATATCATGGTTTCTGTGGAGAATTCGCTCTCGAATATCAACCAACAGGTGGATCATAATGGTGAGGACGAACTTCTTGAGGAAATCGACGATGACGATGACGCAATACAAGAGCTGGATGACACTAGCGATATTGATACTAATAAGGCTATCAACACAGTCACTATAGATCTTGAGTTAGAAGACAATGTTCACGTTGATCGTGTTTTTAATGATCCAGAACCTTTAACCATCAAAAATATTGATGTACAACAATCACATAAACTCGTTCCAGATCAACAACTTCAAAATTCATCGAAACCGACAACCTTCTCCACCCAAAATGCCGAAGAGGGTGAAGACGATCTATTAGAATATGTAAACTCGCCTGCTACTTTTCAATCATTAGACACATATGACGACACTCTTATCGACCACCAAACTTCAATTACCAAATGTGATGTTACTGACTCAACTAGAGGTGTTAGTAAGAGAGGGTTGGAGTTAACGGATGAAATTAATGGTGAAGTCTCTGAGCAGACAGCTGAGATTGAACAAGAAGTTAATGATATGCCTCATACGAAGAGACAAAAGATTGACGAATAGAGATGCGATATACTCCTATTGGTGGTTCTATTCGGTTTTCAAATAATCGATTAGTCAACCAAGCATTCTATATACATTACACATATATATATATAAATGACATAGACAAACACTATACCGTAATTTTTTTTTTTTTTTGAATGTCTAAAATATAATTTATTAGGAATTTAATATATACATACTGGAATTTATTTTCAAAAATTTAGGTATTTAAAGCACCTTAAAGTACGTTATCTGTACAAGTCGGCATTTATAACCTACATCATGCATCTACAGTGCAGTGCAATTCTGAGAATAATATGTTTAAATCAATAATAGCAGTAGGAAAAATATAGGGATTTCATAAGATCAATATACACCCCTTCTTAAGTGATTTTTGTTAATTATCACACATTAAATATCTAAAAATTCTTTTCTTCTTCACATCTATTACAGCCACAATCAAAAAACCAGTTCTTCTTTAAAACCTTCTGTCTTTCATCCCTTGGTTCATTCAAAATATGGAAATAATCAATACACAACTGTTCACCCTTTTTCACATCCTTAATAGTTTCGAATATCATACGGTCCTTAACTCTAACTTTTCTCAGATTAGGTCCACAAGAATGATTGAAATAGGAGGCTTCAGGGTATAATGAATACCCAAGAAATTCCTTATTCTCAGTCTCAATACTACCAACTTCGGAATTGGTTGACAATTGTTGCCAGATTCCAAATGAATTTCCGTATTCTCTACCACATAGTAGACGGAAATTATCTGTACTCAATAATGGTTGTAAGTACTCTGGCAATGTAATTCTCATAAACTTATAAACCTTGACCTGAGATAATAGAAGAGTTGGGAATGCACGAATCTTATCCTCTTCATTAGACTGTAATGTGTGGTAATACTTAACGGAGCTCGACTCGGTAGCTTCATGGTATAAATTATGCAATGCTAAAGTGATAAACCTAACAGAGGTATACTCATCCTCGTTTAAACGGGGTAGTTCTTGGGCAATCAGTTTCGTTTTTTTGGTTTTGAGTGCCTTTTGGTCCCATTGGTTCACAGTAGACCAAAACTCGTTGATGTAACGTGTGGTTACAGTTGGCTTGAAAGAATCTTCATCAATATCTTCTTCGAGATTCTTTAACTTCGATTGGTAGTATAATAGGATTGATTCAAATGTTTGGATCAATTGAGATGAGTGTGGCTTTTTTTGATAGTTATCCTTACAAAGTTTTGAACAGAACCACAATCCTGCACCTTGGAATTTTTTCTTGTTACCATTCTTGCTCTTCTTCTTTTTCTGGGTTTTCGTTTCAGTTGGACCTTCGGACGACTGTTGAGGTTCATCCGTTTCCTCGTCCTCTTTCGGCTCGTCACATTTGACTTTACAAACCTCGCCGTATACATACCTCAAACAACTTGAACAGACTTCTTTTCTGAATTCGTACAAGATTACAGAACCGATCGGCTCACTGGTCATAAGTACTTCAGTTCCTTTATTGATCTCTTTGGTCGAAAAACAAGCACGCCCACCGTATGATGTCAACTTGATATCAAACAATGGAAAAATTGAATCCGTTGAAGATATACTTGAGGGATGTGAATGGAGATCTGATGTGTTCGAAACCGTCATTTTTTGATTTTTTTTTTTTTTGATATGTATCAGCAGATGAAAGATGCTGAGATGAATTATTTTGTTCTTTTCACAATTTCGAAACGAAATTCCATTTACCAAAACCAAGGGCTTCAGAGTAATTTCATGTGCTTCTACTTGTAATCTTGTGTCAAAAAAATTTAAATTTGAAATCTTGCGATGAGGCGATGGCTGGTAAGCCCACGACTGAAGTAAAGTCTTGTATTCTCAGAAGTGATAATTGATCAACATAATAAAAAACTAATGACAACCGCGAGGTTCGAACTCGCGCCTCCGAAGAGATCAGGACCTTAACCTGACGCCTTAGACCACTCGGCCAGGTTGCCATTTCTTCAGATAGTTTCGAAATACTAAAGATCTGAGCGTGACAGGATCAAAAATGAAAATTAATTCCTATAATTTCGGTTAGAGAGGTGTTTTAGCAGCTTTTTATTCTCTATTTGAAATTCTTCTGTCGAAAAATAGTATTAATTTAATTTTTGTTTCGAAATAACTTCGTCAATATGAGTTCTGTGAGACATTTCGACAGATTCATTCTCCGGAACTTCAAGAAGTTCGTTGAGTCTCAGATGGAAATGAGATGTGGCCAATATATGATGATGAATAATGGTGAGTGTGAGACGAGACTTGTCTAGAATTTAATTTCACAATCTATAAAAATTAAACTTACTCGATGGAAAATTCAAGTTTTGTAGTTTTTTTTTTATTGTTTTTTTCGCAAAGAAACTTGATGTGATGCATCTGTAAGATTTTAACCAGATGTTACATGTTACTGGATTTCGAAAAATTGAATCTAAGATGTCAGAGTTTTAATTTTATTCATCTTACCTAAAAAAGTATTACACATACCAGGAAACATTAACTGCTCCTCCAGAAGAGAAATTTAGTGAATAGCCTTACTTGGATTGTTGCAAGATTGCATTTGCTTCTAAATCAAATTATAATAACATTATGATCTCTAAACATCTTGAGAACCAAACAGCGCAATTCAATACAAAAAAAAAATTGTCGAATGAAACATACTGAATGTATGTAAGGAATTTGATAGAGCAAAGTCGGATGTTCGATTTTAGTCCATCTCTCAAAAATCTTATACCCATAATTCTACAATCGAACCTCTTTTCCTCTTTTGGATCGCTCTAGAAGATATTTTGCTGTACGAAGTTCGGCAAACTGAAATCCCGGTTAAAGCAATATATGCATATTAGACGACTTTTTTGCTGGGGTATCTCTACTTCTCTCTAGATTTTTAATAGTGGGCCGAGAAACCTAGAAGGGAATACAGAGCTCCCCTCGGAGCCAGAAGGAGAAGAAAAATAATTTCTAGTGTACAATTTTGCAATTTGAAGTAGCTATGAACAAATCGATCCTGCAGTAGGTCCCAGCTGCTTAAATTCTTCAAAGCCCCAAACCCCAAAAAAATATGCTTAATATTTTTAATTTAGATGTTAACCATTAACATTGCACAAAGCTTTTTGATTCCTGTCCAAATTAATCAGGAAGTATTGTTCTCCCAATTTTCAAGGGATACATCCACCTCATATCTGTTGTGCTTTGTCTCCATTGTGCTGCTCATTACTATCATTATATACATACGTTTCTGAGTCCAACTTGTTTTAAAATCTCATCTTAGTCGAATCAGAATAAGTACAAACTTTCACACTCTGTCTCTCCAATAAAAATCTATATCCATTAAATCCTTTAGCATATATCACAGCTGTTGTGATATTTTATTTCATTTTTTTGAGAAAGAATCAGGTTACTTCAGATACTTTCATACCAATATCTTACAAAGCCGCTTCATGGATATGCCAGGAACATTTGAAATAACAGTTCTTGGATCTTCTGGTGGTCCTTTGGAAGGTTCAACATGTTCGATCCTCTTAAAACCTTCAAATATCACTTATAGGGAATTACTTGATAAACAGATTAAAGATTGTCTTGCTGTCATAGATGCTGGTTCATTTATGGGGAAGTTGTGTGAGATTTTAAACGATGAGATCTATGATAACCCAGTTCCATTAACTCAGCGATTGTTGAACAATTATAGAAACACATTAAATTTAGAGGAGTTCATCACTAAGGATAGCGACATCATCGTAAAGACTGGATTTGGTTTGAAATCTCTTGATAAGTCACCAATGGAACTTACTTTCCTTTTACAGGAATTGGCTAACACGTATCTCATTACACATGCCCACTTAGATCATATATCAGCTTTAGCTGTTAACTCAGCAGCATATGCTTCCACGTTTCCTAAATCGATCTATGGCTTATCCCCTACAATTAAGGGACTTCAAGATCATATATTCAACGACGTACTATGGCCCAATCTAACATACATGAAAGACCCAGCATTTCTTCAGTTAATCGAATTACAAGAATCAAATACAGGTAGTGGCTACCAACAGATCAACTCACGCTATAGAACAATCCCCTTTCGTGTAAACCACGGCAAGAAAACTACCCTAGAAACGTATCACAGTACTTCTTTTCTCATTGAAGATATTGATACCAAGCAACAAATTTTGATCTTTGGTGATGTAGAAAGTGATGAGGACTCCAAAGAAGATCATAATCTGGAAATATGGAAATTTATAAAACCATTGGTACGAGCTGGAAGGTTGAACACCATAATTATCGAATGTTCCACACCAAACGTTCTTCCTGATGAGCCATTGTTTGGCCATCTTACACCAAACTCTTTATTTTCAGAATTGTTGAATTTCAACGTTATCATGCTAGAAGATGATCAAGATGACAAACTGCACACAAATGGATACAATGAGGATGATACTAACACCAATGACATCAAATCAGCTTTGAAGGGATTAAATATTTTGATAACTCACGTGAAGGATCGCAAGTCGTCTGTTGATCCAAAGAAGGTGATTTTGAACGAGTTGAAAGAATTGAATCTTAATTTTGGGCTGGGTGCTAACTTTGTAATGTTACTAACTGGACAAACATATGTAATATAAAACTGGATATTTAACAACGTGTAATGACTTTTTTTTTTAAAAAAAAAGAAATATTTTATTATTAATATTTTACTACTAAAACTTGTACATGCAAAACTGTATTATATAACATATATAAGCCCTTGCTATAACGCGTGAACCCTCTATGGAACTGAACTGAACCCTTTGAAAACAATCTAAATAAATCTATTTAGATAAAACCTCCTTAACAGATTCCTTGAAAATGGCTAACCCTTCAGCGATAACTTCATCTTCAATGTTCAAGGAAGGAACGAATCTGACAACATTACCACCAGCAGTGATGACAATCAAACCCTTTTCGATCGCCTTTTGGGTAATTGGGGATGGGTCCTTGGCAAATTCAACACCTAATATCAAACCTTTACCTCTAACTTCTTTGATATCTTCTGGGTACTGCTCCTTTAAGGAGTTTAATTCGGCTTTAAAAATTTCAGACTTGGCATTAACATTTTTCAAAAACTCAGGTTGGGAAACTTGAGATAAGACGTAGTTACCGATTCTTGAAACTAAAGGATTACCACCGTAAGTAGTACCGTGATCACCAACCTTTAAAGCCTGTTCGACTTCTTCAGTGATCATAGTAGCACCAATTGGGAAACCATTACCTAAGGCCTTGGCCATGGTTAAGATATCTGGGTGTGCTTCCTTTGGCAAGTAACCGTGGGCCCATAGCTTACCAGATCTACCTAAACCACATTGGATTTCATCGTAGACTAACACAGCTTTGAATTGCTTGGTTAATTTCTTCAATTCGATCAAAAACTTAGTATCAATTGGTCTAACACCACCTTCACCTTGGATTGGTTCAATGATAACACCAGCGGTGTTTTCGTTGATCAAAGCCTTAACGGATTCAATGTCATTTGGCTTAGCGACCTTAACACCAGGAATTAATGGAGCAAATGGCTCTTGGTACTTTGGGTTTGGAGTCAAAGATAAGGCACCCATGGATCTACCATGGAAAGAAGTTTCAAAAGTGATGAATTCAGTCTTGGTTGGAGAGATCTTCTTACCGTGCTTTCTAGCAAACTTGAAGGCAGCTTCGTTGGCTTCAGTACCTGAGTTGGCTAAGAATACTCTGGAAGCGTTGTACATACCCCCAGATTCGATGGTTTTCTGGACTAAATTCTTGGATAATTCACCAGTCCATAAGTTGTGGAACAAGTTGGAAGAATGGACCAAGGTGTTGGCTTGGTCAGCCGCAATAGCAGCGACTTCAGCATTAGAATGGCCTAAAGCAGTGACAGCGATACCGGCAGAGAAGTCAATGTACTTCTTACCTTCAGTGTCCCATAAGTTAGCACCTTTACCCTTTTCAAATACAATTTCTGGTCTGGAGTAAGTGGTGACTGTATAGTCCTTGATTTCGTTAATAAACTTGGAAGCAGATGAGACCTGCAACAAGGATCTGGAGGTGGAGAGGGATCTGACACCAGTAGAAGATCTGGTTAAAATTCTGGAGACAGTGGCACGTAACATTTTGACGTATAAAAGGTGAAGTTAACAGAAAGTATAATATAACCTCTGAGTCTTGGATCTTACAGGTCTCAGCGAGGAAAGTAGTCCATTTTTGTATCAAAAGTTTCTAAAATCAACAATTTTTCGCTCAGTCATACCTGCAGAAGTCATAATCACTGAACAAATTGTCCAGAAACAGAAGGACTTTTTTTTGGCTTCAAACCAATGCAGCCACACGTAGCCACTAAATCCGATTCACAGATCGTGTTCGAGGCTGTGTGGTCCATACCGAAAAGATTTTTGAATGTTAAATCTGTTTGCCAACAACAGCTTTCAAAAAAAAAGTAGAAAATCAAAGAGGAGAAGCTACTGCGTAAATGGTATTAAAGATCATTTATTAGTCTCCTCATTTTAATCAGATATTCACAAATAATGAGACCAACTCTAGGACTTTTCCAAAATATCGCTAAACCAGCGTTAGAAAATGCACAATATTTCGAAAAATTGCCAACCATTCTAAAAAGCTTCTTCCAACGTTACCCACCAAGACAATTCCATGAATACTCCGATAAGCCAACACTAACCACTGCCGCTGATGCCAATCCATTCTTACCAAACAAACACCCAGTCACTGAAAAATACCACAACCCAAAATATTCCTTGAGAAGACAAAGTGTGCTATGGAAATTGGCCTACCAACATGGTGTGCAGGACTGTCTGCCATCTCTACAGAACGGCAAAAAGTTTTACGCTGAGAAGTACGAAGCTAATGAATTTATGAGAGGTCAATTAAGACCAAAGGGTCACAGACATGAAAAGAACAGAGCAGAAAGAAAGGCTAAGATCCAAGATGCTTTGAACCAAGCTGACGAAAAGATTATTAAGGTTAAGGGTAACAAGTACAAGAGATTACTTGAAAGAAAGTCAAAGGATGTTACTACTTGGATTTAGAGTAACTATTTGGGATTATATCATGGTCTTATTATCATCTTGTATATATATAAAGAGGAGTGTTTTGTATATGTTTCCTAATTTTTTTTTTAAATATATATAGACCATGACATATTATTAATAAATAGGAAATAATTAAATGCACCAATGTTCAACCTTTGATCTGATCTAAAATAAACTTGTCGAAATCCTTAATGTAGTACATATTTTTTGATCCCTTATTTATCTTTGCTTCGTAAAACTGTAGCTGATGTATTAATTGATATATGTTTATCAAGCTTATATCGTTGTCGGCATCCTTATTGATGATATCAATCAGATCAGAAATCACATGGACTAATTTATTATTCGCCTGGTCTACTGAAAGGTAGGCGTCAAAAATTTCGAACTCATCCTTCTCCATTTGTTTTAATTTAAGTGCTTTTATTCTTGTTTCGTTGATCTTTTTCATATTCTCTTGGTGTTTGATTGATTTGAACTTCTCCAGGAGTAAATTTATTGTTTCTTCATAGTCCTGGTTAACTCTGATTGCTTCTTCGTAATATTCTTTCTTTTGCTGATAAATTTGTCTCAATTTCATATTCTGCAGTCTAAGTTCGTCTAGTTCTAAATTAGGGGAATGACCATTTGTTTGTGTCCCATTGACTGTAGAATGTTCTGTGGATTGAACATCTATGAAATCATTGATATGTTTAATAACCTCTTGAATATCTGATTTATCATTTGAGGGTTTGGCTAATTTTATAAGATCATCAATGCTTTGAAAAATCCTTGCCTTGGTGGAATTGTTTCGATCAAGAATACGTTGTAGTTGTTGGATTTTGGTATGGAGTTGGACCAAAGATTCTGGCTGAGGTTGGTAGCTTTCAGAGACCATCGTGGATCAAGCAATTTCTTGATGCCTTGGGAGTTTCGGACCTTTATTCTGAAATTTTGTTTCTAAGTGGTGATTCACTATAATGATTGACAATTTTCCAGATAATTTTTGTTGTGGATTTTTAAACAAGGGTGATTTTTAACTCCTTGTTTGACACCAAATATGATATAATTCCAAGTTGTATATTTATTTCCGGTTTCAAGAATATCAGGTGAGCATACATAACTATTTTCATCCGGAACTTAAAAGTCCTTTTCCAACAATTGATTACTTGCTGCAGCCAAATTCTACGTGCGCGACCACGCAGATCTGGTTCGGAAAGTTCGGCGCTTGGAAGAATCAAGCAACGAAGTCCAATTTAACTTAATATCAAAAAAAAAAAAAATGATGAGATTCTGGAAAAATTGATGTAACTTCCAAACTCTTTACAACAACCATACCGTAAATAGGGAAGCATTCCGGCTAACAATATATACACATATTCTATCATCATGACATCGCAGCCAAACAATTCATCATCAGCATTCCCACCTGCAGCGTCACCTTCTTCCAGAAGAGGATCCATTTACAATTCGTTCCAAGATATACTAAGTAATGGGCCTAACTCATTAACTAATTTCCAAAACTCATTTTCTAGATCAACCATAAATCATGTCAATAATGAGCTGGATGTTCGTCCAAGAAAGCTGTCTATGGGTAGCGTGCATCGTGAATCCTTTGGTAGAGATATTTCAAACGAACAAGCAAGATTATTAGCAACTTCTTCAAATATTGATCCTTACACTACCATTGAGGAAGAAGAAGAAGAAAATTTGATAACTTCAGGTAACGAAGTTGGTTTTTCCACAGTTCCACAAACTTTGTTCAATGGTATAAATACTTTAATTGGTATCGGTTTGTTGTCGTTGCCTATGGGAATGTACTACTCAGGTTGGGTAGCGGGGTCTCTCATTCTCTTCTTATGTGCACTATCTACCAAATATACTGCTCAGATTCTAGCAAAATGTATCCAGAAAAATGAAGATCTTAAGACATATGGTGATATTGCAAGGTATTGCTTTGGTGACGCTGTGCATGCTTTTGTTGTCTTGACTTTCTCTATTGATTTATTGAGTGCTGGTATTTCCATGATTATCATTTTCGCAGACTCTTTTAATGTTGTTTTTGGTTTGTCGAAGTTTCCTTTGAAGATATTCATCAGTTTTATTTTCTTTGTCTTAAGTTTCGTAAGATTGGATGTTTTATCAAACTTAAGTTTACTTGGGATCATCTCAACAAGTTTGATTGTTTTAATCATTTTAATCTCAGGATTAACCTCCACTGGCTATGGTTCTTTACTGAATCCAGCACAGACTTCATTGTGGCCAAAGGACAAACTTCATTTATTCCTGTCTTTGGGTATCTTCATGTCTCCATTTGGTGGCCATGCAATCTTCCCAGAACTTTACAAAGATATGAGACATCCACAGAAATACAGCGCTGCTGTTTCCACAATTTTCCAATTCACCTGGTTGATCGATTATATAATGGCTGGTCTGGGTTACTGTATGTTTGGCTCTGATATCGAAGACCAAATCACTAAAAATGTTATCGGTAACTCTGTTTGGTGGGTAAAACTTGTTTTTGGTCTCTTGTTGGGTATCTTGCCGATCACTAAAGGTGCCTTGATCACAAGACCAATCATCACTATGGTTGATCAATTGACTTTAACGGAAGGGAAGTATGAATCAACGACTAAATTTATTAATAGACTTGCCGTTATTATTGTTTTTGCTGTCAGTTCTTTAATATTCACCAATTTTGGTTTGATCATGTCATTCTTGGGAAGTGCCATCTGTTTCACTATTTGCATCATCTATCCATTAAGTTTCTACTTGAAGCTTTACCACAAAGAATTGAAACCTTTGAAAATATATAGCATCTGGGCTGGTATTGCAGTAAGTGTTATCTTGGCTATTTGTGGTACTGTTGCTGTTGCCATCAGTTCATAGCTGAGAAAAGTTTAGACGATTGGGCGATTATCCATATATTTTATATAGACTTTTGGAGTGATCACGTGGACAGATTTGTGTCTCGCGCGCGTCAATGAGTGGATTAAAAGGATCTGTAAACGCGTAATGAATTTAAGATTTGGATTAAAACCCATTTTGGAGAAATCGCTGGTGGAAGAAAAAAAAAATAAGGATCTTTTTGTAAATATAAATATTAATAATTAATCTTCAAACTTTTGAAATTTGGAAAAACTTTTTTATGCTTTATATTCATACTATGATCAGATTTAAACTAAGATCAATTGAAGTTTCTTATATTGTTCCAAAAAAAAAAATCAAAAAATTAAAGAAAAAACTATTGGTACTGAAAACAAAAAGAACCCCCCAATAAACTTTTCAGATTATACAGTTGCTTCAGACACCAAAAATGCAACTATTAAATCAAGAAATGTTGATCCAACGACACTCAGATGTTGCAACAGTTTGGTTGCTTTCCACTTTAGGTGTCAAATCAACATACAAGAAAGTTACCAAGAAACAGATTCAAGATATATCTATCCCTCAAACGGTTACTGTTATCACGGAGCCTGATAATTTAAACAATATTCATAATTTACGTGTCTCTTCTAACTTATTATATGGAGTTGCTATTGTTTACAAGCAGAAATTGAACTATCTTGAAAATGATACTGTCAATATGAAGACTAAATTGAGCAGAGACTTACTTCGAGTCCTTAATCCAAACTGCAATAACAATTTGATTCAAGTACCTAGAGATATCATTATAAATGAAACTCCAGATTATAATCGTTCCCGAATTAAGGAAACGAGATCGATGTTTCTTCAGGAAGATCCTTTATTCAATATTAACGATGGTTTATTGCCACCTTCCGACTTCTTGACACAACAACCAATTGATCCAAACTCCAATAAAGAACGTATCAAGAAATTAGATTTGATGGACAACATATTTGCATCGTTTACTAACAATAATGGTGAAGATGGTATATTCGCTAAGAACAATTTGATTGAAGATGACGAAGATCAATTAAATGAGGTTGAATTTGCTTTTGATGAAGATGGTTTTTTGTTGGATCTACCGACCAAAAGTTGTTCCACTGATACGCTAAAGAAACTGCTGCTATTATCCTCAAGCTCAGGTACTTCTGCCCCCAGGATGGAAGATGATTTCGATTTTACATTCGGTGGTAATGATGAAGATCTTGCTAGAGGGTATTTTTCAGAAGTACCAATTACCCCACTGAAGGAATCAACGCCGCTTGATTCGGAGAGAGGGAAGGGTTCAACTCCTTTGTCCCTTAATAATATTCAAGAAGAAGAGAGTACTGACAATCTTGGAAATGTTTTCCAAGATAATGATAATGAGATGGGACAAATTTTTGATGAGGTTCCACCTATTCATAATGATGATAAAGATATTGAAAAACTGTCAAAGGCCAAGAAGAAGAAGAAGAAGTCAAATGTTAGAAATAAAAGATCTGTTTTAACGATGATTAAAATGGATGAGGAAAGAGTCAGTTTGACCACTGATCAATTAAGAGAATTTAGAGATAATTACATTGAAGATCAAATCTCAAAGCGTCCTGTCAAAAAAAGAAATCTTGGTTTTGAACTACAAGGATATATTAAGCAACAGTCCTTCTTAATTCCAAGATTAGAATTTCAATCTAATCCTAAATCACAACTTCCCAATGGTATTCGGGATATACCTTTGGGTCTTGAACCCCAAGATGATAATGATCATTTAATGGTACAAGATATTGAAAGAGATGGAAGTTATGACAACAACGACGCAAACCACATTCTTAAAGATTACGCCCCAGCCCATGATGATGAAAACATGGATTTTATCGATGAGTTGATGCTTTCTAATGATGTTACGGAGATAGAAGTCGCAAGAAGATCATCAAGACGTCATTCTTCAAGATCTTCTATCGGTTCTATTTATAATAATGCAAAGGAAGATTCCCATGTCGAAGAAAATTTCAACTTCAGTACTGAAGGGTATCAAGACTTTAATTATAGTGAAGTCTTTGAAATCGCTGATGAGGACACTTTTAATGGTGCTACAGATGGTTCTAGTTCTAGTAGGACAAGAAAAAACTTATCGCAAGGTAGTACTGGTGTTCCAATATGTAAAGTTATCGAAAATGAAGAAGAATTTGATTTTCCCTCTATTCAAACTTCAAAACAATTCAAGTCAGGATTAAATGACACTGAAATTATATTGGTTAATTCCAAAGCGGAAAAATTTTATAATTTTTTAGTCTCAAAAGTTCCTGAAGATAAGGACTCCATTGTGTTTGGTGATATCTTTAACGGTATTTATCATAAGGAAACTATTGTTAAGTCTTTTTATGAAGTTTTACAGTTGAACAATTTGAACAAATTGAAGATCAGGATTTTAAATAACCTGGATATGAATACGGATAGATTTAAAGTTTTAACTAAAAAAGACTTTGAAATTTTGATTTAAGAGAATTGGATTTTCAGTATGTACAACATATTTTATATTGTCATAATATTTAACAATTTGTATTTATGTTTAAGTAGGAAGCCTTATGCAAAGTTGTATGGGCAAAATATAACTAAAAAAGATGTGATGTATTATTACAAAAAATTATTCAAGCAATGGAATAAAAAGGGTACCCGTATAAAATCAATATCAACTTTTTAGTAGCTCATGCATAATAGAGATAAGCAGGATTGCAGGTATTTGAGGGTGGCCCTTCAAATTAAAGAAATGAAACGAAATAAATTTCCTAAGTGAGTTGGGAATTGAATGAGCGCAACACACCTAAGCGACTGGTTCTTCTTCAGCTTCTTCAGGTTCATCATATTCACCTTCTTCGTAGACTTCTTGGTGGAAAGATAAAGAAGGCTTAACAACAGCTTGGTCCAAAGTCCAACCAGCAAGGGCATTTTCAGCATCAATGATGATTTGCTTAGAAGCTTCGTACCCGTCGTAAGCTGGTCTAGTTTCACCTGGAGTGACTGGAGAATCATCTAACAATTCCAAGAGAGCCTTACCGTAACCGGCGATCAAAGCGAACTTTTCAGAGAGTTCTCTCAAGGCGTCAAACTGGTAGTTAAACCCAGCCTTCAACTTTTCTCTTGTAATGTTGGATAATTGGGCTTCAGCAACTAAGGATTCGGCTTCAGCTCTAACCAATTCTTGTTCCAAGACTGGGATTTTTGGAGAGGATGGATCCTTGTACTTTAATTGGGCGATGTCGTCAGTGATCTTTTGCTTACGGTCTCTGGATGGTTGGACAGAGGCTTCAATGTCACGGATGGTCTTTAAGGTAACACGGTATTGATCGTACTTGTCGATGAATTGGTCTTCTAATTCAGCAATTTCGTAGATTAAAACACCGAGCTTGTCGGAAACATCGGAAACATCGTCGTCATTCTCTTCACCCCAGATGGACAATTGCTTAGCAACTTCCCTTCTTTCTCTGGCAACAAGTTCGATGGATCTCAAGACATTCTTTTCCAATTTGATCAAAGCTGATAACTTTCTGGCAAGTTCAGGGCCGAAAGAAGCAGCAGTGTTTTTTCTAAAAGTGGAGGCAATACTTGTCTTACCAAAGAACTTGGACCTGGTGGTGGAGGATGGAGGTGGTGGGGTTTGTAATTGTGAAGCAGTTGGAGCTCTAGAGCTTCTTAAAGAGTATGTTCTATGCATCTTGATAGGTTTGCAAGTTAGGAACGATTAATTTGGGGGCCAATTAAGCATGTTAAAGGTTAGCTGGTTCTTCAAAATTGGGGCAGAAATAATGGGTTTTATACTTCCAACTTTCATCGAATGTCCCACACAATTCCAGCAAAAGTTGCCCCGATCCTTCTGAAATTTGCTATGTTAAGGTACACGCATTAGGCGGTCAGACCTTACATATGCTGTACGTACTACGTAGGCTAGGGATTCCGGAAAGCTCAGGATCGGTTAATTTGTCAAATTGATAACGCATGAGAGTACCAATTTCAATTGAAATTACCCCTTTTGGACGCTTCATAACAGGGAACTAACCTGATTCGGAAAAACGTCACATTACATAAAGTAGGGTAATCCTAAAACTTCGGCCGCAAGCGGTAATAAACCACCTTTGCAAACAAATAAATATAATTTGTATAAGTTTACTTATATTTGCAATTCGAACTATGGAATCCGATAAAAAGTTGACTCAATTAATGTCTATATTACCTTTCAATTAAATTGAATTTAGGTAGAAGCTTAATTGTATATAAAGATCTAAGCAATAAATTATAAGACAAATGTAACTAAATACAGGGGATCACAGGGTCCTGTTCTCTCTATAAGGTACTTCTTATCAAACCTTTTGCTTTTTAGCTGAAGGCTCATCCTCCAAATCATCATGCAATCTCAGCCCCTTGATCAAATTGCTGTACTCTAAGTGGTAATTATCATAGGCAGTTTGTAGTTTGTCCTTCTTAATAGAATCATCCAAATCGTCCAACCCGTCCTTATTCTTCTCGTACAATCTTTTCTTTATCAACAATCTTGCTGCTTTAGTATTCTTTAAAAACACGTAAGAAATCTCAATAAGTTTTTTGAATTGGTTAAGTTCGATTTTGGTCTTGCTTGCGTTCTCAATGAACCAATCTCTATTAATACCGTTTACATTTTGAGGTAATTTTGAAACGAAGCCTTCATTAAATAATCTCTTGAAATCTTGTCTGTATCTTAGGTCATCAAACTTCTCATTAGGATCCTCCACTGTAATTTCCTTGACTAACGGGTCTCGTAACCAGTAGTTCACAATGGCTTCGTATAAATGTGAACCATGATTGCCGTTTTGATATATTGGTAATATTATGAATTGGGATATCTTATTTCTAGTGGAAATCTCAGTCGTACTATCAAAGTCTTTAGCATTGTCGAATTTCAAATATGTGTATGTAGTGGTGAAGCCGATGATTCTATTGTCTGACTTCTTAATAACCAAGAATAAATCCCATTTCAAATCATTGGTGTCAATGTAACTGCCTGCTTCAATGAAGAAAAGCACAAAGATTTGCAATCTCTTTAGCAATTTGACAGCGTATTCGTTTCTGAAATTAGTCTTGAAGACAATGTAATCTTCCTTTCTGGATGTGTATTCATCTATTTTTTCAAAGAGTCCGTCGTAGTTAGGAAGACTCTCCTGTTCTTTGGAAAAGGCATCAACCCATTCAACCTCATCATCAACAACGGTATCGTTTTCCGGAAGGAACTCTAGTAATTTTCTTTCAGCATCTTCAACATCTTCGTTCAATTTCTCTGAGTATTTAACCTTGACGAATGGCTTGAAAGTAATAGCGTCAAAAGCAAGATCAATCCTTAGATCTTTGTACCCAAAGATTTGTTCAGATTCACCAAAGATTGGATAAGTCATCAAAGGCTTGAAAGAAGATTTACCAACGGAGTCACATAGTGAGATGACTAGTTCGTTAGAAGATTTGGTCCACGTTTCAGGGTTGTAGGACATTGTTAATTGCTTTTTTCGTAATAATGTGTTCTACCTATATGGATGGTTACGCGTAAGTTCATTCTCGAAATCCAAAGTCACTTTTAATTATTTCGGGCCTGAAAGTTTCGTGTCGCTGTAACTCCGGGTAATACTACCGGAAAACACCCGAACATCTATATATTTAATTTTGAATTTGAGGAAGAATGCACGAACTTTAAAAACTAAAAAGTTAAACAAGACAAGGCTCTAAATACATAGGAAACTATATTTTTTCAGAGTAAAACGAAATTTATAGATACATGGACCAACCAGAACAGTCAGAAGATTTAAATGAACAAGAGCAACAACTCCAGAAAGAACTCCGGAATCTCAAAGCAACAAAGCAAGCATTGATCTTAGTTTCACAGTTGACTTATAAGATATCTCAAGATCTTAAAACACTCGACTCGAATTATGATATTTTACTACAAGTCACTCAAAGACTGAATAAAAATATAGATTTGCTTTAAGGCTTTGTTGTTCAAATTTACGCGTTTTCGTTTTCTTTTTCGTTTTTCTTTTTTTTTCTTTTTTTCTATACAAACATACTAGCATAAAATATCAATGTTCCTTTGAAGGATCTACTAACCCTATCTCCAATTCCCATTGATCATCAAATTCATACAAGTATTCATTACCCTTGATTCCGATAAAAGTTACAACGACACTAATCAGAAAAACCTTATCGAACCATTGATCGATCTGGGAAAAATCGTTATTAGTAATGCTCAACAAATGGTCCAATTTCTCAGAGAATTTCATAGCAACATTGTTTTTCAAGATGAAAAATGTCGAAAGGGTGTATATTCCGAACAGCTCACTTAGTATCAGGTTCTTGATGGAAGTTGTGATTCGATGATGATTCCAGGGAATAAACTTGTATAAATGCGACAAAAGAATGTAAATACCATTCAAGGAAAAAACAAAGAACAGTCCAGATATGAGAAAACTTAACTGATTAATAATGAGTTCTTCCTCTGATAAGGTGACAAATATAGTGATTACATTGACGATAGTGACGACTAATGGGTCTGACGTTGATGCTTTGTTGTTGATGGTGGTGGAAGAATGGAAAAAGGAGAAAAAGAAACCGATTGAGACCTGGATAATTCTTAACAGACAATAGCTGGCGAACAATTTTTCTGTATATGACTTGACTTTGAACTTGAGAGTATGAGAGTTGGTTAAAGTGTTTATTTTGTTTGAGAGTTTTGATATCTTGATAGTTAGATCGTTTCTTATGGATTCTAACGCACGGATCTCTGTTTCTAAAGTTCCTTGATTAATATGATGTCTATCTTTACCTCTAAACAAAGATTTCAAATCATAGAAAGGTCCCTTAGATCTTAACCCCTGTCGCTTGTTCAAGATCTTGGACGTTGCTGACTCTAGCGTATGCTCTTCCACTCTCTTAGAATCAATTGTCTCTTCAATCGATCTCAACCGATCGTACAAATTAGCCAGTACAGACTCATAATGATCAACACCATTATGAATAGTACTGATTGACTTCGTGCCATTACTCAATTCAAAAAATTTCACCAAGAGAAACTCGTAGAGACAGTAATAGAAAGAGGAAATGGAGCCTAGACCGTTCATGAAAGCAATCAAAGATACTCCAATAATCCCAATTTTCTCCAAATAAGTATGGATCAATCCATCATAAACGATCGTCAAATCAGTGATCCAATCAAATGACGATATCAAAGCAAGCCAGATCAACGTGTAGAACCCGGTGTATATCCAAGTTTTTGTGTGGTTTTTGTTCCCATCAACATTATTATAAGAATAAAACACCAAGCCCGGTTGAACTAAAGTAAGACAAGTCACTGAGATAAATATAAGTACATTCCAAAACCAAAGCGAATAATATTCATCGTCAGCATCAAACATATCATCGATATAAATAAACTGCACGAGGATAGATACAATCATGGTCACCGTGACTGTGACGTTCAATGTGAAGATTTGTTTAGAAATAAGCCTCAACTGATATTTCGGAGTTATTGATTTGAATTCATCATCATCACGATTCTGAAGATGCAAAGACTCCGATGAATTGATTTTGGAAAGTGCTAAAGACTCAATGATTCTAATAATGCTGTGATAAGTGTATCTATAGGTGTAGTAAAAGACTAATACAAAAGTGGATAAAAGTAGGAAGATCATTGTACAGACATTATAAGCTGGGTAAGGTTACAATATGGATAGAGTTTGAATATTACTGGTTTGAATACTTTACCCGGATAATCGATCAGTAATCTAGATTATAATCTTTAATGAACGGGAATAAATGATTTTAAAACAAATAGAAATGATGGTGATATTTAGTATTTTTAATAGTGGGTAAGACGATTTGATCACCAATATTAACCCCAGTCTCTTTCATCGCGAATAAATCAACCACCAAAAAAGCGCTATTTTAGATCAGGTGTCTATAATACTTGATACTATAAAATTTATTGATTATTATTTTTCCCAATTAGGACTCCGTGGCCAAGCTGGTTAAGGCGCACGACTGTTATCAACAGAAATCAGGATATCGTGAGATCGGCAGTTCAATCCTGCCCGGGGTCGATATTATATTTTTAAAAAGAAAAAAACTTATTTTTTTTAGAAAAAATCTCTTTCCAAATCGGGTGATAGCTAAACAATTAAACCTGTGCGATCTATATAAATTTATTGGGGTTCGTGATCATATATGCTGGTATGTTGTTATATACATTTACTTTGGTCTTTATCACACAAAGCAGATTCTCTCAGAAATATTTACCGCTTTAGGTCATATTATTTTTCTCAAGGTTGATACCAATAGATAACATTTCTGAAGCAATTCATCAATTTGTTATATTACTTTTTTCACATTAACTAATCAAACTTGCACACATACAAAGCTCTAAAGATGTCTCAAGTCACGATCGAAGACGGTTATGAAGTTTTAGACCTCATAGGTAAGGGTTCCTTTGGTAACGTTCGTAAAGTTCGTAATTTGGAAACCGGTCAGCTTCTAGTCCGTAAAGAAGTCCAATACCGTCATATGAACAATAAAGAAAGAGAGCAACTTGTCAGTGAGCTTAGGATTCTATCTGAATTGAAGAGCCCATATATTGTCGAATACATTAAATCTTTCCACTGTACTGATAAACAGATATTGTATTCATATATGGAGTACTGTAACGGTGGAGATTTGAGCAGTATTATCAAGAAGTACAAGAAGGAGAATGTTCCTGTGCCAGAGGAAATTATTTGGGATGTTTTTACTCAGATGCTAATGGCTCTATATCGTTGTCATTATGGGCAAGATGTTCCTGAAATACAAAGCATTTACGAAAATTTTAACCCCTCAGAAATAAAAAATATCTGTATTCATCGAGATATCAAACCTGAAAACATATTCATCACCAAGTCTCCTTATGGAAATGTCTATAAGTTGGGTGATTTTGGTCTTGCTAAGACAATCAATGGTGCTAATGTTCTTGCTGTGACTTGTGTTGGTACGCCGTATTATATGTCTCCTGAGATCTTGCTGGATGATCCATACTCGCCACAATGTGATATCTGGTCTTTGGGTTGCGTTATATATGAACTGTGTTCTTTAAAGCCACCGTTCACAGCAAAGACACATCTTCAACTTCAAAGAAACATTCGGAGTGGTGAGTATCCTAATATCCCAGACCATTATTCCCATGAATTGGCAAATGTCATAGACAAATGTATCCAGGTGGATGCAGAGGAAAGGCCACAAACACATGATTTGCTCCATCTGATGAATTTCAAGATCCACATGAAAGACATACAGCTAAGAAAGAAGAAATTCATCTTTGAGACTGAGATGCGAGCAAGAGAACTGGAAATTAGGGAAGCAGCTAAAGCCAATGAAATTGAATGGAATTATAGAAAGACCGAAGAATTTGAAAGATTACATGCTGATTTTAAGTTCGCAGTAGAAAAAGAGGTTAGAAGTATTCTCAGACAGTATCAGCAACAACAACAACAACAACAACAACAACAACAACAACAACAACAACAACAACAAATGGCTACATCTCCTACAAGAACTAAGATGACAATGTATCAACAGAATGAATTCACAATGAACTCAGCTCCAATATCACCTTCAAAGGGAAGAATTCTCATGCCTCAGCAACAACAATACAATATGGAAGTCGATAACAGAAGAATGGTGAGAAATCAAAACGTTGCTTATGCTTCTTCGCCTTCTAAGGGGAAATTATCTCCACAAACCTACCAAAGCTACTTTTAAACTGTGAGAAAATATATATAAGGGTATCAGATTTAACTGATTATTATAACGATTCTATAAGTACATAAGGTTGTTGTTTTGTTTTTGTTTTTTTTTTTTTTTGTTTTTTTTTTTTTTTTTTTTTTTTTTTTTTTTTAAAAATATTTAT
>JADIOT010002796.1:88264-124701 GCA_018343995.1 Waltiozyma sp. UFMG-CM-Y6624
GTCTCAATGATTTTATAACCTCATGGTTCTCTTCTCTCTTCGTATTATCCATTAATTGCTGTTGGATCTGATTGTTGTGTGTGTTCTGGTTCCTAATAAACTCCAAGAACATACGTTCAAAAGTACTCAAATTACTTTCGTCTGACATCTTTGCTTACTCTGATGTTTCTAGTAAGGGCCAATAACTAGATGTCTTTACTCTGATGTTCGAATCTTCGAGGCGCTACCAATTGTAACAATCCTGTCTTAGTCTATCTTACTAAAACGTTTTTGTCAATCTAACTAACTGTGGTTCTTATTCTTAAACCTAGTATTATCTAAATCTGGGTTTCTCTGTAATGTAAACTCTTATTGTAATATCACTTAGTATACTTGATTAACTGAAATATTGGCAATCTATTATAACTATACATCATAGATAGAACCTTGGCTATAAGGCAAACTTCATGTCCTTTTATATGTTGCAATAGAGCAAACATATAAGTAACTTTAATTCATGTCACTCGGATCATCAGTGTCATTTGAGTGATCATCAGTGTCATTCGAGTGATCATCATTCTCACTCGAATGACCAATATCCTTATTTTGCTTATGTAAGATTGAACACTTACAAGAAAACAAATAGGAGGGTTGGCCGAGTGGTCTAAGGCGGTAGACTTAAGATCTACTGAACGTTGTCCGCACGCGTTCGAACCGCGTATCCTTCAATTTTATTTTTTGCTTACCTTTGATAAGTTTCTAACTATTTATTTTAATGTGGTGTCATCTAAGACCTACAGCAGTTAATTTTTGCACTTTTTACCAAAAACTATTGAATTTTCTCATACTGTAGAAAACTGGATTTCCCTCCATGTTCGACATGTATCAATTACAAGAGCAACTTCCTTTGGGTAAAAATATGAGATGATATAGTCTTTCAAAATAAAGTCAAGATTTATCAGATATCAGATCTCGCAATTTGTTTTTCGCAACTTGAGGATTTGCGCATTTTAATTTTTCTTTCTGTTTTTTCCGCAATTGTCTCCTCCCAAAAAAAAAACAAGGTGCGTGCACGTCGCAATCCTTCAGATTTGTCAAAAATCTGCCAACTTTTCTTAAATAGGCAATTATCACAAAACAGTTTGTTAATAACTCTTCAACGATTAGAGTCGCATATTTTTAATTTACCTTCACAAAGCCTCAAGTTCGAACATATAACATAAATATAGTCGCTGAACCTTGCTCTTTTACTTAATACAACATGCTACATCATGGACCTTATCAAATACAAAATGCTACCATATAATCTATAATACATCCACCAAATAAAAATGAATAGAACTCTAAATAAGGTAATTCAAGATGGATGATTCCGGAAAACTTAATAAAAATACTTTAAAAAGGCATAATCTTTCTTACCAAATATTAGATTTATACTATGCTTTTTTCTGTAATCACTTTGTGGCTTAATGGCTAGCTCTAAGTCTAATAAATTGGTGAGGAAGTTACCAAAGTCTCAAATAAATGCTTCTCCACTGATACCATTGTTTATGAATTGCTTAATTTTTTTTTTTTTCAACCGTGAACTGAAAATTGCTTTCTCAATTACCCTAGTATTTGTTGGCAGAATTTAATCACTTTAATTCAATACTGGATCTCCTGCTTATCAAATTGAGTTGATTTGAATCTGATATGTATTATTTGTAAATCAAACAAGGGCCTAAGAAAGCATCCGAGTCTTTTTGATCTCCCAATATCTCTGCTGTACTTTCAATATTTTCATCAAAAGCTACATGCGGTATACTATTATCGCCATGATTGAATTTTCGTTTTGCTCTTTTTTCAATTTTTACAGTTTATTAAGAGTCCAATTAAGCAGATAAAGTATTACATGTAGAATATATATATATATATATATACATAATTTAGAATATAAACATCTCATTAGCGTTTTGAGTTAATAGAGATTCTTGTGAATTTACCAAGATTAAATCTTGTCAGTTTTAGACTCAGCATCAAGTAGGCAATGAGTCTATATGCGACAGCAATAACAAATAGTATAATGAAATAGATATTGTAATTGTCAACCTTCAGACCATACTGGACAAGAACATCCTCACCATTACTGAACAAACAAGCCGAGTCTGTTGTTCCTGTAGTATTACACGTGAAAGGGATATTCTCTGTGAAAGCCATATTTAAAACTATGGCAATGGAGTACTTCAGGGGAGAAATGTAATTGATGCCTTTCAGAACAATATTCATTCTCAAAGACATCAACCCAGCCATAAAGTTACCAATGGATAAAACAATGGAGACTGCATTTATCGCAAAACCGGAATTAGAAAAAAGCGTGTTTGTCATAATACCCAAACTTTCACCACAAAGACAAATCATCCAAGCGACATAACTCAAAGATAAGAAGAATGGGAAGGTTCTCGGTAAACCAGTGATAAGCCCAGAAAAGCAGGCAAATATCATGGAACCTACAATCTCGAAAGGAATCTCAATGGTCAAGTAGGCAAGGAAGAAAGGTAAAACCCCATAAACACCGTCGTCGTATTCATGATAGAAGAAGTCTCTCTGAGTTGGATAAGATGTCAAGTTATTCAACATACCGCAAAAATACAATGAACAGATCTGTTGGATAAGACCTAGTCTATTAGTTACACCAACACTGTTATTAGTTAGCGGCGTACAAAAAAGCATGAGAATGATACCAATACCAATAATGTTTGTGATTCTGGCGATGAGAACTTGCTTGTCACGAAGAATAGAGATTCCTAATTGAGATAGACAGGAGATATAAGCCGTAAGAAATGGAGATCTGACTTTCATAGAGCCTAGATACTTTTTTTTGAATTCAGATGGAGTTAGCTTTGTTGAGGTTGAGGTTGAGTTGATTTGAAAGTTGGTCGATATGGCGTCTTGCCAGTTGACCAAAAGCTTGCTGATTCTTTGTCTGGAGGCTAACTCATTTTCCAAAGTTTGGTTATTGACAGAGATCAGATCCAAAATGTGATCAGCAATATTGGTGAGGCCAGGGCAGGGGAAGCCCAAATCAGAAAAATATGATTCCATTGAAGCTTGATCACCGTCATATGCAACCTCACCACCTTTAGCTAACAGCAAGACCTGTCCAAACTTACCAAAAAGATCGGAACGAGGCTGGTGAATAGTCAAAATGATGGTCTTACCTTCATTCGCAAGCGCTTGTAGAATTTCCAAAATGGAGGAGGAAGTGAAACTGTCCAAACCAGAAGTAGGCTCATCTAGGAAAAGAATATTCGGATTGTTAAGTAATTGGATGCCAATGGAAACCCTTCTTTTTTCACCACCACTGATACCTTTGACAAACTCACTGCCAATCAAAGTATTGGCACAGTTCTTAAGACCCAATTTCGAAATGACATCATTGACAATGCGAAGTCTTTCAGACTTGGTCAGCTGTGATAATCTGACATCAGCTGACAAGCTCAAGGTTTCAAATACAGACAGAGTAGGTAACAAATGGTCATCATCTTGGGAGACAAAAGAACATATACTTCTCAAGGAGTCAATCTCTACCAGAGTTTCGTTTAAATGAATCTCACCGGAAGAACTGTACTTGTTTGTCAAATCTGATGACAATCTACCTGAGATCAGACTTAATAACGACGACTTACCAGAACCAGAAGGACCCATAATGGCGTTGAGCTTACCAGACTTGAAGGTGGAATTGATATCCTGCAGGATAACCTTTTCACGGTTGAGATTCTTCTTGAATAGATGGTTTGCCTTTACACTGAGATTGACATTGGTTAAGTGAACATCGATCCTGACCAGCTTTTCCTTGGACAAGGCATTAATCTTTGCATAAAACTTCCCCTTTTCATTATCCTCGTCATGCTCATCTTCTGAGCCTTTTGAGTTTACAGATTTCACCTGTTTGGACAATGAGACATCAACCTTTTTGAATCTCAGAATCAATGCAGAAAGTACGAATAGCCCCACAACCCAAGCCACCATGACACAGATAGGAACTGCCCTCCAGTTTAACCAAAACCCTAGATCTTTCACTAATGCGTTACCATCGTAAGCAAGACAGAGATTTTCATTAATACCAGAATAAGGACATTCACCCATGAAGTCGGTGAACTGGTTGGATATCATAGCACCAAAGGCATACCACACATAAGCAACGTATTTCAACCATCTGACGTAAACAGGCATAGTCCGAGTATTGATGAAGTAGCCGGCCGCAAAACTCTGCAATGTGTAGTTCAAATTGGCAATTAAAGAGGCCTGAGCATAGTTTCTAGTGTAGGCAACACAGAAAGACGCACAGGTCATGGAGATCAGATGATTGATCAAAATCAAAGAGTAGTATATGAAGAATTTGGAAACCTTTGGGTCTAAACCAAACATGAAGTATGTGATGCAAGAAAACAAAATCGTCACTGTTAAATCCTCTGTGATCAACTTGGATAATCTTCTGGACATGAGAAATCCCAATGGTGTGATACATGAATCGGCGTATTCTCTGTCAAAGACTTTGATGTCTGAATTGGATAGCCTATAGGTTTCAAATAACAATAATAAATAGCCCTGTAACCCAATTGCAGAGTATATAGCACCTTGCATGGTCCTTATACCTTCAAGTGAATTACCAGGTTTGTAAAAAACCCAGCCACAGATCAGGCCCATTAATATTGATTCCAAGAATAAGGAGAACAAAGTTATCGTGTCTCTTGAGGTTAGAAGCAATGTACGGCGTGTCTGGATGTTGATTTCATGGGAAAGTTTAAGAATGGAGTTAATCATCGATGTTTTTACCGTATTCGTCTCAATTGCAATAGCCTTTTGTTGGTTGGAACCGACCAGAACGATATCTTCAGTGAAATCAATAAATTCTGTGGCTTGAGTCTCCTGCCAATGTTTGGAAAACCTATAGAGTCTCTCCAATCCTAACCTTTCATCAGCCAAGGATCTTGAATCAACAGCAGTCACATCGATAATGAAATCTGCAGGATTGACACCGTCAGGAACACAAGAGCCCACTAATTTCTCGAAGTATGGAATCACTCCATCTTGCACTTTGTAATTGTATACCGTGTGACCTTTGGAAAGAACACATAGATAGTCAAATAGGAAGAAAATATCAGAGCGAGGCTGATGAATAGAAATCACAATGGTCCTGCCCCTTTTTGCTAAGTTCTTTAATGTTTTAACAACCAAGAAGGCTGAACTAGCATCTAAGCCGGTAGTAGGTTCGTCTAAAAATATCAAACTTGGATTTGAGAGCAGTTGAATACCAATACTAAGACGTCTCTTCTCACCTCCTGAAAGACCCTTATGAGTCATATTATCGCCAACAAGCGTGTCTGAACAGTCTTTCAAGCCTAGTTCCATAATGATCTCCTCTACCAACTTTTTTCTATATTCACGTGTATTTACTGATGCAGAAGTTGTCTCTTCAATGAGTCTCAATTCTGCGGCATAGGTTAGAGTCTCTCTGACTGTCAGCAGAGGCGACAGTATATCTTGCTGAATCACATATGCATGTCTGATTGTCGATATCTGTTGCTTGCCATTGTATGTTATTTCTCCTGTTTGTTGTAGTGATGAGGACATTGGCTTGAGTACTGATGAGCTGGTTGATGAAGAACGATTTGCTAGAACGTTAAGTAATGTCGTTTTACCAGACCCCGAGCCACCAATTAATGCCATTAGAGAACCGGAAGGTAAGTCAAAGGATGTTGAGTGTAATAGAGTTACATTTCTCTTCGGTTTAGAATTCTCCATTTGAGATTCTATATCCAATTGTTTTTTACTTGTCTTCCTCTTTTTAAAAATAGATAAAGGGTTGTTCACAGTTGAAGAGGACACACTTAAATTTCGAACTCGTAGGTCAACAGGCTCAATATTGGTAAAGGATAGGCCTTTCTGAGACTGAGAACAAGTGTTGTCGATAGATCTGTTGAGGTGTTGATCATTCGTGGATACAGGTTGTTGTGTGACAATCTTGCAGATCATGGACTTGTCTATCATTTAAAGAAATGTATGATCTATGTCTATGGAGAAATCAATGTCAAGTATTTATATAGGATTGGATAATAAATCAGCAATTCAGACAGCAAACGGTCGCAAGAGGGTGAGGGGGTTTAATCGTGAATTGAAACTAATGCTTTTTATATTTTGGGCCATTTGAATTTACGAACTAAGATATCGTAACTTGTGGCAAGTAAGTCGACTAAAGGTATGCAAAGCGGAGACATTACATGCCCGTTGATGTATTAGGAAGATTACCATCATGTAAAAAAAAGACATATAAAAAAAACTTTCGACCCCGGGCAGGATTGAACTGCCGATCTCACGATATACTGTTATTAACAGTCGTGCGCCTTAACCAGCTTGGCCACGGAGTCTTCTCACTGCTCTTGTAACATACCAATTCTAGTGTATCTTACTAAAACGTTCTTGTCAATCTAACTAACTGTGTTTCTTATTCTTAAACCTAGTATTATCTTAATCTGGGTTTCTCTGTAATGTAAACTCTTATTGTAATATCACTTAGTATACTTGATTAACTGAAATATTGGCAATCTATTATAACTATACATCATAGATAGAACCTTAGCTATAAGGCAAACTTCATGTCCTTTTATATGTTGCAATAGAGCAAACATATAAGTAACTTTAATTCATGTCACTCGGATCATCAGTGTCATTCGAATGAGCAATATCCTTATTGTGCTTATGTTAGATTGAACACTTACAGCTCTCCCTAGAGTGTTTTATTTATATGTCGAGTGTGTCATTTATATGTGACAAGTGTATTGATTTTAAAGTCATTGAGAGGAAGATATAACCGAATTGAAGGGTATTAACTGTTTGAAGGTCACATATGGACATTCAAAAACTAATTGAAATCCAATGATTGGGTTTTTTCATGAAATTATAAGAGTAAAATGCATAAATCTGCTTTTGTAGTAGGGCTCTTTTTGCGTAAAAAGATTAATTTCCCCCTGTTTCTTTTAGTATCTTTTTGTTATCCTAGAGCTTTTTAAGTGAATTCTTAGTGATCATACTAAAGTTTAATTTGATATTAAGAAATTGTGGTTGATCCCTGTAGTTAGTACAAATATCAAAGAAATTACCCCAGAATTAAACACCAACCGTCTTGGACCACAAACATCCCCAAATTTGGAGATATTCGCGTAATCAAGCAATTCCATACAATGGAAAATAAATGTTTCTTTAACAGTTAATCATTTTAGTGAAGAAAACTAGATCAGGAATCTATCACATGCTAACTTTGTAACAGGATCACGTAAGCTACTGAATTGTTATGGTGGTTTTCACGAAATTCAGTGCAATCTATGTTCAGGCCCAGGATGAGTCGATCAATTTGTTACAGACTGGCGCACCTTTCTTCATGAAAGTGACAGCTAAAGATGTTTCCAAATTCATTAACACTCGTGATGAGTATGAAAGGGCTATCGAGGCCCTTCGTAGGTCTGCACCAATTACAAAGTTCACAGAGCTTAAATACTGGCCATTATTTGAGTTTTGGCTCTTAAACACTATCGAACCGTTGTTGAGTACCCCCTTGTCTGATGACTTGATAGGCAAATTGTTGAAGAGTGGTGACGCCGATAATGAGGGCTCTGCTTCTAGATTTGCCTTGTTATTCTCCGAAGGTGTCAAATTGTACTTCAAAGAGAACATCTACGAAGATAAGCGAAAACAAGGACTGAAGTTGTTCTCTGATATCAACAAGCAGTATATGTTGAACGTTGAAAACTTTAGAGAATCATTTATTGCTGACTTTTTTAAAGGATTCTCTAACATGTCTATTGAGCAACTGATAGTGGACTTGAAATTAATGTCATTGTATGCACCCAAATTGGAACCTGTTTTTAAGAATATCTTGTTGATGTCGTTCCCACAAGAGCTCAGTGATTCTCTTTATTTAAAGTACAACTACGGAAACAGCACTGGTTTGTCAGTTTGGGATGACATTAATGATCAAGAAAGTTTAAAGAAATTATTGAAAGAGCTAAGCAACAGCAAATTATTAGAGCATTCTACTGCACCTGTCACGAAGAAAGTTTCACCCTCCTCCATCAAAGCAAGTAGCTCCAACCAATCTATCAATGATACTTTCTTTGCAAGTAACAACAACAGCAGCAGTAAGAAAACTATCAAGATTCCAAAGACATACCAGGATATTTCACATACTGTTGAACCGGAGAAATGATGTGCAGTTGTCTCTGAACTCAAAGCTGCTCATAACGAAGAGATATTTGAGGTTATACATAAAGAACAGATCAAGGATAAGTCTAAGATTTTCAAGGGATATTGGAAGTTTGGAATAGAAAAGAACAAGCCTACTGCTTCTCTTTTGATTCGTGAGAATTACGAACAAGTGGAACTTGCCCTGAACGTTTGCAACTCACAGAGGTCCTAACGTTACCTTCTAAGTATGGCAGTTCAGGAGTCTCTAGAACTAAAAAAAATTAAGTTTCCAAATGGGAAATTAGAGGCCATGCTGGACCACTGTTTTTATATGAAGCCCCCTACTGGGTGTGGCAACTCCAAAGATTATCTCTGGCGTTGTGCACCCCCTCTCTCCAAGTTTAAGAACGTCCAATACTTATTCTATTTGACAGTTTCCAAAGTCTTATTCCAGGTAGGATTTGTTCCATCCACCACCGAGAACAGTCTGTTGGTAAACACATAGAAGAACATTTACATTGTTCTTTGTGATTTCGAAGCCATGATTGCCGCTCCCAACAACTCCAACTTCCAGTTTATCATCGAGACTCTGGTCAAGTCTGTTGCTGTGGAAGACTGTGGATTTCCTGACACTTTCCAGAAGATCGATATCAAGAGACATGCTAATGGCGAGCTCGAATTGAGTTGCTTGTCCTTCATCGAGTCGGTGAAAAGAGAGTACCACATTACCCCACCGCCTAACACCTATGATTCACCCTTGGCCCCAGACTTCAATATTTCTGATGAAGCCTCAAGAGTTTTAGGCAAGAGTGACGCCACCAAATATAAAACGGTCCTCCTTGCTTTGAAAGAGATTTCACGTGCTGTTAGGCTTAATTGTTATTATGAGATCAACCTATTGTACTCCCACCACCTCAAACCACGTGATATGCATCTTAACGCCGCCGTTACTAGAATTTTCAACTTCTTGTACTTAACACGTACTGAGTCCTTACGTTTCTCTAGAGATTGAAATATCAAAATTAATCTCGAGGAAGTGCCGTACGAAGAATAGAACCAATTGTCTAAGGGTAATTCCTTGGTTGTCAAGTACCAACTGAAGAGCGTGGCTCATTTCAACGACAGATTGAAGGAGCTACCGCGAGTTGGTGCTGTCACGTTCTTGGCTTCTAATATCATTGACGGGGAAGGTTTCCAGGTCGGTACAAATAATGCTGCCACTGCTACTAGGAAAAGAAGGATTTAGCCATACATTTGAAGAATCTGTTCAAATCTGCTAATTAGGGCTATCAGACAAATTTTATATTTAACTGGGCTTTGGTTGTAATACAATTTATCGGATTGTTTGTGATAATATATATAATTTGTAGATTTTCATTGATCAGTTTCATATTAATATCAAATTCAACTCATAAATTTAAAAATTGAGTTGATTATTTACGTACCTTCGTTTATTTGCAACGACGTTCTTACTCAACAGATAATGGCAAGTCCAGACACGTGATCAGGAGATCACGTGATAGAACATGGAGAAATACCTCCAAACAATTAACGAGCGGGTCGCAATAATGTTTAGAAGTTATTCTCATGATCAATTTTATTAAAGACATCTGCTGAATTTTTTTTTTTGTACAAAGTATAGTTGCGCAATCGTTCGAGATTTAGCCAAAATGTCCTCAGCTACTCCACTAGATGAGATCCAATGGAAATCCCCAGAATTTATCCAACACTTCGGCCTAAACACATTTAACGTGCTTGATTATTTTGCAGAATCACCATTTTATGATCGTGCCTGCAATAACTCAACAGTTAAGATGCAATACCAGAACATTCCAGATGTCCACTTGACTCCAGATCTCCTAGCGAGAGAGATGAAGAAACTAGTGGGTGTTGAGTATATCATCTTGCACCATCGTAAGGAGGAATTTTGGATAATCAGAAAGCAGGACCGCTTGAATCAACAAGAAGCAATCCCATTGGCTGACTATTATGTTGTCGGTGCCAATATTTACATGGCACCTACTGTCAAGGATGTGATCAGTTCAAGACTTCTAGGTACGGCACTGAGCATGAAGAACGCTATCTCTGAAGTGCAGAAATTATCACAATATACTCCTGCAGAAGGTCATACCTATAAATTGATTCCACCAAGCCTGACAGCAGCTAGTGTCAACTCAGGTACAAACACCAGGACTTTAGGAAACACACCATATACACCATCTACTCCCTCATTATTGCAGAACTCAGGAGGTACTAATAATGGTACACCTTCTATAGGGAATTCCAATACCAATGCCAACGGATCATTTGGCGTGGGTAATACCATTAACTCTAAAACAATGGACAGACTTTTTGCCACCTCATTAGGATCCAGTCCAGTTTATTTGGATGAAAATTGTGGAACTGAAGGGTTGGTACAATCACAGTTACAACAACAGGCAGGAAATCTACCGCTTCAGGCTCAGGTTCAAGCTCAATTCACAAATACTGCTTTGTTAAGTTCTAGTGGCATTGGTAAGACTATAAGTACTAGTAAACCACCTCGTGGGAAGTACAACAAATAAATAAATAAATATATATATATATATATATATATATCGATGTATAATTTCAAAACATCGTATTTATCTCTATTAAGTAACATAAAGTTAAAAATAGTAGAAATAATGTAAATGAAGTTACCGCTTAAACGTCCAAAGATTCGCCAATGAATTTTTCAACATACCTCTCCCATTTATCAACAATTGGATGTAATCCATCATCCTTCAAATTTAACTCTTCATCAAAATATTTCTCATTCAGGACCTTCTTAATTCCACATTCTTTTTTAGCATCTGCCAGTAAAATCTTTGCCTGATTCTTCACCTCCAAAGACACAGCACTCAAAGCACAAATAGCGTTGAGTTTCCCCAGTATCTGACCAATCTTCAAACCCAAGGTAGCACCTTCTGGAAAACCCTCATCAAACCCCTTTTGTAAAGAAGCTTCCTTATGCGACGTTAGGCCAGCCAAGTATCCTTCTTTGGAATGCTTACGGCGTAATGCTAAGATAGATGGAGGATCCGAAGGATGGGGTATGGATCCATAGAAGTCATCTGAGGACTGCAAGGCTGTTAGTGTGTCTTCGGTGTTAGATTGTGAATAAGTTTGAAGAGATTCGTGTTTTGGGTGTCCTTCTCCTTCAGAGGATGATCCCCAGATGTCCTGATCATCGTCGAAGTCGGAGAGTTGTGTTGGATCAGATGCGGTCATTCTCACGTTGATCTGAGTGGTTAGTTTATCTGTTCCGCTGAAAAGGGAAGGTTTCAATTTTCAAAGTAGATTATTAAGTAGTTAGATGGTTTTTAATTATAAATTATTGGTAGATGGGTTTAAATTTTGAAAATTATATTACATTTTGATCACGTGATAAAACGGCGCGCAAACTGGGAATTTTAAAACGCTAGTTATATTATTGTATTGAATGGAAAATAAACAAAGAACAGAGACTTTGGGAAAACAACAGCCGCCTTAATAATACATTGCCCTGGAAAAATTTGGTTTATCCATCAGGAAATTTTAAACCCAGTTTATATATAATCACTTGTGAAATGAGCTCAAATTCAGCAACCACGATAAATGCAGGTGCTACCACAACGCAGGACACAGACTCTCCAACTCTTCCAAGAGATGTCCGTATTCTCCATTTGATTCTTGCCTCTCAATCTCTGCAATCTTTTGAAGACCATGTTCCTCTTCAGTTAATGGACTTTGCCCATCGCTACACGGCATCTATTCTTAAGGACGCTGTTATATATAATGATCACACACATGCCACACACCAGACAAACTCTTCTACAGGTTCCGTGAACACGCATTTACCAGGAAACAAATTAACCACAGACGATATTAGACTAGCCATTGCTGCTAGAACCAACTATCAGTTCCAACCGGTCACACCGAAGGAAATGATGCTTGAATTGGCCAACGAGAGAAATAGGAAGGCGCTCCCTCCAATTATGCCTGGTTACGGTCTTAGGTTACCTCCTGAGAAATACTGTTTAACGGGCAGAGAATGGTCATTGAGTGATGAAGAAGATCTTGACCAAGATGTCAAAATGGGAGAAGTATGAAAAATAATAACGTTAATTAAAAGTCTTTACTACAATGTGTGTAATATAAATCATAAACATCTTTTCAGTTCTGTATACGACAGCTTACTTTTATAAAAATGGTGCGAATCCATTTATAATTCATCCTTACCAACATTTTGAGAAGCAACAACCTTATCGCCTTTTAAAGAAACAGACTTCAACACATCGCCTGTTTCAACATCGATTTCACCAGTCCCGCTAACAACAACGTCAACAACTGGCTTGTCACCTCTGTTAGTCTTGGTCTTTTCAACCTTAGAAATAACGTCCATACCTTCAACAACTTCACCGAAAACAACATGTCTGCCATCTAACCAGGAAGTGACAATAGTGGTGATGAAGAATTGAGAACCGTTAGTGTTTCTACCAGCATTGGCCATTGATAAAATACCTGGCTTGACATGCTTCAATTGGAAGTTTTCATCAGCGAATTTGTTACCGTAGATAGACTTTCCGCCTCTACCATTACGGTCAGTGAAGTCACCACCTTGGATCATGAAAGAAGGAATAACACGGTGGAAAATAGAGCCAATGTAACCAAAATCGGAGTCTTCAGAGACAGTCAATTGACGGAAGTTTTCAGCAGTCTTTGGAACAACATCACCGTATAGGCCAAAAACAACACGGCCTAGCTCTTCCCCACCTTGAGAGATATCAAAGTAGACTTTGTGAGTGATAACGGCATTCTGGTCAGCAGCAGTAGTGGAACCAAAGTTGAAAAATAACCAGATTAAACCAGCAGTAATGGAGAATAATGAAACGAAGGTTCTCATATCGATGTATTGTTCAATGTATTGTGTAATTTTTTCTAAATAAACTAGCAACTCTTTTGATAATTCAGTTGTTGACATAACAATTATATATGTTCAAGTTTAAGATGAAAAGAAGAAGGAAAAAAGGTGGTGTTCACAGAATCTTCCTGACACGGAGACGGGGAGGTATAGTTGCGTTCGTGCGTTTGTCCAATAATTTCTACTAGGTGTAGTTTTGCTTATTATTCTCGCAATTGAATTATTGTTTGCATGGAAATTTCCGAATTTGTAAATTATTGTTTTCGCAATTTTTGTTTCTATAATTTCTTGCAATTAATTCTCTTTACTATTATATTTTTTTTCCTTGATTCTTTCTAGTAGATTTTATATATATATATATATTTATACATTATAATCTATTTAGGATTTGAAGTTCAATACTTTTTTCAGAATCAAATATCATAACCTTCTAATTTGAATGTGTTAATGTACTTCCACGACTCACCCATCAATTCTTCAACACCGGATTCAGCTTCATAATTTGCTTTGATTTCGGTTTGTATTCTGACTAACCCTTCTCTAGCAACAACTTGCTTAATAGCCAATGCCAAATAAGTAGAAAACTCTGTGTACCAACGATGATTCCATGCTGTTAAATTGACAATTAATGGAATGGTACTATCATCAAGAAGTGTGATCTTCTTAGATAATTGGGTTAAAATTTCCGGGTTATGAACCTGTTGATTTCTTGGAGTGTTTTGTAATTCATACAGTCTACTCTCAGCTTCCTTGATTTGATTTAAATAGTACCTCAGCAAATTTCTAGCTGCAGTCGGAGCAAATCTCAAATTCAAGGCTTGCATAAAAGCAACGGAAGCCTCACGATCATGATGTAATCTTAAAGCACACATACCCAAATGTTCCCATTCTAAAGCTGATTTTTGGTAAACAGTGTTTTGAGCCTCAAATTGCATTAGTTCACCTTGCCATAATGTATAGGCACGAAGATCATCATACAATATTAGGAACAAATGGTCTAACCAACGTTCACAAAGACGTTTCTTCTTGAAAGATTGATCCTGTAGGGCACTTGATGTTGTTGTTGTTGTGGTTGTGCTAGAAATAGCAGCAGTATTAACATCTTGTTCAGACTCGCTGTATGAAGGAGTCGTGTTAGGAAGATTAGCGGTGGAATTCACAGCGGACTTAGAAGAGCGGTATTCTTCTTCCATGACGAAAATCTGGGCTCTGTATTCTAATAATTTTTCCCAACCAACTCTATGAACAACATCAGTAAGAATTCTGTAGGCTTTGGCAAAAGTTGATTTTAAGTTTGAAGCAGGTAAATTCAAAAGGGTTTGATCAGATTCTTGTTGTTCGGACTGAACGGTTTGAGAGCTTAATTGGTCAACATCATGAATCTTGACATCACTTGGTTGAGGTAAGTTGAGCTCATCAGCGTTCAAATTACGGGTCTTCTTGTGATGAGTCTGTTCTCTGAATGGGTTCATTGGAGTAGAGTTTAATGCTAAGAGAGCTTCTGGAATTTGATTGGACTCTAAGTATGCATTGGCTAAGTTCAACCAGGCAGCAAAAGAAGAAGGTTCGGCATTGACAGCTTGAATAGCAATAGATACTGCGATATCATATTTACCCCTAGATTTAAGATATGCGGATTGCAAAACCAGCAAATGGGAATCACGGGGATCGTTCTGTAAACCTTGATACATCTGCTTAACAGCTTTGATTTCCTCACCTTGAGAGAGGTACAATTTGGCAATTAAATAGTCAACACAGGCAAATCTCTTTCTCAATCTTTGTAGAACAGTCAAAGCATAATCATGTAATCCCGTGATTTCAACAGCTCTGAAAAACCCATCGATCAAATAATTGTCAACCAAGGAACCACTATTACCAGATTCAGCAGAACAACCCAATCTGACACCGAATTCAAAGACATTTTCAAAACAATCAAAAAAATGTTCTGCTGCACCTTTCTCAGAAAAAGGATTCAAGTTTCTGGACTCAACGATTGAATTGACTTGTTCGTCATCATCTTCAGGGCCTAACAAGGCTCTAATAACACCACAAACAAAAGCCCCGTTCCACAATTCTTCGGTTTCCAAGACATCTTCTCCATGGCGATTGAGAGCTCTTACAATGACTTTACCTGGCATGTTGACAAATACCATGACATCAATGCCACTGAAGGCATTGTAGGTGGAATAAATGGCCCTGGTAACTTGAAATGGAACCTTCTTACCAAACCAAGTTTGTCCATCTTTATGAGACAACAGATTAGCCAATTGGTTCAAATGAGCAGCAACAGAGGATGCTGAAGAATTATCTAGACCGGTATAATATAAATATGTTCCAACTTGATGTGTAAGTTTGTTAGGCAATGGTGTGTGATCTTTGGAAGTTTTATCTCTATTTGCAACAACTGGTGCCTTCTTGAAAGTTCTATGTGTGGAATCGGTATCTTTCACCAAGGTGACAAGATCTTGTGGACCCAAATCAGTAACATTCATGAGAGATTGACGACGAAGGTCTAATGTTTCTGTACCAAGGAAGGTATCTGATCCCTGGGTTTCACGAACTCTGTTGGATTTCGGTGTTAGTTTATGGTATGGTAAGAGAACATGGTTGGCTTCAAGGACTTACTCAGGAATGGACTCGGAAGTGATCTGCATCTTTTAAAGAATATTTTGAACAGGAAGTAAAATGTGAATTGAGTTTGGATCTTATGCTTTTCTGATTATCCTGTTGCTGTTGTTTCAAAAATATCGAAGATAAACACTGGTCCTTCCTTTTTTTTTTTTTTGAACGCCGCCAGCGAATACAGTTATATCAGTTAAAACTTTCATCTGGGCCGCATACAACAGCACCAAATACCAGATCCAAAGTCTAATTTAATTAAAATTAAAAGAATAAACAAAAATGAAACAAATCTGGTGTATTTACAAATTAAAAGTCATTGTTAGATGAAATAGATTTCAATTCAATTAAAAAAACACGGAATCTCCAAAGCATTGAAATGTTTGAATTAAATAAAAATAAAGAGCCCCGGGATCGAACCTGGATTCTTCGAAATTGTCCAACACTCTTTATCTAAATTTCCCCAGAAAATCCATGGAATTCTCCATAGATTTCTTATTTTCAAGAAACACAAGACCTCCAAAACTTGACAGATAGTAATCCAAATCTAGCTTCTCGGCTGTCATCATAACATGGTTAAATCAAATCTGTCGAGTCCTGTTTTCAGAACCGCGAATCTGACCCAATCAAGAAACCTTATATGATTTTCTACTCAATGGTCCAAACTACCTCAGCGATACCCCATCATAGGAAGTACAGGCCTTCAATTGGAGCATGAGATATTAAGCTAATCCACGAGATCTTACAAATCGTACTTTATTTTATTTTTGTCTGAAAAAATTCACACCCAGTAATTCTCCAAAATTTCTTTAAATCAAAACAAAGTATAATTTAGACCATCGATTTTAACATAAAGTTTTTCTTTTTTGTATTTTTTTTTATTTATCTTTAATGTATCTACAGTTTTCTCTGTCTAGAAAAGGTTTGGTGGCTGTTTCTTTGGTTTAGTCACAGCAATTAATCTCACCAGTGCCTTTACTATTAATGACAATTTAGGACACAAGGTAATTTTTAAGATCAATAAAATGAGTTCCTTAATGATTTGGTCATTCGGTATTATATAAACTAAACTAATACCAAATATGTAGTCAAGTTCACCAAAGTTTGTGTATTAGATGATTATTTTCCGGTTTGAAAAGCAGATCATATGGCGTTGCTCCAGCAAACAATCTCAAATTGTTGTTTCGAATTATCAACCAAAAATTGCATAAATCGATTTGCAATCAAAATATCGACTATAAATACTTTAGATGATGCCTCTGTCAAATCTAGTATATCTAATACATCACTGATGTTATAGAGCCTAGGACATATTTTAACAAATGAAATCTAATATATAATTACTATATTTAATGAGCCTAATTTATCTATTGGAATTAAATGTATATACCAAAAAAAGACCAATATTTATCTTTTATATCTTCGATATCTATTACCTCTATAATATTTACTAAGTCTAATCCTCAATCTACACATGATCCTGTTACAAGGTGTAGGTAGGCAAATGACATCTAGTTTTGTGTGGGTAATTAATTAGTTCCGAAAACAGGTGTACAAAGCGCGTTGATTTTCCTGAAACGGATGTCTCTCCCGATCTTCGGCTGCATGCGGCTATAACTATACTGGTGGGCCATAGATATTTCTAGATCTCTGCTAGCTTACCAACCCATTTCGAGACCACACATCTGGAAAATGTATAAAAGGATTAATTGCCCCTAACTTTTTCCGCCACCTTGTACACATATTAAAACGACAGGGAATAAAGATCTATTTCTATTGGCCAACCCAACACCTATATATATATTTACAATGGCTGTCGTCGTCCAAAAGCAAGCTCCAAAGTTCACCAAAACTGCCGTTGTTAATGGCTTATTCGAAGAAGTCTCCTTAGAAGAATACACCAAGGCCGGTAAGTGGGTTGTCTTAGCCTTCATTCCATTAGCCTTCACTTTCGTTTGTCCAACTGAAATTATTGCTTACTCTGAAGCCGCCAAGAAGTTCAAGGAATTAGGTGCTGAAGTCTTATTTGCTTCTACAGACTCTGAATACACCTTATTAGCTTGGACCAACATTGCCAGAAAGGACGGTGGTTTAGGTCCAGTCGACATTCCATTAATTGCTGACACCAACCACTCCTTATCCAGAGACTACGGTGTCTTGATCGAAGAAGAAGGTATTGCTTTAAGAGGTATCTTCATCATTGATCCAAATGGTAACGTTAGACAATCCACCATCAACGATTTACCAGTCGGTAGAAACGTCGAAGAAACCTACAGATTGTTAGAAGCTTTCCAATACACCGAAAAGCACGGTGAAGTCTTACCATGTAACTGGACTCCAGGTCAATTGACCATCAAGCCAGAAGTTGAAGCCTCCAAGACTTACTTCGAAGCTGCCAACAAGGAATAAATTTGATCTGCTAGATGTGGTTTCAAGTGGCTTTACTGGCTTTCTGACGTTTATAAAATTATACACTGTTAATTAATGTTTTATTTATTAGAAATGGCTATCAATTGACTTAAATTTTAACCTGATTTAATAATCAGATTTTGATCAAGAATACACCCTGGAGGTTGGATGGGCGCCCCCCTAAGACCGAACCAACAAATTAAAAGAAAAATGTGGCGTTTTTTTTCTTCAACTCATGTAAAGTGAATGGCTTTCTATTTTGTTACAATTCCCCTTCGGGGAAATTTAATAGATATTTGGCTCAATTAGGAAATCGCTTTATTTTTTTGTAAAACTAAACTATCAAACAATTTGATTTGTGTATGTCTCTCTCCACATTAAATAACTGTAAGATCTTGAACAGATACATTAACAATAATTCTTGAACACATTGATATGACTCAAAGCAAGGACGTAGATTTCACTCATCCAGAAAAAGATACCAAAGAAGAAGCAGACATCAAAATGACCAAACACAAAGCGATATTTTTCTCTTGTTTTAACGTCACAGAACAAGTATTCTTTGTAAGTATACATCCATACTACAATGCCATTAAAACCAATTATACTAACATAAAAAATAAAATAAAAAGAAAACAAAACACACATATGCCTTAGTGAATCTCAAACCAATCACACCAGGACATATACTTATCGTTCCACTTCGTACCAATGTCTTACATTTATCCGATCTGACACCAATAGAAACGATCGATTACTTCGAATCTTTACAAAAGATTCACCGTTTCATCAAACATATTTACAAAGCTGAATCGTTGAATATTGCCATTCAGGATGGTCCTGAGGCAGGTCAATCTGTTCCACATCTACACACTCATGTGATCCCTAGGTATGCAGACCCTAATAATATTGGTGATCTTGTTTATAGAGAATTGGAAAAACAGGATCTTGATGATGGACTAGAAGGCAACAATGACTGGTGGGAAAGAAGAAAACAATTCAAAGAAGGTGGCTCATTTGTGGTTAGACCCGATGGTGAGAGAAAGGAAAGAACTCCAGAAGTTCTTAAGGCTGAAGCTCAATGGTTGATACAGCAACTTACGAAATTCTATCCCAATGAAGATATCTTCGACACAAACGATATATAGATATTGCCAATAAAGTAAAATATCTACAATAAAGGTCAAAACCTGCTTACCGGTTATTAGTTTACAGTTTTTTATTAGATAAATCCCAAATTGTACTATATACAGGCCCTCATATTTTACTAAATGACGATACTTAATCCTCATATTGAAGTCTTTCAGCACGTTTTTGAGCTAATAACTTGGCGGTCTTTTCTTGTCTTCTGTATTCACCACCATAGTAGGACTTCTTACCCTTTATATGTTCATGGATCTTTTCACCTTGTCTCAAGTGTTCCACTTGTTTTAGGATGTATCTTCTTGTTTGGATATCAAGACCCTTTTCCTTCATCTCAGCAGATGTGGTGGTGAATAAAGATTCCCAAGTTGGAAAGTTCTCAGCTTGGTCGAGGGTACCACGACCAATTTTTGTGAAGAAAGCTGTCACATCTGGAATCAAGGCAGTTGGTTGTGGAACAAATGATGATTTGAGGCGGAGTTGAGAAGTGATGCTACTTCTTAGTAAACCGCTGGATCTGATGCTGATAAACATTGTATGGAGAAATGAGTTGGAAACTAAATTGTTTAGAAGAATGTGAGGTTGATTTTGAAAACTTCACTTAATTAAAATATTGTTTTCGATTTTAACAGCTGTGAACCGAATTTTTCAGAACTGCACGCCTGGTCAGTTATAAATTACCCGGCTGGAAAAAGCGATATTTACATAATTAACACCTTCTTTGATTCAACTAAACTGTTTGTTACATATATACATCAGTTTATAAACACTGATTAATTATTTCCCTGAAATATTTCATATAAAAAATAAATACATAATTGGGAGCATTTTACTCTTTCTTCTAATTTTCCGTATATTGTCGTGAACCAGATGCACCTGCTTGCTCTTGAATCAGCTCCTCATCCACTAAAGTTTCAGCAATATGAGCGGGTTCCTCCGTTTCTCTGTCATTTTGTTGATTTACCTCCTCAGAATCTAATTCATAATTATTCAAAATATTACTGAATGGAGTGCCTGTGGCGACAGCTGGATCAATTTCAGTAGCTAAACCAATAATATCCTCATTTATCTGTTGAACCGTTTCATCTTGAGATCCTGCAACTTCTTCAATTGGAGCAGGGGCCATATCAGTCGTAGTATCATGAGCTTCACTTTGAGCTGCTAACCTTTCCTGGTCAACTGCAGCTACAAAAGCGGCATATTGTTGAGGCAACAAACTTAACACAAATAAAGTTAAATCAACGAGAACGTAAACAGGTGCTTGTAATAAGGGGTTCTGGATATTACCAACAAAGCTCAATACTGAACGATACAAGCGAACCAACTCTTCAAAATCTCTGAACAAGAGCCTATAAATTGTTAGGAATCTCTGTTCAACATTCAGTCTGATGATCTCAGGAACTATAGCCCTATATATCCGGTCAGTGTAAGGTCTTACTGTTGGTCTAGACAGGACGAAAGCCACACATCCTATAATCAAAGCCAAAGGTCCCCAAAATGAATCAGGATGAAGATATCCTGAGAAAATGTAATAGAATAACAGCACCTTTCCTAACATAAAGAAAAAACGGAAATCAATGTTGAAATTAAACTGAATCACTCTTCCCTGGATTATATCTCTATTTACTTGAAAACCATGAGGTTGATGGATTCCTTGTCCTTGATTGATTTGATTTGCTTGTCGTAAGTTCTGTTGCAGTTGTTGAAACTGTTCAAAAAGAGGTTGAAGGTTTCCACCACCATTTTGGGGTTGTTCACCATTGAAATTATTTTCAAAATTATTATCGTTGTTCATATTATTATTGTTATTAGCCAATGAATCTTGTCCATTAAGCTCGTTGGCTCGTATAATGTCACTAACAGAGTTCATTCTCTCACTTAGTATTCTCACCTGTTCGGAAACCCAATTCGAATTTCTCTCGGCCTGTCTCAAATTCTCTATGATTGGATCAATACTATCATCTATGATTTCTAGATCTGGTAAGTCCAAGTTGACACCAAGGGACTGGAGTTTGGCGAGACCAGATGGGGATAACATCATGTATGGATTGGAGGGATCAGAGTCATTGATCTGACATTGGGAGGTTCCTAATCTGATGCTTTTTTCGCTATCTGTGCCAATATTAATCTTGATAGTGTACACTTCAGAAGATACCAATGTTTGGTCTAAAGAGATCTTTTTGTCAGGGTTGGATAGATCAATCAGCTCTTCTTGTGTTTCACCAGTTAATGCATCTTGTGATGATAAAAAGTTGTCGGATTGTTTGATCATAGTTCTATTTGGCGAAATTAGAGCTGGTTCAACCGTTTTATTCTGAGAATTATATGTGGATGTAGTGGAATTATAACTCAAGTTGCGTTCACGATCCAAAAAAGTAGTGGCTATATCAGCAGAAGCAGAATCTTGAACGGGGATTGATGGTGTTGGTACAGTCTCTATTGTATTGGTGTCTGAAGAATGTGAGAAATTCGTACCGTTCCTTAAACTTTCTCTGAAAATTCTATCTCTTCTAACCTCCTCTTCAAAATTTGGATTAGGTTCCCTTGGCAAGAATTCAAACAAGCGGCCTTGTCTTAAATCTGACCAGAATCCATTATCTGATTCTTGATTGACATGCGAAGAATCAATTTCATTCAAAACACAGTGAAATGTTATTAGATTTGATTCAGGGTCATCCAGTAAAACAGTAACCACATCCTTGATATGTTGCTCATTGGTCAATATGCGACCAAAGTATATTAGTTTGATTCCTTCCAGCTCCAAAACTTTCATGCCTTTGTACTGATCCAAAATAAATTTCTTGAGGGTTAATATGGTAGTATTATTGTCTACATAGACCTTGGAGCGATTTAATATGGTATTAGTTGCTGGCGTCGCGAGTCTTATGGGGAAATCTTGCGAAAGGACAAGATAAAAATTCAATTCCGAATCTAATGGAACAGTATCTGTGTTCAAGAGCTCTTTCAACGTCATGGTCTCATTTTTCAGTTCGACTCCATCAAGATAATTGATGGATTTAATCTGATCTTCTTGTAAAATTGATAAATCTTCCTTAATAGCAAGCTTCAGCAACCTCAAGGAGAAATCCAATGATTCTCTATAGTGTAAGCATTTTCCTGAAGCCAATTTAACATTCAAGCTGAGCAAAGAAGGCTTTATGTCTTTGAAACTTAACAGAGAGTTGTCAATTTCCACTTGTAATCTGATTGGGTCATCATCAAATCGGTTAATGAACTGTCCCAACTTGACATCATTTCTATGTCTGACGTTTTTATAAATCAACACAATACATTCTGGATTCAACAATACGCCGCCCTCATGATTCGATTGCTGCTGTTCATGATTTGAGCGTACTGTTATTAGCTCCTTGATATCATAGACAGTATTATCTACTGTTGTACGAATCAGTTTATTGTTTAGGGTGAACACATCTGGTGTGGAGGACCAGCATTGAATGTTGAAACTTATTGAGGGTAGTCTGTATGCTATGTCGGTCTTACTCATTGTTTATATGGTAAGATTCTAAAATTAATTTAAAGCTCAATGATATAAGAGTCTAAACAATTATCTGGGTATGTATAAAATGTATTACTGTTGAGCAACGTGTAATATATTTAATTCACCGCGGAGGCAACATCTTCACGTAGATTATATCGTTTTAAGTGAAGTTGACACTTGGCTTGTAGTCACACCCCTGCATCAGAATTCAAAACTTCCCCGAAATCAATATATTTTACATTTAATTCAAGTACACGTGATTCCTATTTAACGTGATCAGGTCCGGATTCTTTCGCGCTCTTTCGTCACAGATTTTTGTTTGTTGTGTTTTCAGATCATATCCACTTAATAAAATAAATATATATATATTCACGTTCTTGTAAACAAGGCTAAAGGCTCAATTTACCTTACATTGAAAGTCTTAAAACCTGAATTCGAAAGTTTTCAACTATCAAAATGAGCTCCCCAGTCAGCTCTCCACCACACAAGAAACGCAATTTGGGTCCAGTGCCTCGTCTTTCGCCAACTCCTACACCAGAATTTAAACCTGGATCCGAAGGAAGACGCGTTGATGAATTGCAAGTTGACATCAACAGCATCAAGCCTGTCAATAAGGAAAAAGAAAATGAAGATATATATGCGAATCCTTTTATTCAAACAAAGAGGGCTTCAAATTTTGATAAAGTTCCATCACTATCGCAGCCAACTCCTTCATCATCAACCACCAATACCACTCCACAGTCTCCCACTAGACCTTCATCTTCTTCACAATCCGGAAACCTGCTGGGAGCCAGATCACTAACACAGCCCTTTCTCAGATCATCTTCTCCCCTTAAGATTAAGCCAACATCTTCATTACTGATGTCTCCAAGCAGGACAAAGGCCTCATTCAGTGGACCTGATATGGTAACATTGTCCCCTCTAAAGAACAAACGCGCTTTAACAGAAAGTCATTACGCCACTCAAGATCAAAAAGAACCAGTAACAAGATTAGTGATAGATAAACTTGTCTTAAACAACTTCAAGTCGTATGCTGGTGAACAAATCATTGGCCCATTCCATACATCATTTTCTGCTGTCATTGGTCCAAATGGATCTGGGAAGTCAAATGTTATTGACTCTATGTTATTCGTCTTTGGTTTTAGGGCTAATAAGATGCGTCAAGGAAAATTATCAGAATTGATTCATAATTCTGAAAACGCACCTAATTGTGCTTTTTGTTCAGTCGACATTCACTTCATTCATGTAACTGATAATCTGGATGGAACAACTACCGTTATCGATGGTAGTGAATTGACTGTAACCAGAAGGGCTTTCAGAAACAATTCATCAAAATATTTTATCAACAACAGAGAGAGTAACTACAAAGAAGTCACTACCCTTCTAAAAGAGAAAGGTATCGACTTGGATCATAAAAGATTCTTGATTTTACAAGGCGAGGTTGAAAGTATTGCTCAGATGAAGCCTAAAGCTGAAAGAGAGAATGATGACGGTTTGTTGGAATATTTAGAGGATATAATCGGTACTTCTGGCTACAAAGCAACAATTGAAGAATCATATCAGAAGATAGAAGAATACAATGAAATTTGTCAAGAGAAAGAAAACAGATTTGGTATTGTTGAGAAGGAGAGATCAGCTTTAGAACCCGAGAAAGACAAAGCTTTGGAGTTTCTAGAAAATGAGAAGAGACTTTTGGAATCAAAAAATCTTTTATATCAGTATGAAATTCATAGATCCAACAAGAAGATTAGTGAGACCGAGGCTGTTTTGACCGATATAAAGGCCTCTTTGGAGGAGAAGAAAACCAAATCATCTAATTTTGAGAAGGATGTCAAGGTTTTAGAAAGGGACCACGCCGATCTATGTCTTTCCATTGAGGAAATCAACTCAAAAATATACGCCTTGGAGCAATCTGGTAAGAAATCTGAAAGAGATAAAGTTGCTTTAGAAGAAAAGATCAAGTCTTTGGAATTGAAAAAAAAGAAGTCCGAGAAGCTTTTAGCTACTGCTCAAGGTGCTTTGAAAACTGCAGAAACCAAACAGAAGACTATCACGGATGAAGATAGACAATTTAGTGGTGAGCTGGCTGAATTGAAGAACTCTCTCGTGGAAGAAAAGGCTAAATTGGATCAAATGCGTACCGAATTGGCCGGTAAAACCAAAGATCTCAATAAAGAATTAGCTGAGTATGAAAGACAATTGTCTCCATGGAACGATAAACTTCTATCCAAACAAACAGAAATCACAATTGTTGAATCGGAAGTTACGATGCTCAAGGACCAATTGTCTGGACTGGAAATTGAAATGAAATTATTAGAGGCACGTATTGTTGAAATTCATTCAGAAATCGAATCGAATAGCACCAAGTCTGACAGTTTAAAAAGAGAAAAGACACATGTTAAAGACCAGATAACTCTGGGAGAAGGTGAGGTCGAGCAGTTATCCCAGCTCCTTAGGTCACAGACGAATTCTTTGTCAGATTTGCGACAAAAGGCCATGGAGGCACGTTCTACTCTTTCACGAACACAGAATAAATCTAAGGTTCTTTCTTCGTTGCTTCGTTTACAAGAGACGGGTCGTATCAGTGGTTTTCATGGGCGTCTTGGTGACTTAGGTTATATTGATGACAAATATGACGTTGCAGTTACCACTGCTTGTGGTTCTCTTGATGATATGGTTGTGGAGACCGTCGAAACAGCTCAACAATGCATTGCTTATTTGCGTAAGAATGAGGGATTCGCTAGATTTATCATTCTTGGTCAATTAAGAAAGTTTGATATGAATCCAATCCAAACTCCAAACAATGTTCCAAGATTATTCGACCTTATCAAGGTCAAAGATCCAAAATTTCTTCCAGCTTTCTACCACGGTTTGAAGGATACTCTTGTTGCTAAAGATATGAGAGAAGCCAATCAGGTTGCATATGGTAGGAAGAGATATAGAGTGGTCACTTTAGACGGTAAGACTATTGATATTTCTGGTACTTTGTCTGGTGGTGGTAATACTGTTTCACGTGGAGGTATGAAGTCAACCCCGCAATGCGGCGTTTCTCAGACAGAGGTTGTTGCTTTGGAGAAACAATTATCCGAGGAGGAATCACAGTTTCAGAAACTTCAGGATCAATTCTATACGATGGACAACTTTTTGAAGGAATTCAAAGATCGTGATCCAGCGATCGATAATGAATTGGCGAAATTGAGATTAGAAGATGATTCCTTAAGATCTGAATTGGCCAACATTAAAATCCAAATTGTTGATCTTCGTAAGGAGAACGAAAAGCGAAAGTCTAACCATAAACAATTGGATATTGCCTATGCTAAAATCGAAAAACTTCAAGGTGAATATGATAAGTTGAAAAGTGAATCTAAGGATATACAAGACCAAATCACTGCTGTTCAGGAGAAGATTATGGCTGTTGGTGGTGTTAAGCTTAAACTACAGAAATCCATAGTTGATGGGATTAATGAGAAAATCACAATTCAACAACAGAAATTAAGCCACAATAACATCTCCAATAAGAAACTTGCCAATGATATCAGAAGATTTACAAGATCTCAGAAAGAAAATGAAGAAGAAATTGAGAAACTTTCTACTGACTTGAAAGAGCTACAAGATAAGCTGTCCAAGATCAGTTACTCTGGAGAAGAAGCTGAGAGAAAGATGGACGAGTTGAAGTCCAAACAAGAAGAAGATACAATAAAATTAGAGGAAATGAAGGAAAATCTTGACTTGAAATCCAAAGAAATTAACCAGCTTCGTTCGGAAGAAATTGAAATTGAAAATAAAATGGAGAAATACGAGTCTTCTTTGAGACATGAACGGAAGAATCGTGAGCATCATGAACACGTGTACAGATCTTTGGAAGCCAGAGATGTTTCTAGTATGTTAAATTTCATTGAGAATGAAGATGAATTATCCAAATACTCCAAACCAATTTTATCAGAGTTAACTCCGGATGAAATTGAAGCCTTGGACATTGAAGGAATTGCTGCCGCCGTTATTGAACTTCAAGATTACATGGCTAATTCAAATGCCAATGTGGATTTATTGGAAGAATATTGCCAAAGGTACAATGATTACACGCTACGGAAAGCTGATTTGAATGAATCTGTGAATACTCGTAATGAGATGAGAAAGCTAGCAGAAGATTTAAAAAAGAAAAGATTGGATCAATTCATGGAAGGGTTCAATATTATATCGGGTACTTTAAAAGAAATGTATCAGATGATAACCTTAGGTGGTAATGCTGAATTAGAATTAGTTGATTCATTGGATCCATTCTCGGAAGGTATTATGTTCTCTGTCATGCCTCCTAAGAAATCTTGGAAGAATATTTCCAATCTTTCCGGAGGTGAAAAGACATTGTCCTCTTTAGCTTTGGTGTTTGCCTTACACAAATTCAAACCAACTCCTTTGTATGTCATGGATGAAATTGATGCTGCTTTGGATTTCCGTAACGTTTCCATCGTTGCCAACTATATCAAAGAAAGAACTAAGAATGCCCAATTTATTGTTATTTCTTTGAGAAACAATATGTTCGAGTTGTCTGAAAGATTGGTCGGTATCTACAAGACCAATAACATGACGAAGAGTGTTGCCTTGGATAATACAGATATGTTGACTAGGGGATAGTGAGTAGGCTTTGTTGTTTTTATACTATGTGTTATATATTTAATTGGATATTTTTTGGAGGTTTTTTTTTAAAGAAAGGTCAGTAATAAATTTATAAGGTTATGTATGATATGAGGGGAACGGCAGATACACGTTAATTTATGACAGATCAATTATGTTCTTAGCTTTTTTTTTTTTTGGAAACAGGTAGTTGGGTCAACTTGTAACTTTTAAGTATTTACTAAAGTAACAGATCATATAAAATTTAGTCAATAGTGGCACCAGAGAGAGATTGTTTTATTTAGGTAATAAACTTTCATCAAATTTTTTAATTAGTAATGGTCAGAACGTGAGTAGCTGAAATGTTCTCTTCAAATAATTCAACATAACTAACAAAGGACTTCCCCGTCTTTTAGCAACTTAGCAATTAAACCATATCTAACAACAAAGGGTAAATTTTCAATAGAAGAATATGAAGCAGGGCCTAATGTGCTTGACTCATTGTCTAACTCCAAAGTTTTGTAAGTGATAAATATCTTTATTGTCCCCCCGCCAGATTTTAAGATCAAATTACTAACATTAGATCAAACCATACACAGAGTACTAGGAGCTGGAGGTTTAGGGTGTGAAATTCTTAAAAATCTAGCCTCCTCTGGGTTCAGGAACATTCATGTTATTGATATGGATACCATTGACCTATCTAACTTGAATCGACAATTTCTTTTCCGCTCTCAAGACATAGGAAGACCTAAGGCAGAAGTTGCTGCCGAATATGTCATGAAAAGATTTAAAGGTGTCAACATCACACCGTACTTTGGCAAATTGCAAGATAAAGATGAAGAATACTACAAACAATTCGGAGTTGTGATCTCAGGTTTGGATTCCATAGAGGCCAGAAGATGGATTAATGGTATGTTAGTGAATCTTGTTGACCCAGAGGACGATGAATCTGTGAAGTTCCTTATTGATGGCGGTACAGAAGGGTTTCGTGGTCAAACAAAGGTGATAATTCCAACATTCACAGCATGTTATGAGTGTTCTCTTGACACGATTTCAGGACAAACAACCTATCCTATGTGTACGATCACGAACAATCCTCGTTTGCCTGAACATTGCATCGAATACGTTTCTACAATCGAATGGCCTCAATCACATAAGGGTCATAAGTTGAATACGGATGATCCTGATCATGTCACATGGCTTCATGAACGGTCTTTGGCTCGTGCAAAAGAGTTTGGAATTGAAGGAATCACAAAAAGTCTCTGTCTTGGGGTCGTGAAGAATATCATTCCAGCTATTGCTAGCACCAATGCTATTATCGCTGCTAGTTGTTGTAATGAGGCATTCAAGATTGTCACCAGCTCGAACCCAGTGTTGGAAAACTTTATGATGTACTCTGGTAACGAATCGGTGTTTACTTACACCTTTGCTTATGAAAGAAAGGACGATTGTCCTGTTTGTGGTGGATTATAGGTTTGAAACTTGGGACATTCATTGGATGTGAATGTAGAATTTATTTATTTATTATTATTATTTTTTTTTTTTGAAATATATAACTATCATATATTAAATTTATAAACGCTGAATCTGTGAGATATTTCACGTGACATTATCTGGGGTGTTTTTTGTCAAAATTTACAGAAATTAATTTTTGATAAATTAAATATTACAATTAATGTCAAAAAAAAAAAAACAATGAAATAGCTTTCAAAGAAACATTGAACAATACAAGGGTTTGACAAGCTAATCAATCATGAATATGAGGCTTGATAAGTTCAAACCGTTGAATCTTATAGCCTTCATGTTCCATACAGCAACGACGATATCCTTAGTTGTCTTCCTTACATCTACTCAATCGTTTCTATTGACAACACAGATACACACAAAACCAAGCCAACTTGGAAAGCTAACTGGAATTTTAACATCAATGGATGAAATCACATGTATGATACTTTCACCTTTTGTCGGTACATTGCTTGATTATTTTTCCTCGAGTACTGGCAGATTTGGATTTAATGGAGTGTCACGAATTTTTGGTGTCATCGGTATCACTATTATGTCTTTGGTCTTATATGGATATACCTTTGTCCATACTTTGATGCCTTATTTGATTATTTTGAGAGTATTGTTTGCAGTTGGTGTCAGTTGTGCCGTGGGGATGTTTGGTGTTATGTTATCAGAAGTTGTTGATTCTGGGTTTCAGCTTAGTCAATTAAACCCCTTCAGATCTTGTGATTTAGACAACACAGGTACCCACCACAGATTGCTTGAACATGACTATGAATCAGATAATAATAATAACACTATTAGAAAATCAAGAGGGAAATTCTCGGCTTTGTTGGGTATATCTTCCGGGGTAGGTGCTGTTTTCTCAGTGATGAACTATCTACCCTTACCAGATAAATACGAGACTAAATATGGCTTTACCCCAGAACAATCCATTATATATGCCTATAAAACTGTGAGTTTCATTGGTTTATTCTCAGCAGTGGTTCTCAACTTTACGTTATATCGCCGTCCAACCAGTGAGCTATCGTCGAAACCGCAGTACCTCAAATTATTAACAGCAGGAACAAAGATTGCTTCGAAAACACCAAGCATAATACTGTCATATTTGGGTTCATTCCTTGCTAGATCAACTTCAATTCTTAATACAGTATTTATTCCATTGTACATACACACGAGATTCATTCAATCAGGACAATGTCGCATTGAGCCAGATCAACCGTTGTTGAAAGAGTCCTGCCATGGTGCATATGTCCAAGCTATGATTTTAACAGGAGTTAGTAATACTGTGACATTGGCTGCTGCTCCTATATATGGCATGATCATTGACAAGTTCGGGTCATACCATGCTTTAATTGGATCATTTGCTACTGGGATGGTTTCTTGTCTATTTTATTTTATCTCTTCAGAAACCTTGTGCTTATTGACTATTCTTGCTTCTATATGCTTGGGTTTATCCCAGATCGGATTCATTATCACTTCGATGGCTTTATTGACCTCGTCATCCAATAAACAAAATATTGGTGCAATTACCGGTGTTTATTCATTATTTGGTGGGTTCGGTATATTGGTTCTTTCGGGAGTAGGTGGGGCTTCTATTGACCTTTTACAAAACGGGAAAGTAATCTTTGTGGTTATGAGTGTAATACTTGGTACTATAGGGCTTTGCTGCTGGTATGTAAGAGGCATTCAACAGGTCTCTGAAGAATAAATTACTTTGAATCTTAATATATTATAAAAGCAACATGGTGTCTTACCTGAATCTGCAACAATTTTTTAAACTAACTCATCTAAATTTTTGCTCACCACGAAATTAGTACACTGTGTTAAAAAAAATGGTTTGAAACTGAGGACAACCAAAATTGTACTTCTCTCTACTAAAAACCTTATTCATATTCCAGCTTACTAATAAAATGGCAACCTGGCCGAGTGGTCTAAGGCGTCAGGTTAAGGTCCTGATCTCTTCGGAGGCGCGAGTTCGAACCTCGCGGTTGTCATTTCTTTTTTTTCTTTGTACAACTTAAACCTGACATTAGGAGAAAAAAAACACTGAATAATTTTTGGTTTGGAATAGTTTCTCTACTTAAACTGTGGTGTTAATGATTTGAAATTTTTCAGGTTTAATTTTTTTTTTTGTTTTTTTAGTGAAATATTATTTAGGTTATGTGTTTTATGTGACCTGCATGGTTGCGCGTTTCCATATCCCCCAGTTTTTAGTAACTACCACGATTTCATTGAATTTCACATGATCAACAGCTTGGCTATATGTAGATGGATTATTTGTAGGCTGTGCAACTGATAGTAAAACTTCTGGAATTTCGTTATTGATGTTAAAACTTATAGCAGATCCGAAATTGGGACCATTTGATTGTAAATAAGTGAATAGACCAACGGGTGCTCTTCTCTAAACCATGGACTTTTCCAACTGGTTTATACATATTCGTTACACATTTTTTAACACTTAAAAAACGAAAGCCTTCAAATCAAACCCACAAAAACCTCAATACTATCAATCTACTTCTGGGAAAAAAAACTAAACAGTGGCACATAGATAAAATTCAACTTCTTCAAATATTTCACCAATACTCCTGTCAATGGGAAAATACGGTCCTAGGCATATCATTGCTCTCCTTTGGATAACGCCAATACTGTTATTCATTTTGTCAGAAGCTTTCATCCATTCAAATAATAACATATCTGAGAATGGATATTCCCTAATTAATAATAATGAAGAGTCTCCTCTTATAACCAAAAAGATCAAACATAACTCAGATTTCTGTGATATCTCAAAATTGAATGCCAATTCATCCAATGAGGTCATCTGTCTATATATCAAGAAGCATTGCGATGTTAAGACGTATCAAATATCCAGAGATTATTATTGTTCAAGTTCTTCAAATTCATTCGCATATCAAAGCTGGTTCGCTGTGTCCTACATTTCAATGATCTCTGTTATTTTCCTCTCCTTTGGATTGATCACTTCCAATCACCTTTATCCAAATCTTGAAACCACTTCAGCTATGTTGAGCATCCCATCCAAGTTAACAGGTCTGATTCTTTTGGCAATAGGCAATGCTATTCCTGATATCTCCACGCTTTATAACAGTATCTCTGCTAACGCAACTTCTTTGGCTATTGGTGAATTATTAGGCTCGTGTAACTTCAATTTGGGTGTTATACTTGGCTCTATGGGAATCATGAGGAAACTTAATGTGTCAAAAGAAGCCTTTGTTAAGGATTTCTTAGGATTCTCCAGTTTGGTTTTGATCTCTTTGTCTTTTCTCTTTGATTCCAAACTCAGATTTTGGGAATGTTTCGCTATGATTGCTTTATATGTGGTTTATATTTGGTATGCTATTATTAATGTGAGAGAATCAAATCCTGAAGATGTTCTGGAGCAATTAGCTTCTAGTGAGATTAATGAAATTGTTGACGAGGACTCAAGACTGTTAGATACCTTCCATGGGAATACGGATGTTGAGTCTGATTTTAATACACTTAGCAAGTACACTAGGACACCAAGACTATTGTCCACTTTGGAAACTGTTGATTTGCTTAGTTTAGATTCTGGTGATTTTGTAAATTTGTCTCAACACCAAAATGAGACCAGGGACCTTTTTACCGATGAAGTTCAAGACAAGGAACCTATATGGTATTTGCTGAAGTATATGAACTATCCAGATTGCCATGTTGAATCTCCTGTATTCTGGAAGACACCATTGGTAATAATCTTTAACTTGATTATTCCAACTTTTCCAAAACATCTCTATGAAAGTGAAACTGTTGAACAAGCTAATTTGAAGAGTTTAAGAAAGATCAAACTAAGATTGTTTCATATTCAAATGGGGTTGATATCTACTTACCTTCTCCAGGGCTTTAACTTTTCCAATTTTGGATTATTTTTTAATACACTATGTTGTTTATCTGTTTGGATCTCTTTGATACTTATTGTCCAGCTGATATGTTTCTTAGAAGAGGATAAGATGTTAGTATACCTGATCACATTAACAGGTTTTCTTGTTTCGATTTTCTGTATTGATTTCCTAAGTTTTAGACTGGTCATGATACTACAGAATATCGCTTTAATATTTAACATTTCTGAATCACTATTGGGGTTGACCATATTGTCTTTATGCAATTCATTCAGTGATTTGGTGACGAATTTGACTTTGACACATTTAAATTTAAGTCTTGTTGCTATAAACACCAGTTTTGGTTCAATATTAATATATTTTGGGATTGGAATAGGTTTTAATTCTCTGTTAGTTATGTGGAAACAGGGAAGAGATACTATTGATTTGAATCTGGAAGATCCTTCCTTCTTTGTGAGTTCATTGGGTGTTGTTGCTTTATTACTTGTCTATCTTATTGTTATCCCTTTGAACAACTGGTGTATCGATTGGCGTGTCGGGTCACTTACGATATCCATATGGGTTATTGTATTTCTAGGCAATATTTATGTATCATAGACTTCTTTAAATAGTTTATCTTTCAGATTTGCAAAGGGTGCTTAAAAACTTGGTGGTAAGTTGTAAGGTCTTTGGTGTCGAAACTAACAGGAAAATCCAAAAGGTTGTGTTATATGTGTATATATGCATAGCGTACATATACAGATCTATATGCAAATACAACTTTATGTGCATGATTAATGCATTTATGTGCGTATAGAGAAAAATAATAAAATACAATGTTCATGAGCAGTTTATTTTTTTCGTCATCTAATTTTGAAAAATGAAATTTAATGACCAATATTTAATTTTGTCAATTCTAACATCTGAGATCCATTTTTTTAGAAATTCAGCGACTTATAACATCTGGTTAAAACCTGAAAGATGTCTCAATTACAAATTGGGTGATTTTTGTGAAATCAAGTTCTTGTTTTTGAGTTGACAGAAAAAAATGAATACTCCATCAAGTAAGTTCAACCTTTATAGATGGTTAAAAAGAATTCATACTACCTCTTATAAAATAAAGACAGCTTTAAAATCTATGCAATAAAAAGAACAAAATTAAAATGTAAACTCTTCAAGAATCAAATTGACACTTTGATTTTCCTCAATTTTTTTGCAAGCGAACTCTTTAACTTCCTCCATTAACCCAGAAGGACCACATCCAATGATATGGATTTTATCGTAATTATTATCCAAAGTATCATTCAACATCTTTACCACATCAGGTCTTCCTTTGTTTGAAGTGTGCCATATGTTGAGATTATGTTTGGTGTTAAATGTCACTATATCCTGCTCATTTCTTAAGACCCAAAATAAAGAAACATCGAATCTAGCTAGATCTTGATAATGAGAAAACATAGGATAAATTAAAGAGACTCCTGCACCGCCAGCGATCAAGATGATCTTTTCTATGGATCTTTCCAAAGAACAAGCTGAAGATATGGAATGATGTTTCATTGATTTCATCTTGATCAACGGTTCGTTTTCATCCAATAAATCATTGTAGCTGAGACCCAGGACTTCGGAAGTCGTAAAATCTTCGTTGAATATTTGTGGAAGCTGTTCAAAAGATTTTCCATATGGCCCATTAATGAAGCATGTCAATGGCTCATCCACGTGACACAATGAATATAGGGATAGCTTTGAAGTGAACCCTTTGTGAATCTTCACTATGAGTAATATATGGTCATCTTGCGTTTGTGGGGAAGAAGCAATGGTGAAAGGATGTGACTGTAATAAAGAAATCTGTGGGATTGTGATAAATAAATGGTTGGATAGGTCGTACTTGAAATTTGAATTGTTGAACTTGCACAACAAATAAGACAAGAGCTTTTGGAATGGTGATAATTTGGAAACATTGGTTTTGATTCTGATCAACATGAGTTCGTTTTCAAGGTTTGTCTCAACAAGGCATTGAAAACACCAAAGCTTACTCCACCAAATTATAAGTCGATCGCCAGCGAGACAAATAACTATGATGATGACAAACGGTTTGCAAACATAATGATGCTTGTAGAAGATTGGTAAGAACATGAAAAAACTCAAATTATGAACAAATTTAAATATCTCATAGTATCTTGACCTTACAAAATTTCCAGAAGTCAAAGCAATTAACAAAAACCAAAAAATCGATTTAAAACCAGTCAATGATCTTTTATCAACCCAGGCAAACTGCCAGTTCAAAACATATACAAACCCACCCATGTGCAAAGTTGACATACCAAGCACAAATCCTCCAATGAACTTGTGAAAAACGATGATATTTTCATAACTTTGGTTCAACAAATAAAGCAAAGGACCGTTTTTTAAAGGAATCATGTAGAGTAAAGGAAGGTTTGAGCCGGCAACAAGACCAGATCTTAATGCAAAATTGAAAGAGTCATCAATTGGAAGTTTGTAAAGAAGCACAAAAACATTGATGAAGTAATAAATGGTGATGATCAATAAGTTTGAGTTTGTCACGAACCAGGATTTCAATGTATTGTTTTTGGGAGGTGATATCAGCCAAATCCTTATTTTCTTGTATATCGGATTAGTGATGTGTGATGTTTGGCCATTATTTCTGTTCCTTATTCTTTTGTATAGTTTGACAATATTATAGATCACTGAATAGGAGAAGATCAAGCCAATCAAAAAATATTGATAATTCCATGTTATTATCTTGGTGAAGCCAATATGTTTGTAGATCAGGTCTCTGTCCTTTTTGAAAGGATCGGGAATCCTAAAATGTGGTGATGAAGGGGTTGAAGCGTAGTTTGAATCCATTGTTTGTGGTTATGGTATCAGATCAGATCAATTGATGGACCAAAACAGAACCGGGCCCTGTGTATTGATCTTGTAAAAAAATATCTGTTGAATTGGTAATTGATGCTATTTGTGTGACTATGAAATAGCCAATACACGAGATGGGATTACTTAGTTATATAAAATTCCAAAAATATGTGAACAGATCTTACTCAATTAGAAAAAAAAAACCAGGGTGTTTTTTCGGATTTGTTGATAATAAAATTGCAGAGGTTTTTTATCTTTCCAATCGGACTGCATTGGCTGGCAGTTTTCCAGTCAACTGCATAAACTTTTCCCATAATTTCATTTTGCCGAAACAACATGAATATGAAGTCACAAGAAATTACCAAGTAGAACTTTAAAAGATAAATGATTCAGAATCACTAGCTAGAAAAGTTATGCATAAAAAAAAAAAAATCCAAATTTCTATTTTGAGTCAAGTGTACTTCAAATTTTTAAATTTGGAATTTTTTACTGCTGCTGCTGCAAGATCTCCAGATTGAAGGAATGTATTCCTAAAACAGGATTCTATATATATATATGTATCGACCGCATTAGGAAAGTTTCCTTTTATAAAACAATTGGTGCCTCTCCACGCCATGGCCAAATAAGTGAAGTGGACCCGAACCTAATTGGTGTCCACAATCCTGGCTCGCGGGGCTGTAGAAAACGTTTCGTGACACTGACTGATGAGAACTGATTAGCATGAGCCGAAATTTGAAAACAACATATAGAAGAAGAGGAAGAACCAGAGTTAAAAGTTGAAACTACTACTAAATAAAAAAAAAAA
>JADIOT010002796.1:131142-142908 GCA_018343995.1 Waltiozyma sp. UFMG-CM-Y6624
TTAAAAAAAAAAAAAAAAAAAAAGTAGCGCAAAAATCGTAATAGAGACCTCCCCCAGGGTTCATGGGTTCCATGTCCTTACGTTTAGTCTCTAAAAGACATTAATTCTTATTAATCTTCGAAAACAAACTATAATCTAGAGATTTAAATTCAATCTGGTTATCGCAACTCCAATACAGTTAGGAAAAAAAAAAATGCCCGAAATACCCACATCAATAAACACAGAAGCAACTAACACATTGTACATTAACAATCTTAACGACAAGATTCCCACTGAACAGCTCCAAAGTCATTTGTACTTACTGTTTTCAACTTATGGTCTTATATTAAAGATGAATTTCCACGGAAAGATCAAGGGACAAGCCTTTATTGTGTTCAGCGATGTTAATGAAGCCAGATTATCTTTAAGATCGTTACAAGGAGAAAAGCTCTTTGGGAAGGAATTGAAAATTGCTTTCTCTAAAAGCGAAAATCATTTTATTAAAAAAGCAAAAAGCTGAAAAGGGCAAAATGAAAGACAGGAAAGTGTAAGGGTTGTGTATGTTACGTTTCAAGTCACTCATCGGATGTTATACCTCAAGGCATACAAGACATACAACAAAAAAAAAAAGGTGATTTCCTTTTTATTAGATAATGTTCAAATTACTTGAGGTTAAATACAGATTAATTTATATACAGACGTAATGTAGTTTAATTGAATTAAAATGCAGACATCATTACAATATTAAATAATATTGTTGTTTTTCATGCATAGTTTTTTTTTTCCTTCTTCGAAACAATACCTCAAGCGATAAAAATTAAAATAGAAGGAGCTAGAATGTATGAAATGAGTGGTGGGGAAAAATGAGATGAGGTATAAGATGCTGGTATGTTAATTAAACTTCAGCCAAAACTGGGAATGATTGCTTTTTCTTCTTGCCTTGATCTCTACGATCATCACTATCTGGTGTATCCACAACTGTGTTGGTCATGGTCTTTGCCTTAGCGATACTTTCACCGTTACAAATCTTGATGATTTCTTCCTTATTAAGGGTTTCATACTCAATTAAACCTTGAGCCAGTCTTTCCAATTCGACACTCTTCTCCTTCAACATTGCCCTAGTTCTGTTTTCGGAGTCCTTTAATAAATCTAGCACTTCTTGATCAGCAAGATCACGTAATTTGGCAGACCAGGATTCCCATTTATCAGCTAGGGCAATTGGACCAACCTTTTCAGACATCCCGTACGATGTTACCATGGCTCTAGCAGTGCTGGTGGCGTTACTTAAATCAGAACCACAACCAGAAGTCGTATTTTCAGGACCATATGTAACCTCTTCAGCAATCTTACCACCCATACAGACATCCAATCTGGCAAGACATTCCTTTTTAGTGATATCAACCTTGTCCATCTCTGGCAATTGGAAAGTGATACCCAAAGCTCTACCTCTTGGTAAGATTGTAGCTTTATATAGTGAGGTAGCACCTGGTGTGTATAAAGCCATGATAGCATGACCGGCTTCGTGATAGGCAGTGGCTCTTCTGGTAGCCTCGGTCATGACCATGGTCTTTCTGGCAGCACCCATCAAGATCTTATCCTTCGCCCATTCTAAATGATTCATATCAACGGCAAGAGCATTTTGCTGGGAGGCGTAGACTGCAGCTTGGTTAACCAAATTCATCAATTCGGCACCAGATAGACCTGGAGTACCTCTAGCAATCAGAGTTGGATCAACACCTTTGGCAATTTCAACGTTCTTCATGTGATGTTTCAAGATATCAGCACGGCCACGGACATCTGGCAAATCAACATTGACAATTTTGTCGAATCTACCTGGTCTGGTCAATGCCTTGTCTAATGATTCTGGAAAGTTTGTGGCACCAATGATGATAATACCGGAAGTTTGAGAGAACCCGTCTAATTCGACTAACAATTGGTTTAAAGTCTGCTTAGCATAAGCTTGATCTTTAGGATTACGCTTACCACCAATAGCATCCAATTCATCAATGAAGATAATGGCAGGAGAGTTTGATCTGGCTTGAGTGAACAATTCACGGACTCTCTTAGCACCAACACCAACGTACAATTCGTCGAATTCGGAACCGGACATGAAGAAGAAAGGAACACCAGCCTCACCAGCAGTAGCTCTTGCCAGCAAGGTCTTACCAGTGCCTGGAGGACCCGTCAACAAGACACCCTTTGGAAGCTTACCACCTAAACCGGTGAACTTGGTTGGATCTTTAAGGAAGTCGACAATTTCTTCTAATTCTGCACGAGCTTCATCTGCACCTCTGACATCATCAAACTTAACAGTAACAGTGGACATATCGACAGACTTCTTGCTGACTTCGGAATTCTTGAAAATAGTACCGTTTTCAACTAAAAAGTTAAAACCTTCCATTACACCATATGTAAGCAAGCCCAATGGAATCAACCACTTCAACCACTTAGAAACCATAGTCCAAGTAGATTCAGTAATAACAACATGGATTGGTTCGTTTCTGGTACCAAAGTTCAAATTATTCATACTGCCAGAGCCGGAAACATTGGCATTAGCAGATATATTGGATCCAGAAGCAGTGGTGAAGACCCCCTTGGAAGCATTTAGAGCAATTTGTTCAGCTTCACCGGATCTGCCTAATTTCCTCAAAGCCTGAGCATATAAGTCTGCACATTCTGTAGAAGTACCGATATTTGGAGCCTCATAGCGATCAACGACGTATTGTGGATAGTTGGCCTTTAATAGATTTCTGTAGAATTCAGCTTGAGCTTCAGCATTGGATTGGTCAGCGTTAGCGGTTTGTTCCAAGATACCCAGTTGCTTTTGAACAGTCGTGGAAATTGATCTTATTGGACTGAGACGTATGCTTCTAGAGATTGCTGGACGTGTTAGCAGTCTCATCTGGGAAGCTAAGAGCCTTGATGTTGGTTTAAACATTTTTGTGGATGCCTTATGTATATTGAGATGAGGGTATTAATTAAGGGCAAGAAACAATATGTAATTTAAAAATTGGGCGTTTAAAAAATAAGAAAAAACGTGGAATACTTCTGATGTGACAGAAAAAAGACCTTTGATGACTTGTGTTGAAAGGAATAAATAACAACAAGTTATTAAACCTGGCTTTATTCACACTTTAAAGATTATTGTTCAGAACAGCCTTTTCCAGGTGGCGAAGATAAATATATTCTCTTTTGCATGACGTCTATCCAATTCACGTCGGGGTTCACTCTTCTTTTTTTTTCGCGACAGCGGCCCAACCACGATCTCTTAATTATATAAGCAAATATTTTCTTTCACGTGGTGTGTATATAGGGCTAAGGTTGTCAAATTACCTAACAAGTCTAAACAAATAAACAAACTTCAAAATTAATTATTACTTATACTAAACAAATTATAACTCTGGATCAATTTCCAAAACAATTTTACCTTGAGACTTGTGATCAATGATGGTGTCAATAGTCTTTTGGAAGTTATCTAAACCCTTAACAACCTTGTTGATGTTGACCTTCAATTTACCTTCTTCAAAGTATTTAGCAGAGAGATCGTACCAAGTACCCCTTTCAATGGCAGAGAAGGCATAATTGAAAGATTTTGGAAGGATAAACTTCTTGAAAATACCACCCATTGTGAATGGATTAATTGGCTTTGAGTAGTCGTAGACTTCATCACCAGCAATGGTAACATATCCGGAATTTTCAGACTTTGGTTTTAAGAATTGATCAATTTTGGAAAAAAATTCACTATTCCCAACACAATCAACAATAATATCTAACTTTTCCCCTTTAAAGTCATCTCCAATGATCTTAGCAACTTGGCCAGGGGTATCACCCTTAGTGTAGTCAACAATGTAATCAGCGCCTGATTCTTTACAGAAGGTAAAAGATTTGGTCGAGTTAACCGAGATAATAGACTTGACGTTGAAATGTTGTCTCAATAATTGGATGGCATATGTACCAACAGAAGTAGCACCACCAATGACCAAAGCTCTAGTGTTTTCAGTTGGCTTGTGATGATGTGTGAATAAAGTCCAGGCAGTACCTAAGACCAAGTTGAAAGAGGCAGCTTCGTTCAAGGTAAGGTTTTTTGGAATTTTCCCGATGTTTTGGAACTTAGTAACATCAATCTTGATGTACTCAGAGTAGGAACCAGCAGTGGTTTGATAAACTTCAGCATCCAGGATACCAGAGATCTTATCTTGGACTTCAAACTTATCAACTGCAGATCCCTTGGCAACAATAACACCGGAGAAATCTCTACCAAAGTACTTCTTGCAGCGGCTGAAGAAAATGTATGGGTGTGTGGTGAAAAGAAGAATATCAACTGGGTTGATTGCAGCGGCAGCAATCTTAATAACGATCTCGTGCTGTTTTAAAGAATCAAGATCAATTGTAGCTTCTTCAATAGCTAATGGTTGCTTGTAACGGTAACCAAGCTCTCTAAATGTGATTTTGTTTTCTGGCATTGTCTATTGATTGTGAATAACAGATTAAGAAAATGTGTTGTTCAATAACAGTTTAACAGTATATCCAGGTCCAACCTATATATAAATATATAATATTTTAAAGTTGCGCTGACGTTGCTGCAACTCCAGTAAATTTAAATAATTTATTACAAATGCGATAGAATATTACAAAGCATACGGATTTAAACGGAATTCGGAGCACTTCCGAACTGTGGAATCTAACACAGGACGAAAAAGTTCGGAACATAGTAAAAAACAAATAGAAAAATGTTTCCGAACTCAAAAAAAGCCCTGTAATTTAACCGCGTGACTTTTCAATCTCAATTGTATGAAGTTTTCAATTTATAATAATTTGACAATCAATTTGGAAAGGAGTTCTTTATCATAAGAAGAACTTATAAGCAAATATCATTAAATTTTTTTCTTTTGATCCTTGCTTTTTTTTTGTTCTTTCAAATATGAGTCACTTTCTTCCCAATCCTTGCCTTTTAGGGATAGCTCTCACAATTTCAACCCACAATGGACCACAACTTGTTTACCATTATCCACCAAGACCCAAAGTTTATGACTACAAGGCAACACCATTTAGCAGAGACCATGAGCTTATAGACTCAGCCGATGATTCTAGTGACGAGAGTGATTATTATTCCGATGATTACAGTGATGATGAGTTTCAAGGAAATGGTAATTTTTCTGAGGTTGATGAAAGGTTTATGAACAATCAACATCAATATGGAAATAAACCAGCCAACTTCATTTCTGGTCAAACACTACTCGATCTTTTAGATGAGCAAGATAAGAAACGCCAGGCAAAGGATATAAGACGTGAAAAAAGAAGACTAAATGCAAAGAAGAACTCGATAGCGTCGACAGGAAGTGGCAGTGTTTATCAAAGAAATAACTCGATAGACCCAAGTGTTCTCATGGAGAATTATGGTCTAGCCAATGAATCACGGAAAGTGTTTGGGTTTGATCCAGAGTTTCTCTGCGAGGTAGTATCTCCTTCAAGACAACTGTGCAATACTAGATTTGAGTTCACGGTTGATGACACTTGCTTTCTAGGATTGCCAATCCATGTCAACGAAGACGGGTTATGGAGATCGAATCGCCAGAAGCGAGATGTCAAGTCCAAACACTCCGCCAATGCTTCCCATGCTGGATCAACTAAGAGTAAGAACAGTGAAATTCAATCAGATAGGGAGGAAGAACAAAAGGATAATAATGAAGATGAAGATGAAGGAAAAGATGCAACAGAAGCAGCTACCAGGGAAGATTCAACTGTCGAAGAGAAAGCATCCCAAGACAACGATAGTGAACAGAACGAGAACACAATGTCAATGTTCCATGTTGTCTTTGTGATGAATCCGCCAGTCGTTGAGTACGAATACCGAGTCGACGAAATGTTCCACTATTTTGTTTCAAGATTATCGTTAGTGTTAAGATACGAACAAGCCAAATCAAATTTCGTCTGGAACGAATCTCAGAAGATCTTAAAGATCAAAGAAAACAATGAGCATTTATCGCTAAATCAACTATACGGAAAATTAATTGAGGAGTCATCCTTAGCCAATGCCTTGGCCCAATGCTACAACTCGATATCCACTTCTCAGATCGCCAATTTGGAGATCAATGATAAACTCATCTCTTTACAAATCCCTTTGAAAAATACATTCAGATCATTGCCACAGAAAACAACACCTGTTCTACCAGGATCTTACTTATCCTCCACTCTTAACTTTATAGACACTGATGATGACTTCTGCGATAATAAAGATACCAATAGGGAGTACGTTGATGACGAGAACATGGGATTCATGGCACTATTACTTCTTGACGATCCTCAGAAGATTATAACTGATCTAAGAGCCGAACTATCCTTACCATTATCCAAATTTATTAGAAGCATCAATCCTATGATGTCCTTAAATAAGCTCTCAACAAACTCTCAATTGGATCTTTCACAAGTCATATCATTCTCCAAACATCTCATCTATTGGAGAAGAGCCAGATGCATTATTCCATTGCATACGAAATCCGTGTTCATTGTTTCTCCAATGGCCCCAATGCAAAATATTGACACTGATATAGGTCTTTTCAAACAAGAATTCCCATCACTACCATCATTAGCAACATTTCTTTCCCTATTATCGAACTCTAAGCCCCGCCAATACGCAGCTATTATTCCCAGTAAAGATCATAAGGACATATATCTTGATGCACTTGCTTGGTTACTGAGACATGGCTACGTTACGCAATTGTTAACTTTCGTTTGGCTTAAAATTTCCAATAGTATAAAACTTCAAGTGGAAGAAGAAATGGAGAAGGAAGGATTAATTAAACGTAAGGGAAATACTCATAAATTCCAGGATATCGCTGTTGATAACACCGGAAAGACTACAAAGATTAAGGCTAATGAAAAAGCGAAGAGTTATATCAATGGTAGAGAAGTCAATATCGAGGATGATGGAGAAGAGGAGGAGATTATTCTTCTTGATCCAGAAAGAGCTACAGCTTTGGAAAGAAGATGGATCAGTAAGATTATGAAATCGTTAAATGCCACTGCTCCGGAATTGATCCCATTATTCCAGAAGGTTATAAAGTATTTCAACGGTAGTTATCCAATAGAACTGATTATTTTCAAAGAGGGATTGTCCAGACATGAACTCAAAAAGTTATTATATTGTATCTCTGCTTATATTACCTCTGTGAAGCATTGGTAGCCTAAACTGTTTTTTTTTATTTTTTTTTATTTGTATCTATTTCATGATAAACCTTCAACAAATAATAAAAGCAGCTCAATTCAAATCTTATAAACTACTCCATAAACGGGGGATTCTTTTATAAGATGTTATGGAGAATGTTGTTGATGGGCTCTTCGATTCAGTACAAGATGTTACTACCACAAGTTGTTTGAACCAATTGTGGTACGTTTAGTAATATCATCAGATATTGAATAAAGGAGATATATTTGTTGATTCTATCTTCAGAGACTGATCAAGATGTGGAAAATATTCTGCATTTAATTTTGAAACAGCTAAAAAATAATTCTTTTTAGACTCAATGTTAGCTAAGACTTCCGTCAAATCACAGAGATGATGTTGGTGAGTAGTCTGAAGTTTTACGAGGTATAAAAGAAAAGTCAAGCCAAGCATTCTTATTGATAACAATTAACATCTTCAAGGTTCAAAACATTCATGCCAAGTCCCCTTCTCACATACTCATTAAAATGGTTGTAACTTAAGGGACAATTTCGAAACAACGCAGCCTATATATTAAGGGGAAGAAACGTCGTACATCATCTGCAACCTCACCGAACTAGAATATATAATTGCGCGAAGTGGTGTAACACTAGTATCAATTGTTGGTCCTCTCATTATAGGTCCAATATATATTTCAGATCTTTCAATTTACAATTGCAATTTGGATCATTATGATTTGTTATTTGTTGCTCTTACTTTCAACTTTATGCTGTTTATACAAAATGAAAGAGTGCTACTGATTCGAGACTGAATACAGCTACTTTTAATATCCTTTTCCAATCAAGTATTTATGTCGCCAACTTTCCTACTCTTCTGCAATTTTATTTGTATATTTCCAAAGAATAATCTCCAGACTGAATATCTTGGATATTTTTTTTTGAAACTTAAAACATGAAGTTAATGCAAATTAGTTAAATAATTGAAGATATACGTAGTAAATATACACTTCATGCAAACCCACTCTTTCTTTTTTTCTTCTTCTTTCCAGAAGTGTTTTGTGAAGAGCCAAAACCGAGCCCAGCTTGAGAAGAATAAGACCCTGAAGTACTAACAGTACCAGGAAGTAATTGACTTTGTGATTGATCCATGGAAGCTTGACTTGATTGAAAATCCCTTTTCCTAGGTTTAATCAAGCCTTGAGAAGACAAGGATCTCTGAAAAAAATTAGTTTTTGATATTTGTGTTGGTAGAGAAGAGCCAGTAGACTGATTCTGGGATTGTGTTAGTCTAATGACAGGTTGTGAGAAGTGATCGGCAGCTTGTGAACTTGATTTTGAGTGACGCTGAAATTTAGGTTTAATACTGTCATATTTACTTTCACCCAGGTCATATTCCTCATAATCATTATCCCAATCTGTGAGAATACTTTGAAGTTTAACAGATTTCAGGGAATTTGCAGTAGAGACTAGTTCTTTGCGTTCACGGGATGGATCTAAGACACCATGAAGTACTAATATCAAATCCCTGGTCAGAATGGCTCTGTCTATGTTTTCATTATTTGAATAGATGCTTTTAATGGTTTGAAAGAGTATCGAAATATCGACATCTCCCGCTTTTTTAAAATCAGTGGCAGGGAAGAGAAGCGATAGATATTTCGAAAAAGAATAGAAATCCAGCCCGATTTCCTCACAATGTTGAGCCAATTGGTCCATTATTTCACTATATTCATCAAAGTCGAACACATTTATAGGGGTTGCACGCTCAAGGAGGTGGAAGGGCATTTCATCTGTGGAGATACTCAGATTCTGAGTATATTGCGCCAGTGATTCGGCTTGTGATTGGGAGGTCTCCTGTTCAGTTGTGATTTTGGGCAGATAACTAAAAGCCCTGGCGATCCTTTTGAAGGATGCGGCGTTCCTAAGACCATAGACATCTTTTCTGGAAAACAGGTTATAGAAAGGATCATCTCCATCAATTTTAGTTCCAGATCCAAAGGAATTCCTAAATTTATCAACAATTTTCAAAAAGCATGGTTTGTGACTGAGAATTTCTTGTGTCAGTTGGAGATCTGTTGTCTGCTTGAACAGTGTGATAGATGTTTCTTCCAATTTGTCTTCCTCATCATCCTCATAATCACCCCCATCCCCATTTTCATCATCGTCATCTTCAAAGCTTGGTTGATCTTCTTCATCCATTGATTGATTGTTTTTACTAAGTACTTTCAAATTAAGGGCCATGTGAAAACTCAATGAGTCAACGTCACCAGAAGTTCTAATCATAACTGGATCATGCAACATAACAGGGAGATTGTTGATGAATTTTAATTGATAAATGAAAACTAAAGGATCCATAATGGAAAATAACATAATGTAGGTAACATCTTTAATAGACTTAGTCACGAATCTAAGAGACGGATCTATGGCGTTCAGGAAGTGCAGCCATGATAACGATCTTTTAAACCCAGCCTTAATATCGATCAAGATTAATTCTCTAGAAGTCAACAGAAGCCCATAGTTATCATCTGTGCCAAGAGCGGTATAATCCCGGAAAAATGACCACCGATTCCCAGATATCAACTCTGTGACTTCCTCTGTTTGTAAATTCACCTTCTTCACAGCGATTCTGGAAATCAATAACAACTCGTCGGCATTATCAAGCCACTTGATTCTTTTAAACTTTGAGAGATCGCCAAAGTCCAGCATAACCCCTTTCTGAAGTTTGACGAAGTTTTTGTGATCTTTGGATATCTTCAACACATGCCAATTTCCCTTTGAATCGATGACTGCACATCTGTTAAGTTGATATGGATCCACTGTAACATGTGAGAATTCAAACCCATGAAAGTTCTCACACTCAAATTGATTGAAGACTTTGAGACGAATACTTAAGTCTGCAGAGACAACAACGTGTATCAAGTAGAGTGATTTAACAGTTCTAACTAAGATATGTTGAAATTGTAATTGGTAGATTGCCTTGGTGGAGTTTCTGAATGTTTCGACCTGTCGTATCACTGAATCGAGTTTCATTTCACATCCATAAGGTATAATATGAGGGATATGTATTTTTCTTTGGTAGTCTTTCTGTTTGGGTGTCGACTCCCTGTCTATACCTTGGTATGAGTTATTCTTGCTGTTGCTGTTCTCGTTGTCTTCTTTAATTCTTTCATCATACGTCAAAACCCCAGTTTTTCTCTCCACCAACCTAACTATGAGCGTATCTCCCACAGCCCCTCCTGAGCAGGTCAAAATATCACACATTTTGCCATTGGTCCTCTTGATCTTTGTACATTGTACAATGTCTCCAACAGAAGGATCGTATATCAGTTCTGAATTTTTAAACTCATTTTCGTTCTCTTCTTCGATTCCATGAAGAACAGCAGGTGGCACATCACTTAAAAATATCGAGTTCTTATTATCCCTATTTTTTTGATCCAGTGGAAGTTGAGCATTCGAGGGGTTCTGGACTTTAACAAAGGAGTTCTTCACAATATGAAAGTCATGTCCTTGATTACGGCCTCTTGGAAAGTGCCATGGTTTTTCATCACCGTATTGAGAAAGGTATAAGTTGGGCCCATTTGTACCATATGTGATTTGAGCACCAAGACCCTCCTTACCAGGCCACATAGAGAGTAGGAACTGGTTGATGGGAAATTAAGGAAATTTGATCCGTATCAAAAATTCTTATCTGAGTTTTTGAAATATTAACGATCTAAAAATTAGTGTTACCAATTATTATAAATTTTGATTTGGGCACAGATATCACGTGCAAATTTTTGAAAGCTCGCGATTTTATGAACCAATAAAAATCTTTAAGAAGAAAGATCGATGAAGTGTATTCAGCTATATATTTTAAATTTAAAAGTGCAAAAGAAGGTAAGAGAATGAAAAAAACATAAGCGGGCTCTCATTCACCTTCAATGTTGAATTAAAGGCTCAAATAGTTTTAGTTTTTATTCAAAAAAATACTAAGCATCATCTGAGTCACGTGAAAGTCATGTTTAAAATATAAGATGCTACAACTATAGGTGAAACATCTTCTGTCTTTCAATTAGGCCGTGTGGTCTAGGGGTATGATACCCGCTTTGGGTGTCTGAGTAAAATCAACGTTCAAAAATGCGGGTGGCCCGGGGTTCAAATCCCCGCTCGGCCCTAATTGTTTTTTTAATTACTGTTGCATGTTCTCCTTGTTGAGCGCAAGTTCGGGATACGCTTTGGGAGAAAGCAACAGGAAAAGTAGTAGAAGGTAGTTAGAAGTGAAGTTGAGAGTTACGTAAGATCTTCAGAGTTTACGTAATAGATGTGGAAAGGATCCGAGCGGCTGAGACTATTTATGTGAGTTCAGACCGAGATTAGTGGTAGGTGTTCGCAGACTAAAGAGAGTAGATATCTTGAGTATACGGTAGGTGGAAGGATCACGATCTGTTATTTATAACTTAAGAAGATATTAATAAAGAATGATGTAGTATTGATGGTCCTCATCATATATAAAATAACTAAATAATACTTATGATAAAAGTATGGAAATTCATTGGTTTAAATACACCATATTATCAATAAGAAAACTGTTGTCGGTTTTCACCTTTAGTGTTGATATTGTTCGCAGTTTATGGATAAACTTGATGTATT
>JADIOT010002796.1:142928-171542 GCA_018343995.1 Waltiozyma sp. UFMG-CM-Y6624
AAAAACATAAGCGGGCTCTCATTCACCTTCAATGTTGAATTAAAGGCTCAAATAGTTTTAGTTTTTATTCAAAAAAATACTAAGCATCATCTGAGTCACGTGAAAGTCATGTTTAAAATATAAGATTCTACAACTATAGGTGAAACATCCTCTGTCTTTCAATTAGGCCGTGTGGTCTAGGGGTATGATACCCGCTTTGGGTGTCTGAGTAAAATCAACGTTCAAAAATGCGGGTGGCCCGGGGTTCAAATCCCCGCTCGGCCCTAATTGTTTTTTTAATTACAATCTTTTTATTGTTGAATTCCCGCGATTTTTACTTTTTTTTTTAAATGTGGGGTATTTGCTTCCTGGCCTTGGAATCAATGATCAATGACGCCCCGACCACATAATTATTGCTCCAAATTAAGACCCCCAGAATTATCTTCCAGCGGCCAAAATTTCAACAGTAATTCCTATGCACAAAGACATACACAGTTCAATTTCCACTCATAGTTGCAGATTTCCGTTAATTGATCTCAAAATTTATTAGTGTAACCTATATACTGGAGAAACAGATGAGGAGAAATATGATATAATAATGTTTTGCCGAGGTCAACTTCACAATATTCAGTGTACATAGATATCACTTGAGAGCCTTATAAATAATTTTTAATTTTCCCTAATTATCAACAACTAATGTATCAAAACCATTAACCCAGCCTTATCCCATAATATATTTGGTTCCATTTATTCAACATGTCACCACAAACAATCTCCAATTCCTCTGTGCAGACAGACATTGCACACAATCACCACGAAGATGCATACAGATCATTCCTTGATACTGTTCCAAATTTAGAGAAGTACAGAGAAAAAGATGGCACTTTAAACTATGATGCTATCTACAAAAAGGAATTTCCTTTGAAGTATATCCCCCATGAAGAGAAGCAAGCGGTTCCATTGCCAAACTCAGACAAGAAAGGTTATTCCTCTGTCTACAGACATGCTTATTCCGTCAAATCAGGTGGCTTATTTAGTAGAATTGACGATAACTTGGATACATTATTGAAAATGTGTGATTATGCTTTCAAGAAGTATAAGAATTTAGAATCTTTAGGTAGAAGAGAGTTTGTAAATGGGAAATTTGAAAACAAGTTTACTTTCAAAACCTATGGTGAAATTGAAACTTTGAGAGACAATTTATCCAAAGGCATCAAATCAATATTACCAGATTATTCCAAAAATGACGAACACATTATCTCTCTTTACAGTTTTAACAAACCTGAATGGGTTATCGCTCAGTTGGCTTCCCAAAAACTTGCCATTCCAACTACATCGTTGTATGATACTTTAGGCCCACAGACTTCCAAATACATTTTGGATTTCACAAAATCTGAGATCCTCTTCTTATCCATTGAGAACATCATGAAGATTATAAAGCTTCAAGAATCAGAAGGTTTGCCTTTCTTGAAGTATATGATTTCTATGGATTCCCTAGCTAATCATTCAGGTCTTGTTCAATTAGCCGCCAGACACGGGTTGACTTTGATGGATTTAAGCCAGTTAGCAGAAATTGGTAGATTATCTCAAGAAACTTCACCAAATCGTACTCCTAACCCAAAGTCCCTTCTTTGTATTTCATTTACTTCTGGTACTACTGGTAATCCAAAAGGTGTGGAAATCACTCATGAGATGGCTACTGGTGGTTTAGTTTTCACTTTGGCTCATATTGAGAAGGATCTTCCAAAAAAGGCACATCCTGCAGAACAATACAGAACCTTCTGCTTTTTACCATTAGCACACATTTATGAGTTGATGACAACTTTCTTCTCATTCACCAATGGTAACCAGATTGCATTCCCTCATGAACCTTCTCCATTGACTTTAGTTGAAAATTTGAAGATTTTCAAACCTCATATCGCCTGTTTGGTTCCAAGAGTTTACAATAAATTCGAGAATGCATTGAAGGAAAGTTTGTCAAGTGGTGGTGTTGCTTCTACTGTTGCCAAGTCTATTATCAGAAAGAAGGAAGAAAGAGTTACAAAAAATGATGGCGATGCTGGTCATATTGCCATTGCTGATGCCTTAATTATTTCAAAACTTAAAGCAGCTTTAGGATTTGACAATGTTCAATTTGCAATCAGTGGCTCTGCTCCAATTGGTGCTGAAACCATTAATTTCTTGAAATCTGCTCTAAACATTGGGTTCAAGCAAGGTTATGGGTTGACTGAGTCGTTCAGCGGTATTTCCATTTCTCAATCATATGAAAATGTGATCTCTTCTGGTCCTCCAGGTATCTCTACTGAAATCAGATTAAAGGATATTCCAGATATGAATTACTACACTCATGATTCACAGACAGGCAAGGAATATGCAACTCCAAAGGGTGAATTGCAACTACGTGGCTCCCAGTTATTCCCAAGATATTACAAGAATCCAAAGGCCACTGATGAAGCCCACGACGAAGATGGATGGTTTAAGACTGGTGATGTTGCTATGATTGACGAAAGAGGTCGTATTCATATTATTGATCGTGTGAAGAACTTCTTCAAGTTATCTCAAGGTGAATATATCAGTGCCGAAAAGATTGAGAATATTTACGCTTCTAACAATTATTTCCTTCAACAAATATTTGTACATGGTGACTCCACTCAAAGTTACCTTGTTGGTATTATAGGTGTTGACCCTATGAGCTTTGGTAAGATAGCTGCTAAGTTGAAACTAGGTAGAAACTTGAATATTGAACAACAACTCGATAAGATCAACAATTCCAAAGAGATCAAACGTCGTCTATTGGAAATCTTGAACGGTCATGTTAAGGAAGAATTGCACAGTTTTGAAAGACTCTACAATTTCAGACTATACATCGATCCTTTGAGTGATTGTATGACACCTACTTTTAAGACCAAGAGACAGCCAGCGTTGGTTAAGTTTAAATCCGTTTGTGACGAGTTATACAAGGAAGGTAACTTGGTTAAGAGCTCCAAATTGTAAGATGGTTAGTAAAATTCATTTAATTTTTGTTTATTGTTTGTATATGAATAATTTATGGTATAGCTTAACATTTAAATTTTGTATGTTAGATACAAAAGTAAGATAGAGCGATACATAGAATTAAAAATTGAATAAAATTACACAGAAATGGAAAAACTTTCACTGCGATACTATCTATACTCATCTATCATTAACAGCAAGTGGAGGACTATTATTTTTCTTACCTGCAAATAACTTACCAACTCCGCCACCAACGCCCTTCACACCCTTAATACCACCTCCTACGACCCCTCCTACAACACCACCAACGACTTTACCACCAACATCAAGACTGCCACCAATAACCTTACCACCAACATCCAAGCCTGCACCTAAACCAGTACCGATGGCATGAAGACCCACATCACCAATGTTGGTGGTGATAGAGTTGACAGTGACGATATAACGTGGTCTGAAAGAAGTTCTGACAGTCAAATAACCACCATCTTCACCCTTTGGACCTACGATTGGCAGCTTATGTATTTGTGGACTCATTGGGTCGATCTCTCCCAATTCCAAGTAAGTGTCACCGATTGGATCATCAGCGTTACCAAAATCCCAATCAATAACTGAAAATTGTAGTTTAGTATTTACTCTGTTACGAATCTCAACAGAGGTTTTCTCATTCCATGTTGGATTCAATGTCTTCTTAATCTTTTGTGTTTTAAAAAAGTGTTCTTCCGAATTATTTAGGAACACTTTGACAAATGGATCAGATTTTCCGTTGGAGTCGGCACTGAGTAAATCAGTACCGCTGACAATATCCAAGTCCAAAGTACCAGAGTTGGTGATCGAGTCTGAGAGAGGAAGTCTTTCAACAGCCAATGGTATCCATTGTGTTTGAATACGGATTCTGTTGTTGCCAATACCAGTCAACGTCAATTGATTTGGTTCGTAGTAGGAATTCTTCAAGAGGTTCAACACTGGAATGGTGGACTCAGCGATTGCAGTAGTGGTTCTGTTGGCGTAAGGGTCCTTCACTAATCTGATGGTTACTGTAGACCATTCCAATTCCTTGATCAGACAGTCGCCAGTGTTTGGAACCGAAACAGACTTGTGTTGAATTTCTGAAGAAGTATGGTCAGCATAACCATGGTCATCGAAGTAAAACTGTAGGTAAGTATGGATCGAGTGATACTCACCAGAAAGCACAGTGTACACGAATAACCCAGTTGGATATTGGATTAATTCGTTTAGAGTAAGTAGCTTTTTTTTGTTGTCCACGAAATCTTCTTGATTTTCTTCAGATTTTTTCTTTGTACTAGAACCCTTTGTCTTTTTACTTTTTTCTTCTTCTTGAGCAGCAGCAGCTTCTTCTTCTTCTTCCTTTAACTTCTTCTTGTTTTCTCTTTCCAAGTCTTCTTGAATATCTTCCAAGGTCTTAACAGGTAAAACAGGATAGAATGACAAAGCATATGTGACAATACCCTTAGCACCCTTCTTTTGTACCAATCTACCTGTACGCAGCTCAGAATCAATGTGAACAAGGTAGTTACCTTGTTCATCTTCTTCAATGATTTCGGAAGTCTTGACGTTGAAGGCACCCAAAGTACGGTCAATAGAATTCTTTTTAGCAGTCATGGCTTCGATGGTCAATCTTTGGTTAGGAGAAGTGACAGGAACGTATAGAGCCTCATCGAAGACAGGATCAGTGCTCTCTGGGATAAAATCAGTTCTAGCTTCAGGTGTACCGTTCACCAACGCACGAATGTATGGTCTCAAAGTACCCTTTTTGTTGTCCAATAGAGATTCAGCCTTGTTAATCAAGATACGAACAACACCGATTGGCTCAGTGTAACCACCGACACCTGAACCTTCTCTTAAAGCAACGGATTTCCATAAAGCAGAGATTTTAAATTCACCTTCACCTTTGGTGAATGGGATCCATTCGTTGTTTACTTCGGTACGATCAATCAGGTTGTTCAAAGATTGAATGGAAGCAGCGATAATTTTACCTTGTGGCTCCTTGACCAAGACCTTGACCTTCGCCTTACGACGGTCCATAATAATGGTTTCCAATGGAATTTTGATTTTGGGTTGGTCATTGTTTTTGGAAATTCCCGATTTTTTAACCAACTGATCGTTGAAGTAAAGTTCAGTGAAGGACGAAACAGGTTTCTCTGGATCTTCTGGGTTCTTTAAGCCCCTGATTTCGGAGAGCTCAAGTTTAGTCAACCCAGTGTTCAAAGAAGGTGGTGGTTGAGTGGACCCGTCACTTAGCTTAGTCTCCTCCATAGTTGGGAAGAATTCATAATCGAAAAGCAATTGACCAACCGGCTTAGAGTTTCTAAGGAAGGTTTCAACATTGTTCTTAGAGATACCCTTACTAGTCATTTCATTCATATCAATTTGTAAAGACCCTAAATTAGTGTCTTTTCTGTCTTCATTGTAATCCCAAGCTTTGATAATCAAAGGCTCACCAAAAGATTGAACAAGAAGGTAGACAACCTCGTCCCATTGGGGATCACAAGTATCCAAAATAGTCTTAGTCTTGGCCAAATCAGCCTGAGCGTGGTACTTAAAAGTTAAGTATGGATCAACAGTGTTGCCTCTAACCTTGTCAGCAGCCTTTAAACCTTTGGCAGCCTTAACCCTGACACACAAAATACCAACAGCAGTCTTAGAACCTGCCAATAATTGAGGAACGTTTAATTCAAAGGAAAACGGAGTAAACAACAAATGCCCCGCAAAGAACTTGACCATGTCATTAATAAAATTGTAAAGACCTGGAATGGCCAAGATTTCCCAGTTGAAAATGGACTCTCCCAAAATTTTGGAGATAAAATCAAACTGTGGTGGCTCCATCAAAGTGACATTGACAGTTTCAATATGTGGGAAGGATGAAATCATTTTCAATCTGATACGAGCCCAAGCCTTAACCTGAACATCTTCCACAACGATAGGAACAGTGATACCAAATAACGTAGCCTTAACGACAACTCTTTGATTAACATAGTTCTTCAACTGCTTGCAAGTGGCATCAGCAGTCGAGTTTGGAGTGAAAGAAAAACCCCAATCCATAACAACAACGTCGTCTTGAGCAATGTTCAAAGTCTTGACGAAATCAACTCTTGGTGGTTTAGTACCAGCGGTAAATTGATCAATCCAAACAGACTTAACGAAAGCTGGAATGGCCTCCTGTTCTGCAACGATTGGATTGACTTTTTCAGTCACAATTTGAGAAATCGAAGGCTCCAAGTAAATCCAGTATTTTTCAAGAAAGGTATTCATCCAATCCATTGTTTCTCTGTCATCTTCAATTTTCTTGACACGGAACTCTCTGTGAATTTCATATCTAACATTGAAACGGTGCCTCTTGATAGAGGAACGATAATATACCGAAACAATCAATACAATAAAAAACACTGGAGCGATAGAAAAGCCAAAGTAACCAACGATAAATGAGAGCAAGCCGGCACCTATGATGGCACCAACGCTGTGATACCAGTCCCCATATAACCAGTCCGGAATGTAAGACTCTAGGGTGGTAGGGGTGGATAGATCAGTCAACTCATCTTCTTCTGTCAATGCATCTTTGTCTTCCCATTCACCAATTTGTTTCCAACCAACAGAAGTTGCAGCGACGGGTTCACGAATAGAAGCACGAGCTAAGTCTTCAGCTTCCTTGACTTTGGAAGCATCGATGGATTTGGACTCAGTCGCATTATTTGGATTTTCTGTAAGTTTATGGACCACATCATCTTGATCAGCGATAGGTTCTGTTGTGGGATCATTTGGGAGCAATAACTCCTCTTGCTGTGGTAATATTTGTTAATATTTATTCCGTTTTGTCTGTTTAAAAAGGCGATTGCAACATACTTTAGACATTTTCACTAATAATTGAATATTATTTAGTGTTAATCACAGTCTTCTAAAGGAATTGAGTTTGATTAATTGTAATGTTAAACAATTGAACTTTATTTTTCATTAAGAGATGTTGAAAGTAAGTTATGCCTTGTGTACCTTTTTTTTAAATTTCAAGTTGCTCGGCTTCGTTTGGCTCCTAATTCTGTCTTGTACCGAAATTGTTGTCCGTACCAATATTCTATGCCAAAAACTCGCAGTAATTTGCTTTGAATGTTCCACAAATGTCCAGATGAGGCAATATTCGAGCCCGTTTGAATCGTTAGATATGGACAACCCCCTAGATTACTGCCAAAGAATGTCGGAAGACAGCTAGATGTTCGGATGTCAATAATTTATTTTTGATTATATATTTTTCCAAATTAAGTTGAATAATTTTTTCACACATTCTGAAAAAAAATTCCTAATTAGGAAAATGTTTTGGAAAAGTACGCGAGTTCTATTTTTGCTGAGGCTGCACCAAAACAAAGCGCCATTCATATGACGGAGTAGTTGGTTGAAATAGATTTTCTTAACCTGATTCAAGCCTAAATTCTTTTGATATAGGGTTTACAAAGTCGCTAAAAGCAGTTCAGTATCGATCCGGTGAACTTAGAAAAAAAAAAGATTCTATCAGCACTTTCACTTAATAAACATATTGCTTGATCATTTTGTTTTTTTATAGGTACAGTGAGATTTAGATCCCCTTATAACGATATATTCATTTGTTTCGAACTACTGGTCTAAAAAAGTTTTTTTTTGCCTCTAACAAAGAATATTGAAATGCTCCTACATGCCTTATTATTTCTTCTTATCACGCCAAATGGTTTGGCTCAAGTCAATATCGCCACAGAACTGATTTCCGTTGCCACTACTTATGCAGCTATTGAAAGTACCTTTGCCACTGGTGCTTTAATAGACACTGCTGACACTACAATAGCTCAAACTGATGCTGTGGGACTTGTCACAACTCCTACTACAGTGCTGGGTGTTGCTGCAACTACTGCTGCAACAGCTACCACAACACCGGGCGTAGTTCCTGTCCCTGCTGCTGCCACTCTTGCCACCACTAGCGACACACCAATCAATACTGTTACAGCTGCTATCACCTCATCAACTGCTGCTGGTGGTACCGCTGCTCAAACTACAAATCCTACTACTGTTTTAGCTTCAACTTTAACCACTAGAACAGCTGCCCCTGCCGCTGGTGCTAGCACTTCAGGCGGTGTTCCTACAACAAAAACACAAGTCACCACCGTTATTCCTGGTACTTTTACAACAACGTCCAACACATTCTCCCAAGACGGGTTAGCATCTAACGGTCTTTCTACCACAGATGAGATTAGTACCAGTGAAGATAATACTTCTAATACTGTGACACTAACAGGCGCAATGACCTCTGTTAGTATTGGACCAGGTTATGATTCTACGATCGGGGCCTCTGGTTCTATTATGGGACCATCTGCTTCGTATCACTTGACGAATGGTGGTGCCAGAGTTGAAAACGGCGTTGGACTAGGCTTTATCTTGAGTACATTCTGGCTTATGTATGTTTAAATCTTTGTTTTATTGTAACACTATTATTTTTTATCATGTGTGCTGAAATTTGAGCGAGATAAGTTATTACTTTTTATAGATAAATTTTGAGGCCAAGAAACTTTAGAGGGAACAGTATAAACATTGAACATACAATCAAATTGATCTGACACCAAATTGTTTAGTCAATTAAGTTTCACAACTGAAAACTCAGACATGTACCAGGAGCATAATCGTGCATATTCATATAGAATTTGGTGAAATTAGGCGGGATTTGAACAGAATATTTGAGCTGTATAAAACCTAAAAACCTGAAACTCTTTTCTTATTTTATAAAATTTAAAAATATTTTTTTTTCATTTATAGTATAAACCCTAAATATCCATATCCATGAAACCTTGAAAATCCAAAGAGTCACCAGCAAGAGATTTCAACCATACAGCCTCACTTGAAATTTCCTTCCACAGTTCGTTCTCCGAAGTATTCTCCAAACTCAAGAAATCATCATGCAATAAAGTAGTCAGAACATCAGGGTTAAAATCCTGAGAAGTAGTTGTGGAGTTCGAATTAGATGAATTAGCACGGTTAATTTGTGGACCGATTCTTGTTGGATTAAGCGCAGTAGGTGACTTTGTTTGATTACCAGGAGCCAATGGTGATTGCGAATGGAACTGTCCTGTATTTGAATGATGATTATGATGATGATGGTGAACATATGTCTGTTGTTGTGGTTGTAATAACGGCGAATTTTGAATATGTGGCTGTGGTGGCTGAGGATTTTCAAGATTCTTACGTCTCTTTACGTCTGATGAATAAGTCAGATTACCATCTTCCAAGGAATGTTTGGATCTCAATGAAGACTCCACTGGTTTTGGATTCATAGATGATTTTTGATATCTTTGACTGGCTGGAAGTAGTGATTCATCAGAATTCGTTGATTTCTTTGGTCTACCCAAAAGCCTGGAATTTTCTGGACTTTTTTCTAATACAACTTCAGACTCACCCAAAGCTGGGTTTGGAACAGGAATAATAACACCATCTTCATGCTTCCTGATTAGTCCTTCCATTATACCGTTAAAATCTAAAGTTGACATCAATTTCAACAATTGTACTCTTCTCAAATTTGCTGGATGATTGCCCAAGTTTCTCATCTTGGTAAATATCTGGAGGGCATGATCCAAATGTTCCCATGTTTGAGAGTGAACGCCAAATGCAGCATTAAAGATAATTAAAGTTGCGGCTGAAGTAAAAAGATACTCTCTATCCATATAACCGAATAAAGCCACCATATTATCCGGCATCAATGACCATAATGATCTGATTAAGTTGATCGAACCTTGGAAAGAGGAGTTGAAAAGAACAATTATGGGCTTGGAGTATTGCCCCAAATCGATGTATTTATTGGCTCGCTTGTTTGTTTTTAACTGCTTGGCAGCAAAATGGAATAATAAAGGTCTGACAGAAAGATTGATAGCTGTCCAGTATTCCGACATAATGTTTGTAACAAGACGTGAGATCTGAAGCTCTTTTGCCGAAAAGTCTGGTTTTAGGAATCTTGGCAATTGCTGTTTCCACTCGATCAATTGACCAACTAACTCAATCAGGACAGGAAGAATATTATTGTCTTGTTTCTGTTGATAGAGACATGAAAGAATTTTAGCGTTAATCTGTGTTATCTTGACACAATTGGTAATGTATTCAGCCTCCGGGAAAATATAGTGTTCACAACCTTGAGACGGATCTCTCATGTCAAAATCATCTGGAAGTTCTGTAGCAATTGAATTATCAGTCAAGGACAGTGGCAAACCGGCCTTGGAACTTAACATTCTTTCATACATGTAGACAGTCCACCACAGTCTTCGGCGATGTTCTAACTCATAACGTGTAAGGTTTTCCTTGTCAGCGTCAACATGCATACCTAAAATCAAAGAAGTTCTTAAGGCCAACCCAAAATAGAAGTAACTAGCAACAGTGCAATCAGCCACTTGCAAGTAGAAAGCGTAGAGCAATAAAACTTCAACACCACCTTCTCTTGACAGATTATCAATGGCACCAGATGAGAATAAACCGGTAAAAATATCAGAGGCCTGATGGAAGAAACCAGAACCTGGTAATTTAGCAGAATTCTGATCAGAGGCAGAAGCAGGAGCAGAACCAGAATTTGAGTCTGTTGTGCTCGCAGTACCATTCAAGTTGTTAGCAGTACCAAGATACATTTCACCGATGGCGAAGATCAATAAAACTTTACAGAACCAAATAGTCTCAATAATGGAGTTGGAATGACCAACGTCTAAACCGTTATAAATTCGTCTCAAATTCTCTTTAACAACACCTTCGTTGAAGAAATAGAAACAGCCGTCATTATATTGGATGAAGGTATCCACTAACAACATAGCATAAGAATACGAAGGCAATTCGAAATTCACAGAAACACCAGGGGATGATTTGGACTTTCCTAGCATGATTCTATAAGCATTACCTTCACGATCCAAGATAGTTTCAGTCTGTGTAAACTTTTGATTATCATCAGTCGAAGAAGCAGCAGCAGAGGCCAAATGTGGCTGATCTTGATGCCTTAGCATGTTTTGCACTTGGATACCAAATAATGTCATAGACGAAGATCCAACATAGAATTTTTCACCTGTACGTGAATAGATCAGCTTACGGTCTTGATCAATCAAAGGAGCAATAACTTCATCTTGATCGGATGTATTCGCTGATGATGTTGTACCATTAACCGATTTATCAATAGATCCACCATGTATATTAGAAGCCGAGTCAGACATCTTCAAGTCTTCATTTGGATTATTGGACGCTGTGTTGTCATTAAAAGTTGTTGATAAGATAGATGAAAGATCTGTAGTCTCCAACAAGCCATCCAATCCATTCCCGTTGGACTCTTTCGAGTCTCTAGATTTCTCCAAGCGACTCCTAGCCTTTCCATGCTTAGCATGGGCCTTCAATGATGTATTCTCTTTCTTCAATCTCTCCACATCTTCGTGCAATTTTTGTAAATATCTGACACTGACAACAACCTTTTTATCAGCCTCGACGTATTCACAAATAGCGTTGGCTTTAACACATTTCTCACAGGAAGTCGTACCATCCATAGACCCAATACATTTGATATGACGCTTACGACAGCGAAGACATGAGATACTGGTTCTCTTTTGATGGGACATTGGCATCGGTGGTTGAGGAGTTAGACTATGTGTAAAGCTAGGAGTTAAATTGGTCGCTCTGGGGCTTGGTGCATCAGTGTTATTTTCGTGGGTTTGCATCAACTTTTGAATATTAGAGACAGATGTGATGTCATCTTGTTTGCGAGATCTCAACAAATCTTTCGATCCCATGACTGTTATAGAACCTACTTTCTTTTTTTTTTTTTAGAAAAAGAAAATATTAAATTAACGCTAATATAGATTTGATGACTCCAAAGTTTGTTAATCATCTCGAAAACGTCGGCACCCCAGTTCCCTCATACTTAGAATTTGATGTGCGCGAGTTTTACCGTCGATGATAAGAAAAAATTCAGTCACGTGATGAAGATACATCCTGTTGTTTCATACATGTTGCAAATATCTCCAATTCTGAACTGTGAGTTGTGATTATTTCTACGAGTTATATAATTTCATTTGCAATAAACAAAATAAATCCCAAACTGACTTAGAAATTATTGAGAACCAAAATCTTAGCTATTTCTTGGCTTTGTGTGTACGTTTACATAGGATATACCAACGGGATGTAATACTTTACTTACAGTCTTACTTGTTGTTCTGTTTTCAAAGTGTATAACAATCTAAATCTTGGTCTACTAGAACTCCACAATTACTTCTCATCGTCAAGTTCCATCGGATGAAAACCAGCTGGCAGAAAAATACGAACTGTGCCTCACTAAAAGTACAGAGAAATTCATTTTGTGGCACAGTTAATTTGTTAAATCGATCCGCGATTCGGAAGTCAAAAAAACTGGCAGTAGATCTTCTTCGGTAAGTCATTGGTCCTCAGCAACAAGGCTTATAAATCTAAACTTATGACCCTATTGCTCTATTTCATGAACTACAAATATATTATTTAAGCACTTAATGTTTCTTGTAATACATTTTTTTTGGTTCTGTTGAATGTTATAGGTTCATTTCAAAGCTTATAACATTCAACGATTGAATACATTTTCAACTAATTAATCCTAAAAAAATGAGGTTTCAACATCCAACGGCAACAGCAGCATTAATATTTCTGTATCTAATATTATTGAATGTTATTGCTTTACCAATTGATCCAAACATCAAAGATAGGGAAGCTTATTCCCACAATGAAAATACTATAATGTCTAAACGACGTGTTTTCAGAAGTTCTCGAAGTTCAAGTAGGTCAAGTTCTTCCTCTCATTCTACCAATGGTTCCAATTCCGGAAGAACAAAGGGCTCATCATCTTCAAGCTCTGGGTCCACATCATCAATAAACAACAACCCCAAGTCAAATAGCAATGGGAATACCTACGTTAACAACAACGGATATCGTTCAAGCAATGGAATACCGAGAGCCGTATTAGTAGGCTCAACAATTGGTTTATATACTGGCTCTTATCACCACTTTAGGAATGGTAGAAACAGTATTAATGGTACAAATTACAATTGTAGCTTAGATAGAAATAATGGTACAAATTCTACAAGTGAAGATTTGTACACTTGTGTTCCATCACAGTCTGCTGGGAAGGTAGTCCCCAACAAGATTCTTTCTATTGTTCTTTTGAACTTCGTTATCGTATCATTGCTATAGAGATAAACTCAAGTAATAATTAATTAATATATGATCTTATAATCTGTGCAGAAGTAAATATTTCAAAATATTCCGTTTCATCTGAACTTTGAACTTAGAGAGATCAATTATACCAATTTCGAGATAAGATTATATGCATATATTTTGCATACCGTGCCTCAACGTTTTTCTGCAAATCCACAAAATCTTGGAGCTTGGCGACAAATATTTTTTTGTTTTTTTTTTTTTACTAAAGAGGGCGTTTAGTGATGGGAAAATCCAATTTATTTAGATCTATTTTGCGTATGTGAGATGACCTTAAAAGGCTTAGACGATTTCCTTTAATTTGATATCCACCTTTTCAAAAGTTCTTCAAAACAAGTCATAAACATCTCTATCTATTCAAAAAATTCAATCGCCAAATATTATTATTATTATCAAATTACAATGTGAGTCAACAATAAAATATTTATAATGTTTTCATTAATATGTATACCCCACACTCATCATGTCACACCCGATTGATCAAAACTCTGACTTATGCTTCTCTCTAGTGAAGAGAAAAGGCACTTCGGGTGAACACTCAAGTGGTGCTTCTCATTCCAGCAGTGGATCCAGCAGCCATAGTGGTGAAAGTTCTCTGTCCTCAACTGGCACGCGATCTGGATTTGAGTCAGATGTTGATGAATCAAGTACAAAGTCTGGACCATCTATCAGAATTTGAGAACACCAATTCAAATTCTAATAGCCATAGTAATGGAGTGACGGCTGGTTCATCCATCGGTGTTAATTATATCTATAGAAATGGGACGACAAATGAGACAAATACTTTATACAACACGACTGCTAATACTTCTTCTACCATGAATGCTAATTGATCGGATGCCGGTGTGAAAAACTCCAGATTCTCTACTAGTATTTATATGGCGATTTTGGGTGCTACAATCTATAAATCGATCTGAAACTAAACTAACCTTATCAAATACATCGTAGTTTAATAAAATACTCTTCTACTCAAATCGTGCATTACTAAGATTATATATTTTTTTGAATTTTTTTTTCTCAAAACTCTCTAGGTTGCCAGAAAAAAGTCTCAATATCACCTTCGCAAAACTGCATAAACAAAGGATTGAAAATAATATTTCTTGGGCGAAGACTTCTCGTTGGTAAAAACGTGAAAGGATAGAGATATTCTGGTATTTCTTTTGTCTGAGGATCAATCTGTGTCAAGCTGAAAATACCAATACCTGGCGCTCCAGTTCTGTCAGAAGATGAATATGGGGTGGATGCAAAAATAAACTTCCCATCAGGGGAAAATGTAGAAGAGCCATGCGTTTGAATGTTATACGGTGGAATAGCATCTGTTACCAATCGAGAGCTCATCATACCAGTAAATGAATCATATATAGCCGAGTCACCATTGATACAGGAGAAGAGAATATACTTATTATCGTTTGAGAACTCCAATTTGTTCCACTCAAAGCCCGCGTTTAATGGGAATTCAAGGAAATGTCCTCCTTGAATGTTTCTAACATCGTACAAAACAGCCCTCGATTCAGAAATACTACTTGCACAAAGAACCATCCCACTTGGATCATATGCTAGTTTTGTTGGACCTTTGAAAGGAACAAATGCTTGATCATTGGTAGCTCTGAAATCCCAAAGACGGATAGAATCATCCAAAGAAGCAGTAGCAAAAAGTTCATGGGATGGCGACACTTCCATAGAAGTGACAGGTCCTTTATGTTCCTTGAAGTATCGAACATAGCTTTCTTTTTGGAAGTCCAATTGTCTGATCAAATGACTACCAATGGTGGATGAATGTATGACAGTATTCTTATCATGAGTGAAACGCCCCAAGTCACACCCGTACTTTAGGGAAGGGATAGTCTTGATGTATGCACCTTTGGCAGCGTCATATAATTGAATCTTGTGGTCTGATGATGTTGTGACGAGAAGTTTTCCTGTGTCGTTGTAATCGAATGAAGTGATTACAGGAGGAGAAGAATGTGTTTTATCCTTTAATCCAAACTTCTTTACTGGTTCAAATCGTGCACATATGTCATTAGTGAACACTGCCTTATGGCCATCAGTGGATGAGGAAATTTGTTTTCTATAGTTGCTATCTGACATTGGAAAAAAAAAAAAAAACAAGAAAAGGTGAAGGATTGGGTTAATTAATAAAGGGGTCACCTTCCTTGGAAAGGGTCTGATCAACCATTACCACAATACCTATATATCTTTAAAGTTTGGTTGTGTACTTTCTTAATTCAAATATATTTTGTGGCCGTATGTAAATGACAGTGATCCGCGAAAAAGTCCAAAGAATAATATAGGTATGCAAGAAATATTTTGTTAAATAAATAAACAGCCCACCAGTTATATAGTATTAAATCAAACCAAACCAAATCAAATCACTGTTTTCAAAATCCCCACATCTGATTCTTTCATACAAATACAAAGCAGCAAAAACCAAAAAAAAAAGAAAAAAATATGAGCACGGGGAAACTTATACACTATGGTTTTGACCTAGTTCTCATTTCTATGTTACTAGCAGCCATTAGAAGAAACACAGGCTTACAACTTCTTTATCAAAATTCAGACTTTGGAAAGTACATTTCTAAATACCTCTCTTTTGGTGAATATGCGTATGACAAGTTTGTTTCATTGATTAAAATCTCTGGATATTTCCATATTCCAGGGTTCTTTGACCGTTTGAAAAGTGATGTTAAGGATGCATATGACGAAAACATCAAGGATACTCGTTCAAGATCGCCACCATCAAATTAATCAAGATTTACTAGTGCTAGTCCCCAAATTAATTGACTTTATTTTCCATAAAACTTAATGGGATGAACAGCGCGCTTCTATAGAGATTTGACTTGTCCTAGCATGCGCGCCCACCGTCATAGTCTACTTATTACATATATAAAATATATTTACTTTCCCTCTCGCCTCCTGTGATAAAATTTATCTGACCCCAGAATTCCTGTACTGGAAACGCGTTAATTAAGCGCGCCCGCGCATAAAATAGCTAGACATGCATTAATTTTTAAATTTGTGATATTTTGACTGATTTATTAGCTGGTGTGAGACATCTTAATTCTTTTATTTATCTGGGAAATTAATAGCGCTGTTTCCAAATTTATAATTATCCATATTGGAATGAGGTGTAGCTAAAGGACCCGGGGAACTAATCCACGCGTACGTCAATTTATTGTAATATATTATATAATTATTAAACATGCCGCTTTTGTTCTAAACTAGGGGGGGGGGGAACTAAATTTCATGAATTTTTATATTATATATAGTACTTCCAATTAAAAGTCCGTGCTTTTTTTTTTTTTTTTTTTTTTGTTTCACACAAGTTCAAAGATCATACCAGCTAATATAAAAGTTAAAGTCATAACTTTAATTTACTAATTTTCTGATACTTTACAGTACAAGTTAAATTTAGTAACACACGTTCTTTTATCCTGTACTTAATTTATAACTAATACAAAGGGCCACAAACCCATTTAAAATTATTAGCCAAGTGTTGCTCCTTAGAATTTGATCAGGGAAAATTTTTTTAATTCACTTTTAAATTCCAGTACGGCTTTTTTTTTTCGTCATTAAAACAATTTAAAATGTCAGTCTATTTCAAGAAATCCATCTATGATGTCAAGAATATCTTCCTGTCTTTTAAGAAACTAGAAATGCCATTAGTTGTTCATAGTGAGCCCCGTGGTCAAATCTGTTTTGAGGTGGTATTGAAGCTGTTCAACGTCACAAGCTATTCATTCATCACTCTTTTCACAATCCTTGATCATTACACAAAATATACTTTGGAAGGAAAAGGATTATCAAATTACCATTTAAACATTAGAGCATTAAGTCTTTCAAGAGATCAAGTGAATGAGGCTATAAGTATTCTCTACAGAACAAAAAACCAATTTCTTAAGACCATCCATTCAACTTCCCAAGTCGATGATATAATGAAACAAAATGTAGAACTGATATCCTCAATGCTGTTAAAGTTTGATAGATTTGTCAGTGATTTGATTAAGTTTTGTAACTTTATTGATCTCAATTACTTGGTTGATATTTACAAAATGGATGTTTATTATTTTAAGTTTGAGTTAGTCCCTGAATTAGTTGAAATTTGTCATGACTTGAAAAATCTCAATAATGATTCTGTATCGGTTCACTGCCACAACGCTTTGTTGGTCTGTGCAAAAATTAAAAAGATCTTTTATTTGAATCAATCATTAGTTGCTCAGTTCCATTTGAATTTGATTCCAATGATGAAGTTCATAACAATAAGAAATTCTATCTCCGTTGAATTCTTAACCAACAACCCAGAACTTGAACTACTATCGGTTAACAAAGGTATGAATAAAATTGATGGGTTCGATTATAAGATTGCAATTACAAAAACACTAGAAAGAATTTATAACGATTTAGGAAATTTAGTATTTAAGATTATGAATCAAGTTGAATCATCTTTGGATATCTTCTTTCAATTATCCAATTTTTATGAAAAAGAACTCAAAAACATTTTAAAATACATCAAATTAGTGAATTCGGATTACAATATCACAAATAATTTACAGAAGTTGATACACTATTTCACAAAAGCCATGAGATTTCTTCACAAATTGACCAATGAATATTTAATTAACTTTAAAGAATTCAGAGCAACTAGACTTGTACACAAAGAAATTATCATCATTTTGAAGGTTATCTATTTAAACTGTTTAAACTCTAAGAATTTATTGGAAGATTTTAACCCAAATAATTATCAAGCTGATATCGTTTATCTAAGAAGATTCTCCAATTCTATCGATTCAATATCAATTGCCTCATTAAGATTGAGCGAGTTGGTTGTAAAAGTGTAATGCATATCCATTTGGCTTAGTTCAACTAAAAGAAATCAAAAAAAAAAAAATATCAAAAAAGACACGCTACAAGATAAAATCAAAGTCTCAATAGTACTTAAGTCTTTGAAAAGAATATATATATATATATTTATATTTAGGAGTATTATCTGAGTTTCGATCAAGATAGCAGTTTTAGCCACTAAATTTATTCGTAGATCCAACCGAACATGGAGTGCTTGTAGTCAACTAATTCTTCCTTCTTGAACCATAATCCAATTTCCTTGTTGGCAGATTCAACAGAGTCAGAACCGTGGCAGACGTTTCTACCCATGTCGATGGCGAAGTCACCTCTGATGGTACCTGGAGCGGATTGTAATGGGTTGGTAGCACCTAAGATAGCTCTACCTTGCTTGACAACGTCCTTACCTTCCCAGACGGTAGCTAAGACTGGACCAGATAACATGTAAGATAATAAGGATGGGAAGAATGGCTTAGATTGTAAGTCATCGTAGTGTTCTCTTAATAAAGATTCAGTTGGAGTAACTAACTTAATACCGACTAACTTGAAACCTCTGTTTTCGAATCTACCTAAGATTTGGTTGATTAAACCTCTTTGGACACCATCTGGCTATTGATTAAATTTGTTAGTTATTGACAGATCAAAATAAGCGGGAACGGAATAGAACCCAGGATGTGAATTGACTTACCTTAATAGCAATGAAAGTTCTTTCGTTGGACATTTTTATCTAATGATCTGTGGACACCCTTTTAAAAAGCAAACATTATAGTGTTTGGTAAAAAAATATTTAACTCACAAGGAAGTTTTTTTTTTAAATGCGGCACCCCGACAATTTACTTATATTTAGGTTTTTTTTTTTTTTTTTTCGACAAACGAAGCCATTTCATTTGCTGCCTGAAAATTCCGGCACTAAATCCAGCTCTCCTATTTAATTATTACCCTAAATTATTTGGCAGAAGTCTTATACCAAAAAAAATTCCAAAATTCAGAACTTACCCGAGTATCCCCGCGAGTATCCCCGGAAAGTTTCACATCGCGTTGCAGAACTTCCTACAAATGTAAAAGAGCCGTAAACACCAAGTTCTTTTGTCACAAAACTTTTGATATGACTCTTGTTCAAACTACACATAGATGCTGAGAATCAACGCTTGTTAAGCTCAAAACTCTGTTTTTTGCGTCTTAATGGTAAACTTCACACAAAAATGGCCAACTGAATCCAAGTTTTTCTGTATACTATACTAAAGCAATTTTATAAACCGAGCAAAGCAATACCAACAGCTAATGGAATGGCGGCTCCAGCATAGTTCTTAGAACCAGCACCTGCAGCTGTGGTAGAACTGACCGAGCTGGCTGTAGCAATAACAGATGAAGACCCCAAACTTCTAGAGGAAGAAGAAACGACAGAATTAACACCTGATACAACACTTGATAAGGATGAAGCAGCAGCGGCAATCTCTGAAGAATGAGAAGGATCCACAACAGATCTAACATCGGAGGCGGCCTCAGTAGCGACACTTCTAACATCAGTTGCAACTCTAGTAGCAACAGACTCAGCGCCAGTGGCAACTTCAGTAGCAACACTTCTAGCATCAGTAGCAATTCTAGTACCAACAGACTCAGCGCCAGTGGCAACTTCAGTAGCGACACTTCTAGCATCAGTGGCAACTTCAGTAGCAACACTGACAGCTCCAGTAGCTATAACAGTAGCAATAGATGCAGCACCTGATACAATATCACCAAGGTCTGAGAGAACATCTCTCTTAACTTGTGAGGCTGAAGCAAAAGCGGAAATTGTAGCAATGGTTGTTAAAGTTGAAAATTTCATGATGTAATTGATATATGTTGTTTTAATAAGTTTAGAATTTGAAAAACTGTAATTGGGAAAGTTTTTTTGATTTTTATTATACAGGTTAATTTTTCGCCAAACAGAATTGAGTGGGAGTTTTTTGTTTAAATACTATACTACCCTGCAGTGTCCAAAGCCTGTTCGGGTAAATTGGGTCACTGGAAAGTATAGCCTAGCTGTCTGAACTGTGGTTGTTCTGCATGTTTTTCAAATGCATCATATGTCAACTTGTAGGCCTTCGGCCGAAAGTTGCGCCACAGATACTGACCTGTAAACTATTTTCTCCAGTACAAGCTAAGCGAAATATTAAGTATATATATTATTCATAGAATATTATTCATAATGAAAGATGATAACAAAATAATTTATTAGACCAATACTATCAGTTTACTTTCTCTTGAGTCTTTTCCGTCAATTTTTATTCAGAGAATTGTATATTATCTACTAGTGTGTGCGTAGGAATTTGGGATAAATATGAATTTTATCTTGAACCGAATTCCTGAATGTTTTTTTGGAAATCCAGCGTGATCTATTTGAAGAAGCCAATGCTGCTCAGATTGTGTAACTTCAGCCTTTAAATGTGTGAAATCTCATTTTAACAATGCCCAGGTGATATCGCCTGGCCGTGAGGACCAAGATCACTACTAAAAGATTCAACTCGGAAACATTTATAGACTAGGGGTGAAATCACCTTAGCAAAACTAAAATCTCTTGGAATGAACATTATTAATACTTTAATGTGATTAAACACATGATCCATAATATTAAGAAATCAAACTGTTTATAAAAAGATCCAAATGTTGTTGATTGAAAAGAAATACTTTAATTTAAACTACAGGTAATGATCAATTGGTCTATTAAAGCAAGAGTAAGTAGAGACAGGAAAATAGATAGTTGAAGAAGAGGACACAGAAGCAAAAGTTAATGAAGGTGAAACTAAAGTAATGATTGTGGAAAGTTTTGTTGCTGTTTGTTTTTTTAAGAAATTTGGAATTCGGTAATAATCGTTTTAAAGTTAAAATAGTTTAGGTGAACCTTCTATTTCTTGAATTAGATCTTTTCTTGACAAATGTTAAAAGTAATTTGACCATTCATTCTTCGAAATAATTTCTCACCCCAATAACTTTAAAGAGTCATAACCACCGATATGCTACCTGCTACTACAAAAAGGTATGTGTTTTTTAAATACACGTATCACGTTCAGCTAATACAATTCAGTGATGATTCAAAAAGAGCTTGGTGTTCCAATTGCTTGAAATTATAAACACTTGTGCAACTAAATTCTATCTGACTAAGTCTTCGATACACTGATTCATGAAGAGTATTATCAGGTTAGATACTACCTTTTTATAGCCATAGGAGTCAATACTTATGTATATATTTAGCTTTACAGCAAACTTAATGACTTCCCGAACTTAATTTTTTTTGTTTTGATTGAGTGGAAAAGACAGAATATATAATCCTACTAATTGAAAATCAAGCAAGATTTTGTTAAATCAGAAATAGAAAAAAAAAGTTGCACTGCGTTGATAAACTTTCAGAAAACAGCTTACAAATTCAGTTTTTAAGCAAATCAGAGTCAGATCAGTATTGAATCATCTTGTTTCGGCAATCCTGACATGGGCTGGTTTCAAAATCATTACATTACACCTTTGCTATATTTACCTTTCTCTGGGCAAAAAAAAATAATTTTTAATTTGCAAACCTAGATCTTTGTCACCTGATAAAGAAAGTACTACATCAGTACAACTTATGTAATCATTCGCGAAAGAGAATGTTCCAATGAGCGTTTGCCAAAGTTTCGGTTTTGCAGGAGCGTAGGAAGTGTGGGAAATTCAACGAAAAAAAAAAACCTTGAAAGGAAGCTAAAGAAGGCTGGCAGTAAGAGAGAGAGGCCCTTTCAACCAATCATAATTGTTTATTATCTTTATAATATTAAACCGTCATAATGTCTGCTTTAGTATGTTACATTGGTTATGAATTGTTGCCTGTCTAGCTTCTTAGACTATTATCATCGCAGGACTCATTCTTTATTATACCAAATATGTGTCTTGGATCTCACGTCATGAAAACACCCCTTTCGACATTTTAGCTTCTGAAACTTCCGACGATATTATTTTCCAATACCATTAATGATCCAGATTTCAAGGATTCATCTCTGTTCTATCTTTTCATTAAAGATTTTTATGGTCCACAAATTTGGCATATATATATATATATATATGGTACAGCAAGTTTTGGATCTATATGGTACAGAACTGTAAAAATTTGTTTTCATTACGATCTTGATTTTACAACATTTGGTCCAAATTTAGGTGAACATTTAACATCTGCTTTCATTCCATATGTATTGATAGTGGAGGAGTGTATGGTATAGATTGTTTCTGATATGGTCTTTGTGGCAATTAGATTCTCCAGAATTTTATTTCTGAGTTATTATACTAACAAAATTTCTCTTTCGATAGCGTACTGCTGCTGCTTCCAAATTAGACTGGGCCACTGTCATCTCCAAGTTGGGCTTGACCGGTAAGACTGCTTCCTCCTTATCTTCCTTCAAGAAGAGAAATGATGAAGCTCGTCGTCACATTGTTCAATTACAAGCTCAACCAACCGAAGTTGACTTTTCCCACTACAGATCCATCTTAAAGAACCAAAAGGTTATTGATGAAATTGAAAAGTCTGTCAAAGCTTACACTCCAGTTAAGTTCGACGTTGCTGCCCAATTAAAGTCTATCGAAGCTTTTGAAGCCAAGGCTGTTGAAAACGCCCAAGCCACCGAATCCGTCGTCGCTCAAGAACTAGCCGCTTTAGAATTAACTTTAGCTAACATTGATGCTGCTAGACCATTCGACCAATTAACCGTTGAAGATGTTGTTGCTGCTAGACCAGACATTGATGAAAAGGTTGAGTTATTGGTTAAGAAGGGTATCTGGACTGCTCCAGGTTACAAGGAAAAGTTCGGTGATCTTACCGTTATGTAAGGAGAGTTTCTGTATCTTTTGCAAAGTTGCATTTTCTCATTATCCTTATCCCTTTGCCATACATATAATTATTCCAACCTTTTCTATTTAACCTTTATACAGATGAACAAGTTTTCTCCTATTTTTATTGGAGCTCGCTTTCTGTTATGAATATTTAACATATTGATTATGAAAACAACAACAAAAAAATTCATTCAAAGATCACTTGGTTCTTTGGTTTATTATTGTAGTATTATATAATTATTTTCAGAGAGTTTAAATTGGGGACTGGTCCACATATAAAACTTGAACTTTTCTTTGGGTTCGCTTTTCTGTACGTAACACAGCGCGTAAAACGGTGTACAGCACCTTTTGATTATTAAACTAGCTCTCAAGTAGTTTCGTGGAAAAGAAAACAGCACATTATTAGTTTAACCGTCCACTCATTCTTGATCTTCCATCTATCGATGTCCCACAAAGACTTAAGCTCTCAGTTTTTACACTGTTTAGATCTTGAACAAGCGGCGGATATTCAACAAACCACCGAACTTTTAGATACACTTTCACCAAAGAAGCTCTCAGATAAGGGATTGGCCGTTATTAACTTACAGATTGATTCCATAAAAACTGGTTTAGGTGGTAGAACCATCATTGAATTAAAGAATGATCTAAGCTCAAATACTGACGAGAGAATACAAACAGGTGATGTCAGAGTTGGAGATATTGTCAGAGTTGACAGAATGAATTCCTCATCTTCTTCTGGTTCAGGCAAGAAGAGAACCAGCAAGAAGAGTAATGGCAAAACTTCCCAAGATGATGTCACTGAACTCAGCAAGTCTTCTGATGGTGTTATAACTCGAGTTTCTCAAACTAGTGTGATCCTAACAATTGATGAACAACACGAAGAAAATATCCTTACATTATTAAACGTCAAAGTTTGGATAGTAAAAATTTCCAATTCAATCACATACAAACGAATGCAATCAACATTAAGGAAAATTGCTGAATATGAGAGGTTGCCTTCTGATTTGTTACAGATTGTTGGCTCATCAGATTATCAATATATTGCTCCTTCGCAGTCCCAATTATCTTCGTCTCTTCAATCTTTGAAGCTCAACAACAAAGAGTTAAATGACTCTCAAAGGCATGCAATCAACTTCTCCTTGAATTCCCCAATATCAATAATCCACGGACCTCCTGGTACAGGTAAGACATACACTTTAATTGAACTTATCTTACAGTTAGTTTCAAGAGGTGAACGGATCCTTGTCTGTGGTCCATCCAATATCTCTATTGATACGATTTTGGAAAGACTATCAAAAGTATCATGTGGAATTAAAGGCGATGATCTTTTGAGAATCGGACATCCTGCCAGACTATTACAGTCTAATTTGAAACATTCATTAGACATAGTGAGTACTTATAGTGATAACGGGAAACTTGTTGGTGACATCAAGAAAGAAATTGAAGAGACCATCAAGAAAGTAAAAAAGACACGAAGCTATAAAGAGAAAAGAGCAATCTGGAACGAAGTTAAAGAACTTAGAAAGGAATTGAGAATCAGAGAGAAGAAAATAACAACAGAGCTAATTATGAAAGCCAAAGTTGTACTATCCACTTTACATGGATCATCATCAAGAGAACTCATGAACGTTTATCAAAAAGAGACAGGCAAACCTGTGTTCACCACTTTGATCATTGATGAAGTTTCACAATCTTTAGAACCACAATGTTGGATTCCGTTAATTTCTCACCACTCAGGTCTAAAGAAATTGGTATTGGCTGGTGACAACTTACAATTACCACCAACCATTAAACTGGAAACCAATGACTCTGTGAAAAGAACTTTGGAAAGAACATTGTTCGATAGACTTGTGGCCAAATATGGCGACACAGAGGGATCTTTGAAGAATCTTTTGAATGTTCAATATCGTATGAATGAAAAGATCATGAAGTATTCATCTGAGCAGATGTATCAGGGAAAATTATTAGCTGATGCTTCTGTGAAAAATATTTTGCCTTTTGAATTAAATGGCGTTGAAAAGAATGATATCACAGAATTTCCTTTGATTTGGTACGATACTCAAGGTGGTGAATATCCAGAGAGAGATTCTACTGATGATTCAAACACTAAGGAAATTGTCAGCTCTAAATATAATGAGATGGAGTGTTATGTTGTTGCTTATCATTTGAGGCTGTTGTTAGATTCTGGATTACAAAGATCTCAAGTTGGTATAATTGCACCTTACAACTCTCAAATCACGCATTTGAAATCGCTGATATCTGGAGAGTTCCCTGAAGTTGAAATTTCAACAGTGGACGGGTTTCAAGGACGTGAGAAGGAAATCATCATTCTTTCTTTGGTTCGTAGTAATTGTGAGAATGAAATTGGGTTTTTAAAAGATGAAAGAAGATTGAACGTGGCTATCACAAGAGCCAAGAGACAGTTATGTGTCGTTGGAGATATGGAGGTTATGGCCCAACAACGAGCTTCAAAGTTTATCAAAGAATGGATTAGCTGGTGGGAGGATAATGGAGAGATTATTTACCCTGACTTGGATGATATTTTAAATTAGATATTTTAAGAATTAAATTGGCAAAGGTTGAGCCTGCAGGTCTATGTATAACCCGCATGTCCGTAGTTTCAATTTTCTAAGATAATTGGTGCAACACGTGATTTCATGTCACCATGTTTTGCTGCATGTTTGCGCGATAATTCATGGAATCAAATGTTGGCTAATTTAATTACTTCAACATTGCAGTTGATATATAAAATCTTAGAACGATTCTATTGTCCTGTGTTGTCTTTTTTTTTTTTTGTATTTCTCTTAAACTGATTTCGCCATTTTGAATACTTTGAAATAAAAGAAAAAAAACAGGTTCAGATAGTACTTAAAAAAATTAGTATATCCATTTGCCACTAAAGATTAAAGGAAAAAGGAAAAGAAAATCAAAGAAAAGAAAAGAAGGGAAAAAAAAATTAATAATCTGAGAGGCCAAAACATAAAAATTAAACAACAGATATAATCAAATCTCGAAAACATGAAGCCCTTGGGCTTATCGAAACCACAATTATCGTTCCTTCGGCTATCCATTTTTTTCATATTTTTTGTTCATTTTACACATGCATTACCTCTTAAGAAAACCAAAACTCATTCAAGCCTTAATGGTCCAGCGATAACCCCACTTATAGGAACGAGAATGTTGGAAGGAAAAAACTTTGGTTTAGTACGACATCCTAAACTGATAGACTCGGGGAATAATTTTGATGTCAATGATGACCAGCAAGGTAAAGAAGGAGACGAAGAAGAGGAAGATGAAGACGGGATCTACATAGAGCTATATCCTCTCACCATAACAAAGTTTGATTCAGACAGAGGAAGTTCGACGATTGAGAGTTTTGTATGTGAAACGTATACTGTGGGAGCTTTGGAATGTGTACGGTTTGACGACTTCACCAATGTCGTGATGTTCTTTTATGGAGATGAGGTTGAGGATGATAGTTATACTTCATTTTTCATTAGTGAGATTCCCAACGATATCACAACGACGAATTATTTGCAGTATCATCGATCATATGAGGCTTTGAGAGGTACCAATGGTATTGCTGGAGCCACTATGGATGAATTGGGTGATTGTAATACCGAAAGGGAAGGTCCAGGGGTTTATGGGGAATATGAACTATATCTTTCTGTTGATACAAATTCAGGAGAAACATTTGTTTGTGATCATTCGCCACAATGTGCCCCCTTTAGTGATTTTACTAATGTCTATGTCAGTGCCTTTGGACATGAGGGTTATACTGAACTGTTTCAAGGTAAAGCACTTTTAGAATCAGAGACTATAAAAAGACGACAAGTGGCAAATGATAATCCTATCACCATTTCAGAAAATGTGACAACACTTTTAACTAGCTTATCTCAGAACACATTGGCTTCTTCCCTTCTGACTTATAATAATAATAATACTCTAACTATAAGCAGTGACTCTTCTTCAAGCTCTACAGTTTTATTTTTGGAATCTCAATTCAATGCCCATGATCCTCCAGGGTTAAGTGGTTCCAATCTAGTATTTGGTTTTCTTTCAGTGGTGTTTTTAGGGTTATTAGTTTGATAAGTTTGTTTTAGTTAACAGTGTGTTGTAATATTTTAAGATAATTTATGAATCGAAATATTAAGGTTGTAAATGAAAAGACTTGAGTCTCACCATGGTATAACTTAAATTGTAACTTCAAAAATGTTGATAAACCGAAGATATATAAGGAGAAAGCTTTTGCTCAAGTGTATATTCACGATACTAGGGTAGTGGTTCAAGAACTTCACTTAGATCTCTAAAGTCGAAGTTGATTTCATTGAACAGGCGAGACCGTTTAGACTCGGTATAATTTTCTTGATTCGTTATTTTAAGTTAATTCATGGCATATTTGTGATCAATGTGTTTCGATAATCTTTGCGTGAATGATATAAACAACATCATACTTGCTAATAGTCACTTTAAAATTCTTTTAAAATTTAAATGGCTCATAATATGTTTTGTTTTCTCCTAACGAAGGGTAATAAATGGGTAACAGTTGAGTTTTGGGCAAAATTTGATTGTTTACATATTTCCTAGTTCGGAAATTGTATGAACTGTGGAAAAAATATGTCAAAATCAACCTCAAAAGCTTCCCTTCAAGTAAATATTCGCTTGAATAAAAGACAAGTTTTTTCTTCTTCTTTTTGTATGTATAGGTAGACAAAAAAAACATAGAAATTTCAAAGGATCAATTCAAAATTTAAAAAAAATAAAAAATGGGTTTCATTAGATTATGCCCTACAACGTTATTTCTTCTAATCACATATCTGCTAATATCTTCAACAGCAGTCACAGAGTCTACACCAACTACCAGCTATAGATACACAACAGTTTCGTATCCTTCTGGTTATGCACTCTCGTTATCAACGAATACAGTCAACAGCCAAATATACATCTGTGATGATACACCTCAATGTGCCCCATATAGTCAGTTTATACAAGTGTATCAAAGTCAATTTGGTGATGACGCATACACGGAATATTTGAGAAATGCGAGTACTATTGCTGATGTTTTGATTGATAATAGCAAGACCGGATCAATATCAAGAACCACAAAAGGACCAGTTGGTGGAAATACAGGAATCCCTGATTCTGCTTTAAATGTTGCATTCTCCGAAGCTTCAGTTCTAGGAGTAGGCTCTTCAATTAAGAGCGCTGATGGTTCACAGGTAGTTTATATTGATTATAACTCTACTAATGGAACTGTCAGTGCTAACAACACTAGTTTTTCCAGCATATCCTCGCAGCGTCCTTTAAGTGTCAATCCATCTTCTTCTTCTTCTTCTTCTTCTTCTTCTTCTTCTTCTTCTTCTTCTTCTTCTTCTTCTTCTTCTTCTTCTTCTTCTTCTTCTTCTTCTTCTTCTTCTTCTAAGTCTCCATCTGTAACATCTTCCAGCTTAGTATCTCATGGTGGAGCCCCTAGATTTTCATGGACTTCTTCAGTGTTGGGATTTCTCATTGCTAGCATTTCGGGTTTAATGATATAAACTACCAATTGGTTATACTCAAAGAAATAAATGTAATTAATTGAGATCCGGATCCATATCATCTTATACACTCTGCAAGTTGTTGAACATTTCAAGATTGAAGTTCCAAAATTTTGACTATGGTAGTTTTATTTTTCGTTCATAATGACCGGAGATAATCAAGTTGATATAAATAATCACACATCTTAATTGATTTGACGGAAATCATAGATAAAAA
>JADIOT010002796.1:171562-192482 GCA_018343995.1 Waltiozyma sp. UFMG-CM-Y6624
GTTTATACAAGTGTATCAAAGTCAATTTGGTGATGACGCATACACGGAATATTTGAGAAATGCGAGTACTATTGCTGATGTTTTGATTGATAATAGCAAGACCGGATCAATATCAAGAACCACAAAGGGACCAGTTGGTGGAAATACAGGAATCCCTGATTCTGCTTTAAATGTTGCATTCTCCGAAGCTTCAGTTCTAGGAGTAGGCTCTTCAATTAAGAGCGCTGATGGTTCACAGGTAGTTTATATTGATTATAACTCTACTAATAGAACTGTCAGTGCTAACAACACTAGTTTTTCCAGCATATCCTCGCAGCGTCCTTTGAGTGTCAATCCATCTTCTTCTTCTTCATCATCTTCTAAGTCTCCATCTGTAACATCTTCCAGCTTAGTATCTCATGGTGGAGCCCCTAGATTTTCATGGACTTCTTCAGTGTTGGGATTTCTCATTGCTAGCATTTCGGGTTTAATGATATAAACTACCAATTGGTTATACTCAAAGAAATAAATGTAATTAATTGAGATCCGGATCCATATCATCTTATACACTCTGCAAGTTGTTGAACATTTCAAGATTGAAGTTCCAAAATTTTGACTATGGTAGTTTTATTTTTCGTTCATAATGACCGGAGATAATCAAGTTGATATAAATAATCACACATCTTAATTGATTTGACGGAAATCATAGATAAAAATTTTTTTTTACACGTACCAACAATAGGCCATGGTGGATCACACTGACCTTAAACTAGGACTTTCTACATTCAAAATTGCTTACACTCCAAAGCAAATGCTTCCACAAGTTGAATTACAACACAATGAATCACCTTTAATTGGCAAAATAACCGGGTTTCGCAGTCCTTATTTTCCATGTCTAAATAATTTCTTTTTAGTCGTTTCTTCTTGATCTAAATTCTAATTTTATATAGATGATAAATAACAAGGTTTCTTTGAGAAGTTTATTTAATTGTCCTGTTTTTTTTCTTTTTTTTTTTGTTTGAATTAATTATCTATCGTCTTCATACATGTCATGTGGATGGGGTAGGTGGTGTAAGGTTGTAGGCATAGTTTCAAAACCCGGATCTCTGGGTTCGCAACAGATCTTCAAATTCTCTTTTAATAAGTTTTGATTCCATTGATTTAATAGATTATACTATGCTAGATAGCTTTTAGAACAATGTCAACCGCAATTTGGAAGGATTTAGCTAAACAACTGAGTAGTTTCAAAAGTGTTCAGCTAAAAAATCTTAATGCTAACATTGGTGCATGTAAGTTTGTGTGTCCTTCTTAAATCTTAATCTTGCAAAGCTGTAAACTAACCTGTGCAAACCCCAGCTGTATCAGGAACGAAACCAACATTAATCACAAATGCAGTGACATCTCTACAACAAAAATCACCGCTATCAGCTTCCAAACCGTTGAACGGTGAATCGTTCGTTGTATTAGCCATCGATGTGGGTATCAAAAATTTCAGTTTCTGTCGAATTCAATTGGATAAGAATCTACCTTTTAACAAACCACCAACTGTAACGGAATGGAAGAAGCTGGATCTCACTAAGCTCTATGAATTGGAACTAACCAAATTTGATCCTTTCCCTTATTCCCAGCTATGTCAGAAGATAATTCAGAATGTTTTGTACAATCCAAAAATGGGACGTCCAGATGTGGTGCTTATAGAGAGACAACGTGCTAGGAGCAATTCATCTAAAGATGTGAAGGAGTGGATCCTGAAAGTGAATATGTTTGAAAGTATGCTATTTGGGATGGTTTACTATAAAATTTTACAAGATACGCCGGACTTATTGGCAAATTTGATCTCTGTAAGTCCCCAAAGAATGGGAGGTTATTACAAGATTGAATCAGAACAATCAACTGCAAAACCAACCAACAAGCAAAGGGAAAACTCTAAGGCTGGTAGGATAGAAATCGTTGAAAAATGGCTACGTCATACGATATCACCAGAAGATCACTTTAGAGAACCTAAGTTCCATTTAGATCGACATCAATTTCCATTTACAAACACTTCAAGGCTTTCCAAAATCAATTCCAAATCTAAATGGGTTAACGAATTAATCGTGGGACCAGATTCAAAAAGGCGAACAGGTGCAAATAAAGGAGATGACCTTGTTGATTCACTATTACATGCTTTATCGTGGGTTGAATGGGAACGTAACAAGATGATTCTGAAAATGGAACTATTAACGGACGCCAAAGAGGGAATGAATGTAAGTGATGGATTTTTGAAAGCTCATTATGAGCAGTTAAAGTAAAATTGATGAATAGATATGTTTTTATCAAAGCAAAAAAAAAATCTGTGAGCTAATATAGTCTTAAAATTGTCAAATTAGAGATATATTTCAAAGATTATAATGTTATTAAAAAATTATCAAATATGTACGAATTGATCTTGAGCCTAAAAGTTGTCCTCTGACACGTGACATTCCAATCTCCAATTAAATTTTATTCGTTCTCCGGAACGATGGAATATACTTCCCGCGCTTCCTAATAAATTTGAGGGGGAGACCGGACAGGAATCTTGATTGTGATTTGACAATCATCGGCTCAGCCGTTTTACCTTCAACTCTGCCTAAATACATTGTTTAGAGAGAAATCTACAGTGTTCCAGGCAGGGGAAATTTTAAATTTCCCTCTAAAATAATTTACCAACGGTTAAGCATCTCCTTGATAGTCCGATAAGCTAAGAAAATCTATGAATTTATATGGCAAGAAAGTTCAAACTGCAGGGATAATAAAAATAATAATAATAATAATAATAAGGGTGGAAAAGCAAGGAGCTTTATAACAACAAAACAGCTTATCAGGGTTCAGTAACAGCACTCTCCAAAAAAATATATATATATATCCAGGAATTTTCAACAAATTGCCTAATCACGCCTCAACAGTTAATACCATCTGAACCATATCTAGTATTATGAGCATTACGCCAGGATCTGTATCCACTCAGATCCATCATCAAATAAATGATACAGGACCACCACGTTCTGCCTTGCCGTTTCCAACATCCGCTATTGTTTCTTCATCAGTCAACAACCGCAACACAGATAAACCCACAGATTGTGCTCTAATCACACCTTCTCCACCCAATCTCACTTCATGTAATAACAGTAGCTTAAATACCAATACCAAACATTTACAGTGTTCCCATGATATTAACATCGATGTAACTGAAGAACAACACAGCTTCTCATCAACTGAAATTCCTGTCATTTTAGATCCTTCACCCAGTAGTACCTCTTTCACTGTTAAACCACGTTCGAAGTCTAAGAGGGCCAGCAGTACTGCATCTGAAAGTGAAAGAAACAAGTTTAGATCAAGATTGGAAATGTTCTCTATTTCATCTTCAGGGACAGCAAAGGATCAAACCAGAGATATAAAATTAGATCTGTCACATGATACTGTTGTAGAAGAAGATGACGACGATGAAGAAGCTGATAATGTTTGTATTTTGCCTTCGAATGAAGGAAATTTCACGACATGGAACTCAAATTCTAATTTGCATCAATTTTCAACATCTAGTGAATCTGTGACCTCAAACGGTGGTGAATCGAAAACCGATCATCCAACAAAAACTCTCACTCCAGAACTAAAACAAAGAGATAATATCCTTAGAAAGATATCAGAAGCCAAAATCTCACCATTATCGCCAAATCTTCAGACATTAAGAAACAATCCTGAGTTTGATTTATCGTGTGGTCTCAAAGCTAAGCAAATAACATTACAACAATATAAAGCATTTATGAACTGGCATTACTCACATCCGATTCCTGATTGTTCAGAGATGTTTCCTTGGTTACACGGTCTTGATACAGTGAAACGAGCAGACTTTATCAATGCTCTTATGAATTATACATCCGTAACTCATGACAATCATGAGAAATTAAACGCAGATAAGATGATACCGTTTGGTTATCGTGGTTTGATCCCTGTTAGATCATGTTCAATTCGAGAAAAGGATGAAAAAGACTTGAATGACTTCAAATATCACCCTAATTCTGGTGTGTTGAGAGGGTCTTGCGAAATTTCTGAGATCTTACACGGTACTGATTTTATGGGAGATAACGAGATTTCAAGAGAAGTCAAGAAGATCATAAAAGATTTGAAATTTAATGAAGATTTGAAAGAAGAAGAATTATCTCAATTACATGAAATAATCATAACTGATTGTAAGAAGTTAAAGGTTTTACCCTATTTGAAAAAAGTTGTATTACCTAAAAATTTATCATTGAGGAATTTCCAAATTCAAGTCTCCAAGATTTCCCAGATTTCTGATTTCATTGTCTACTGTTTCAATAATGATCATTTAGAGAAGAACAACATTAACCACTCTGAAGGTGACTGCTCTTGTGCTTCTGCTGCTAGATTACTATATTGCGCCCAATTGGTCCATTCAACGGATAATACAGAAATCCTTGATCGTCTTTTCACCACTTTAATCATTGACCGTGCAAACCTTTCCTTTTTTGATACTCCTCAAACTTCACATCTTTTAAACATTAACAAAGTTCTATTCACATCAAGCATCAAGAAGGAAGGCGCGATTTGCTCTGAGTATGATATGAAATCTTTTGTCAATTGGGATTCCAATTATCTACTTAAGGAAAAACTTGAAATTGCCAAGATGTCATCTGCCACAAAGATAGGAGACAATGTTTGGATGGGAAATTCTACAGATATCGAAGTCTTGAAGGTCAAAGGTTACCATCCAGAAAACAATAAGGAAGATTTGTCAAATCTACCGCTCTATATCAATCCAAGAAATTCAACAGTCAGTATCACCAAGGAAAGTTTAGAAAGGAACGGAGAAGTTGGATCTTTAGTGAACCCTGCTAAACAAGATTGGAAATTGTTATTAAATTGTTGTGATGGACACGGATTCCCAGATTTACCAACTTTGAAAGAGCTTTTATCCAACGAAAATAATCAAAATGAATATATTTTACTTAATTTTCCACCTTCAGGCTCAATTGGAATAGGTGATTGCTCCGATTCAGATTTGATTTCAATCTTGAATACTTGCAAACTCATTTATACCAAATCCACATCCAAACGTCCAACTTTGATTTACTGTTCGGATGGATACACTGAGTCTTCACTTCTTGGAGTGTGTTATCTTATTTACGTCACTGGTCGTCCTCTCACTGAGTGTCTGATTGATCTTCACTCTATCCATGGGAGACCTTTTTTTTTATTTCCAACTGATGTTACTCTGATTTCCAGGATAGAAGATATATTGATCCAAAACTCACCGTTGAAATTGAATGAATTTGAACCATTAACAATGCAGATTCCAACTATGGAGACAATCTATTCTAATTTGTTCTCAACAAAAGAAGAAAACTGGTGCACAAAAATCCATGGGTCTCTTCCTTCTAGAGTTCTTTCCCATTTGTATCTAGGATCATTAGCACATGCTGAATCTATTGAAGTATTGGAGAAATTAGGAATTTCAAGAGTTGTCTCTGTCGGTGAAGAGGTCAATTGGTTAAGAAGACTTCACTCGACAAGTATAGATGTCACTGAGACAATAAAGGTCAATGAAAACTTTCTAGTTCCGAATAATCGCTCTTTGAAATTCCCAATTAAACAATTAATGACTATTTCAAATGTTCAAGATGATGGTATTGATCCATTGACTTCTCTTCTTCCACCAATTTTAGACTTTATTGAAGAATGCTACAAATCTAATGAGAAAGTTTTGATTCATTGTAGAGTGGGTGTCAGTCGTTCAGCCACAGTCTGTATTGCAGAGGTTATGAAAAGATTGGATTTGAATCTCATAAGATCCTATTTCTACGTCAGAGTCAGAAGATTGAACATTATAATCCAACCAAATCTAAGATTTTTCTATGAATTAGTTAAATGGGAAGAGACCCAAAGGGCAATTCGATTCGAAAAGAATAACATTTTACAAACATCTAAACCTGATGTCATTGGTTCAATAAAAATGAAGACGCAGAACCAGAATTGTAACAAGTCCATTAGTTCAATGACATCTGTTGACTCTCTTCTAAGATCTTCAGTAGACCTTGAAAACATCTCCTTATACGATCAATTAAAGACTTGTATCAAGACCGGAAACGGTAACATCTCTCCAATTGCAAATGGTACAATTGGTGACGAGTCATTAGAGGAGGAAGATGAAGTCTTCTATGACGATGAGAATGACTCATATGGTTCCGGCCTGACCAGGAGTGGGAGGAAAGATTTAGATCAGTCATGGTTACGTGTCGTAGATTGGCATGTTCTATGTAGACAGATTGATCAGTTGAATAAGGCTTATATTAGAAGCAATTGAATCTATTTATTATTTCATCAATTATTTAATACTTAAAAATCTGATACTTAGAAATTATAAATATGTTTTATTTATTTTTATTTTTAATTTTTTTTTTTTTTTTGTAACAGGAGAGTATACAAGATTTGATATAAGATGGTATTAATTTATGCGCTGCATGATTTCATAAATTAGAAAAATTATGGATAGACAATGTATTTGTGTAAGTTTTCTGGAATAGACTTCAATAGATCTTTTGACTCCAGCCATTCTTTAGAAAAGATTCTATCACTGTATTTATGACCCGAGTCAGCCAAAATAGTAACGACATTAGAGCCTTCTGGAAGGTCTTTGGCAATCTTGGCAGCCGCAACAACATTCAAGGCACCTGTACCACCAAGGTATAAACCTTCCTCATCCAGTAATTTGTAAATCATTTCAATACTCTCACTATCTGGAATGAGGACAGCACCATCGACAGTGTCAATATCCTGCTTTAAATTATCAGTAATACGACCCTGACCGATACCTTCAGTAAATGATCCACCTTGTCTGTCTAAAGACTTACCACCACTGGTAACGTAGGAATAGATACAAGAACCAGGTGGATCAGCAACAATGGTTTTGACCTTTCCACCAGAAACATCCTTCAAGTATCTAGAGATACCGGAGAAGGTACCACCAGTACCAGTGGAACAAGTGAAAGCATCAACTTTCCCTTCCAATTGTCTCCAAATCTCCGGACCAGTAGTTTCAATATGAGCTTGTCTGTTGGCTAAGTTATCGAACTGGTTAGCCCAGACGGCATTGTCTAATGATTCAGCATGTCTTCTGGCTTTATGGTTGAAATTTTCAGGATCGTCATAAGGCTTTGGTGGAACTGGGAATACTTCTGCACCTAATAACCTCAGCGTGTCAATTTTAGACTGAGCTTGTGTGTTTGGAATATAAATGATCAATTCATAACCACGGGAACGACATATATGAGCTAACCCAATACCGGTATTCCCAGCTGTAGATTCAACAACAGTACCTCCAGATTTTAATAATCCACGATCTTCAGCATCTTTAATTAAATATAAAGCAGCACGGTCCTTGATTGAACCACCTGGGTTTTGAAACTCTGCTTTACCGTAAATGTTGCGGCCTAATCTTTCAGAAAGTTTCACAAGCTTTATTAAAGGTGTGTTTCCCACAGCATCTGCGATACCATTGTGAGAGACGATTGGTGTAAATGTGGAGTTATTGGTATTGGTCGATACTGTTCGTATAAATTTTTTTAGTTGTGTCTTGATCATGATGGTTCATCGAGCCTTCAAAGGAGTTTGGGATTGACGTCTAGGAGTATCATTGTAAAGTTTCCCCATTAACATTTAATAATGCTTTAGAGTCCTATAGATTGGTAGATCTGCACTAGTCACAGAATCAAAAAAAAAGAACACAAAGTGGACGCAAATTTGGACCAATTTCACGTGACAAGTTGAAAAATTTGTGGCGTCAAAAGAATCCCAAATAGGCGGGTAACTTTGAAATCCTATATTTCCTGAAGCGATATTTTTCAGAGTTTCCTAAAAATCTTACATCGCGCGGAAAAATCTATGTATGTTGAAAAAGCTAACAGTATAGTATGTACCAATTCAAATAAAGGTCGAAAGAGAAAAGTGTTTGCTATTTCCACCACAGAAAAACAGAAACACACGAAATGAGACCAACATCTTTCTTGACATTTCAACAATCCCCAGTTTCGCTTCTTGTGCGTCCATGGAAGCGTGAAAAGGACGGTACTTTATTCTACGGATTGGTGAAGTCTGGTTCCAAGAGGCATGCTCTAACAACCAAGCAAGGTAATAAGAACTTCTACAAAGGTACTAGATCCTCCGGTGTGGGTAGACATACCAATAAAAACCGTTATATAATACAGTGGGATAAGGTCAGATCCTTTGTTGTGCCAACTGTGTTTAACACCAGTTTGAAACCATTAGTTTCTCCAAACGCAGTTGAAATTGTAAACGATTTCAAAGGTTATGCGAAGGGTCCACAAGACTCTGCTTTATTTTTTGATAAATTGAAGGAATATATATACAATGGTAAGGTTGAAACTGACGCCTCTAAGTTGAGAAACAAATACATTGAAAGAGGTTAAGTCAAGTGTTAAGACTTTGATAGTTACATTGTACATAGTTAAAAATTATTAAAGGTGATGAATTATATTTATAACTAGCACATCGGTTCAATTTGGTTTGCGCGTTTGATGCAAACCATAACATTTTGAATTCTAATATACAGATTATAAAGATTTTAACCATCTAACATAACAACATCTTCATCTTGGTCCTCTTTGGCTGGTACAGCGTCCGGAGTTTCTTCAACTTTGGTCTGCTGTTCAAATTCAGCTGTTCCTTCCCTTGTGACATCAGTACTTTCCGTTTCAATGATCTTTCTGGAAAAATTCAAGACTTTTTGACCCTTTGAAAGAGCTTTAGTCGTCTCTTCGGTACTTGAGGTAGTATCGTCGGTGCTGTTCTTGTCCTTCTTCGGAAGACGAACACGATCTTGTTCAACAAGCTTCTGAAGCGACAAGGTCTTGGGAACTAAATCTCCCAAGAAGTGTAAGTTATCCAAGTTAGATACGGCAGCAGCAAAGTCATGATACTGAAGTTTTTTTCTCTTTTCTGTCTTCGCAATCAACCCAGCTTGTTCTGTGAAGTATTGAATAAACAATTCAGTGGCAACAGCAGTACTGAAGACAGCGGCTTCGGACGCACTGATATGCTCTGGATCGGTTTTGAAGATTTTTTTGATCTTGGAAAGCTGGAGGGCACTGGTACCAGATAGATCCTCTTCTTCTTCTTCTTCTTCGACATCTTTGGGAGCAATATTGTTGAGTGCCTTTTTGTTTTTAACATCTGTATCAATACTTGTTATATCACCATCCTCATTTCCATCTTCTGGCTCTGCGTCATTTGGATCTTCTTCTTCTTCTTCATCATCTTCTTCTAGTTCTTCTACTTCTTCTACTTGCTCTTCTTCTTGTTCTTCTTCTTGTTCTTGTTCTTCATTTTCAATTGGGTTATCGTCTGGACGGATCTCTTCTTCCATATTTTCTGTTGTCTCATCATCTGCATCATCCTTGTCATTAGATAATACACCATTTTCCTGATCAATAGATTCAGCATCTGTATCATTACCCATATCAACATCTGGAGCTTCGTGAATAACAGCAGTGTCGTTTTGAATTATTGTTTGATCTTCATCATGTGTGTCGTCTGGGCCACAAGCACCTGGAGCTGGGCGTGATGTACTAAATGAATGTAATCGTGGTTCTGACATTTGGAAATTAAGCTTGTAGATCTCAAATAACTAATTGGTATTTCCCTTTAGTTATGTGTGCCCAATCTTAAATTTTTGGGAGGGAATACAGTTTATTTTTTTAACGCGCGCGCGCGTCTTGATTTTTCATAATTAGTTTCTCTATATAGGTGAGTATTTCAGCTTATTAAGAGGTACGGGTTTAATTCTGTTGACATGCAAGATCATGTGAGTATGTAGATTTGTCAAATCCTCAACAACCTAAATGAAAAACTCAAAGTAAATTAAAAAAGAAACCCCTAATTTTTCATTGTTATATACAATTTAAAAGAAACATAATAAGAATGTATTTTAATAAAAAATCAATCAAAAGATTCAAATCTCAAATCCCAATTGATCATTGGACCTAACTTAGGCAAGACTTCAGCAACGCTTTGGACATCCTTGTCACCTCTACCAGAGACGGTGATAATGATATGCTGATCCTTAGGCATAGTCTTAGCTAATTGAACACCACCATAGATAGCATGGGAAGATTCCAAAGCTGGAATAATACCTTCTAATTGAGATAATAATTTGAAACCTTCCAGTGCTTCTGCATCTGTGGCAGCGACGAATTCAGCACGACCAGATTCCTTCCAGGCGGCTAATTCAGGTCCAACACCTGGATAATCCAAACCCGCAGAGACTGAGTGAGTGTCATGGATTTGACCATCCTTTGTTTGCAGGACATAAGTCTTAACACCATGGAAAACACCTGGCTCACCGACTGTCAAAGTAGCAGAGTGAATGCCAGTGTCTAAACCATCACCACCAGCTTCAACACCCAAGAATTTGACTTCCAGATCATTTTCAAATGGAGAGAAAAGACCAGTGGAGTTAGAACCACCACCAACACAAGCAACAACCGCATTTGGCAATTTACCATTGTTCAACTCCTTGAATTGGGCCTTGGCTTCTTGACCAATGACAGATTGGAATGTTCTGACTAAAGTTGGGTATGGATGTGGGCCAATGGCGGAACCGACGATGTAATGAGTGCTTTCTAAATTAGTGACCCAAGATCTGAAGGCTTCAGATGTGGCATCTCTTAGAGTCTGAGTACCGTTTGTGACAGCGACAACTTCGGCACCCAAAATTCTCATACGGAAGACATTCAAGGCTTGACGACGAACATCTTCAGCACCCATGTAAACCTTACACTTCAAACCAAACTTAGCACAGGCTGTTGCAGTGGCGACACCGTGCTGGCCAGCACCGGTTTCAGCAATGATTTCCTTCTTTCCTAATCTTTTAGCTAACAACACTTGAGCAAGAGCATTGTTAATCTTATGAGAACCAGTGTGATTTAAATCTTCACGCTTTAACCAGATCTGAGCACCGCCGGCATATTCGGTCAATCTTTCAGCTTTATGAAAGGAAGAAGGACGGCCAATGTATTGGTATAAGCCTCTGAATTCTTCCCAGAAAGTTGGGTCAGCCACAGCATCTTCAAACGCTTTTTCCAATTCGGCAAGACAAGCATGCAGGGCTTCTGGGACATATTGACCACCGAAATCGCCAAAACGAGATGGGAATTTACGGGCTTCTTCAACGGCTTCTTGTTCGTGCCTCTTGTACTCGTCAGATTCAATAGCTTTGAATGCAGTGACTTCTCTGTAATTAAGGATTTCTTGAACGTAATTCCTAGCGGCTTCACCACGTTTTCCAGCTTCAGATTCGCCAATAACTGTGATAACCTTGGAACCAATTACTACACCTTCGGACAAAGCACCGACTGTCTCGAAATGTTCTCTTGTGGAGATACCAAACCCAACAGCAAGAGGAGTGTCCTTGGAGAACTTTCTGACTCTGGTGACCAACTCATCCAAGTTGGAAGACACAGAAGTGGAGGCACCAGTGGAACCCATTCTGGAAACAACGTAAATAAAAGAGTCGGCAATCTTAGACAATAAGGCCAATCTATTATCGGTGGTGGATGGAGCCACTAAAGGAATGTAGGACAAGTCAGCCTTGGCACTGAGGTTTCTAAACTTAACGGCTTCTTCAGGTGGTAAATCGACAACGATACAACCATTGGCACCAGCAGCTCTAGCATCCTTGGTGAACTTTTCTTCGTCGTATTGTAAAATTGGATTGTAGTAACCCATCAAGATGATTGGAACAGTTACACCAGCTTCTCTAGCCTTGGTAACTAACTCCAAAGTTTTCTGCACGGATAAACCATTATCTAAGGCTTTAGTGTTGGCAACTTGGATAACTGGACCATCTGCAATAGGGTCGGAGAATGGGACACCTAATTCGATAATATCAACACCACCGGCTTGGAATCCTTGAAGAATAGGGACAGTATCTTCGATGGTTGGGTAACCGGCTGTGACAAATGTAACTAAAGCATTACGATCTGTGTAGTTAGAAGTTAGTAAACCAAACTATTTTCTTTCGTTGTTGTTGGAACTTTATAAAATTTTATTGGGAGACATACTTTCTCTTTTGCACTTGGCAAATGTTTCTCTGATAGAAGCACTCATTTTTTGGGATAAGAAAGTAGTTGATGATATCTAAAAAATTGTAGATCAAGACACAAGATCATGTTCGCTCCAGTTTATACTTTATATAAATGAAACTTTTCATGATTCACACTGGCTTATCAATTATATCGTTGAGTCAGACCTTCACCGAGTGGCTCTACCAAAAGCACAAAGGATACAGCTGTCACGTGCGAAGGTCGAAGTTGCTATTGCCACATGATTCGAAAAATATTTTTGCTCAACCCCTAATTTCCATCCACGTGATATACTTTTGTTTGGAATGTGTACAAGTTCAAATTTTAAACGAACGGGAATGTGCATAATTTATTAAGGTCATTAAGGTCCACATGCAGTTAAAAATCCGAGATCTGCAAAGATTTAGGATGTTTTCAACACATCCTGGATATTATTACTAGAAAAAATAGCTCATAATGCTCCAGAGTTTATTGCCTACACAGCTATTGTAGCTGATCTTGAACAGATTCAGAAAAACCAGAATTTTAAATACTGAGGAATCTTATATACTCTTAATTTTAGTACAGCTTGGACTTGTCCAGATCTATAGCCTAAACTGATGCATTCAAAAACAAACGGCAGTCAGTTGAACATTTAGAAAAAGCCATGAGCTTTAACTGCTCAGCAGTATTAAATAACTAAATTTTTAGAATGAACTCCAGGAATGTGAATCAAAAGCTAAGAATCCTCACAAGATTTTTGATTCGTTTGCCAAAATATTCAAATTTAAAATATTAAAATAAATCTTCGAATACTGGAGATTTCAGCGCGCGGTATAAATCTACCTCGATTTCCCACAAAAACACATTAGATTTTGGCACCACCCCCGAGAGCACAAAGCCTAGAACCCAGATCGTACATCGTAGAAGTAACGCCCATCCAACCAGTCACGAGTCACAGGAAGATCATAGTCTCGATCCTCAGTATTAGCTTGTCTAGTAATATACCAGTTTTATCTAAATCTAAGAAAAAAAAAATTTAAAACAAGTCTCATAATAATGGCAGCTTACTACTTTTTGGCTTCAGACCGTGTTGGTAATAGAAGTGCGAATTTGGAACCAGCGATCAAATTTTTTACAAAGAAAGAACCGACCACTTCCAAAATGCCTCTCCCAATTGCCAGTGAAACCAATTTAGCCCACGATTTAAGTCCACCAGAAGTTCAGCAAGATATGTCGCAAGGATCGCTTTTCACATACAATCCAGAAGGCTATGATACGAAGATCACACTTCATCTCACACCTTATGAGACTCAGCTTATAAGAAGTTCATGGAATGAGATGATTCAAGATGAGGACGATCACGGCAACCCTACACAGACATCTATCAACTCTATTGCAGCCACTTTGTTCTGTGTCCAGTTCTACGCCAACTTGATTGCCATGTCGCCCGAAGTTGAGAAAATGTTTCCTTCGATCAAACACCAGGCAATTTCCTTAAGTGGTGTAATCTCCACTGCTATTGCCAATTTGGATCATCTCGAAAAGTTGGAAGACTATCTTTCCAATCTGGGAAAGAGACATTCAAGAATCTTGGGTATCGAACCCGAGCATTTTGAACTTATGGGTATAGCGATGCTTAAGACGTTCAAGGATCGTTTTGGTGCGAGATTTACTTTGGATTTAGAGAAGTGCTGGTCACGTTTATTCACATATCTCTCAAACCAGCTGCTACAGATGGGTATTGATCCAATCATGAGACTTGGTGTCAACTACCATACTATCCAACCCAAATCTAGGTCTTTAGAAGAGAAGAGCATGAACTCAACATTTACAGGAACAGATAATGCAACCATTAATAGCAACGGAACCCGATCCAGCTCAGTAACTTCAATAGAAACAGACCATTCAGATGTGAAGTCGACATTTTCAAGACAACAATCAACTCTCTCACAGATGAGAAATGGAAGCATAGTGTCTAACTCTTCACACTCACCTAAGGCTAATAATCACGTTCATACTCCACCACCCAGTATTCTAGGTCGAACTAATCATTTGAATAAGGGTAGCAATAAGAAAAAGAATAATAATAATACACCAGTGGGAAACGATAATATCAGTGTGAGGTCCAATGGTTCCACAGATGAAAAATGTTCTATTATGTGATTAGAAAATCCGGTAATATCAAGGTTTTGCGAAACAGAGCAAATCAGATATAAGATATAAGATATATAAGTATAAATAGTAATAGCTAATCACAAATTATGATTTCAAATATTAAACATCTGGTGTAAATTTTCAATTACCAACTAAAGACCATTTAGAATCACGAACTGCGAAATACTCTTTATGAATGAGTAATTGAATTCAATTCTTCAATATGAACCAAATGTTTCAAGTTCCGTTTTTCTGATTCCAGTCATGTGCTTTCCTAAGTTTTATGATCCGTTTTCATTAACAGTCAATTATTTCTCTAATTTGCTGACTAAATCATCTTGTAAAAAAACAGCTAATATATAGTTGCAAAATTACTTGTAAATTTTGCGTTTAACAATTATATGGTGTTTAATTTTTCTAATCCCATGTGGTCACTCAATTTGTCAATTTTATTTTATAGATTTAACTGGGCAGCCTTTGCTGGGTTTTTTTTGCATTACGGTTCCACTATAAGGTACTTGGTTTATTGTTTAGAATATTCAACATCATTTGTTAAATATGATCTGCATATCAAAAAAAAAAAGTTGATGGGAAAGAGGGTTATTTTGTTTTATTGAATCCTCATAAAAGTCCAATACTAGGCAAGATACTTTTACCAACAGTACAAGTTCACACCAAAAAAAAAAGCGTGTCCATACCGAGCACAAGCCATATTTTGAAATTTTTTTTTTTGTCCCATACATAAATAATATGTAAATGATAGATATGCGCTACAAGCTAAATAAATTTTTTATTGTTTTTTGTTTCCTAAAGCTACGGTCTTCTTCAGAGAATTTATCAAGTGGTCATATATATAAATACTTGTCTAATTTGGTATCATGTCTGCTATTCATCCTGACCGATTGGCTAAAATTAAGACTCATCATTCCAAGCCTCAAGGCAAGTCATCTTCATCAAGCAAGACAGTCATCGATAACGGTGCCTTTGAGAAATTAGAAACTATTTTGAAACCGGAAAGTAATGATATCACTCCTGTGCTTGTATTATTGTCCAAAGGGTTAGGAGTTCAATTGATTCAGATTTGGTCATATTATTCCCATGTTAACGACCACTCAAAATTTACAAACTGTACTGTATCTTTGACTAGACTTCTTAAGAGGTTGTCTACTGTCACAGCAACTAGCAGCAAGAATCAAGACGAAGGTGAAGATGATGAGGAGGCTGAATTCGATAATACTGCCAGTGAATTATCCGTTCAGTCTATCCAGGCAGGTGTTGAAATCATCAAAGAGATCTTGATTAACCATACTAAGGTGATCTATCGTGGCTTATCCAGTCTGCGTGCTTCCTTGGTCAATCCTGTCTTGAGATTGCTAAATGAATTCATTGTGTTGGGAAACGGGTCTTTGATCGACGATTTCTTCAGTTTGTTTGACTTCCAACTTGCTGTCTTGCCCAAATTATTAAATCCTACAAAAACTGAGCTGAGTAATGTTGAAAACACCAAAACTAAAGAACATTTATCTATCAGATATTGCTTTATCCGTTTCTTATTGAACCTTTTGAAGTTTTCCAATGTCATTGTCAGAAAAGATTTCATTTCTGGAAACGTCAAGTTGTTCTCTGCTTGGGTCAAGCATATTGCTGTAATTGACTCAGATGCGTTGATCAAGTTGACATTGGCTCAATGGGGTGATTTTATCTTGGCTAGTGATTCAGGTGTGTCGAAGAGTTTGAAGATAAAAGTATTCAACGAATGGAACATTATTAAATTGATTCCAATTTTCCACTCAAAGGACAAAGACTTACGTTCTGAATTCAATCAGTTTCTTCTTAGATTGTTCATTGATTCCAAAACAGGGATTTCCTTCCCTTCAGAAGAATCTTGGTTCTCTTCAGCCCCATCTACTTCATCAATGAGTGGTAGTGGTGTCTCGGTCAATGGAAAACATTTTAAATGCAATAACAAGATCATCTATTCTGCATTAACAAACCTGAAACCTTGGGACGACGACTTACAATCTCAGCTTACAATCACCATCTTACAATCACACTCTGAGCTGATAGCTCCTTATATGAATTACTTAGCTTCCAGAGGCTTGCATGATCCTAAATTGACGAACTATTGGCTAGGTCAGACTCTTTTGATCTCAAAGATTATTAAATTGCCATTATCTGCCGATGTTGTTCGAGAAAAAGCTAAGCCTTCTGCTGTTTCCGTTCTGAAAGAGTTGACTGTGCCTTGTGTCCTCAATCGTGGTGTCTTGACAAAATGTTTTACCTCTGAAGTTGGTTTAATCAGACAATTGTCCAATCAATTGGTATTGGATTCCTTAATGAAGCTGAATCATATCGTGCATTTCTTGATGGAAAGGAATCAAATTGATCTAAAAGTTGAATTAATCCAATTGGTATATTCTTCTTTGCCTGATTTATCTTCTGTTTGTACCGCTTTGAACGAAAATTATACGAAATTCCCAAATAGTAGGATTTTATTGTTGACGAATTTAATGATTATTGAGAAATACTCAAAGTTGTTTAACGACAACTTCAACTATTCAACTGTCATTTCTAAGCCGTACATGGATCTTATCAGCAAGAACAATAACTCTGTTATTGAATCAGAGTCAGACTCTGAATTCTCAAACATTGACTTAGTACTTCTGGATCAATTTTTTAAGCTTCAAAAGGATCAAACTTCCCAATTTAAATGGTGGATGAAAAATAATGCGACCCATACTTTATTTACTTCCTTATTACAAATTACCAGCAACGCCAGCGGTTCAGGTATCTCGTCCAAGATCGAGGAATTATTGGAGACTTTGGCTTCTCAGACTGTCATTTTTAATTATTCTGGCTACAATTCCCAACAAATGGGTTTGAAATCATCTCCTATTTTCCCATTATTGCATTCTCTAAAGGTCATCTCTTCTTATGGGTTTTCCAACTCCTCATCTGCTGCTGCTACCATTGTTGCCTCCCTGGTCTCCATTTACAACGTCATAGACGAGACGATTAGTCGTGCTGTTAAGACTCCATTCAAGTACTTGGATCAATCAAACGAAGTAGGCAAAGTTAGTGTTTTTATCGTAGCTTTATTGGAACAATGGAAATTCATCTCTTGCGAGAATCCGGATTCATTGGAATGGGCTCAATGTTGGTTAGGCTTATATTTGAGATATGCTATTATTTCAGGTGAGTCTTTTAGTGGTGTTGTGATGTTGTTGGATTCTGTTGAACAGAAGGAGATTATTAAAAGTTGGATGATTGCTGATGTGACAAACGCCAACCAGCCGGTCTTTCAGCAATCCTTATCTTACTGTGATTTGGTCACCATTACTCCATTGGACCAATTGCATGTTGAATTATCTACTGGCGTTCTAAATAGACCAACTTCTGATTTTGATATCATGGCTTTATTATCTCGAATTGAACAAATCATCGTTACCGGTGATGGATCTGCTACTTTATCCTCCCTCCAAGAGATTTTGAGTTTATTGATGACTCAATTCGGTGAATTTCTGGCTTCTTATCCTGTTGAAATTATTGGTAAGTTTTACCAAGCTAGATTCTGGAAGAAATTATTCTTGGATTCTCTAGGGAAAGTTGGTTGTTTTGTTTCTCAATTATTAAGTGATGTTTTCGAACAATTGGATCTCTTTAATGTTGCAGAGTTCTCTGCTGTTGTTCTTGAAAAACTAACCATTTTTGAAGAAGTCAGTGAAGATGACGTCGCTTTGGTCTTGGCTAGGTCTCTCTGGTGTCTACCTACCGAAGAATTGAGAAACAAGGCTTTGTCTCATACTAATAAAATCATTCAAATCGGCGCCTTGAGAGTCATGCTTGATCGAAAATTGACTTTGAGTTCTGACGAACTAGTTCAATTTCTTTCTAATAATTTCAAGTCTGAGAATTTGTTATTGGTTTTGAAGGAATTTGTCAAGGCAGATTTAATTATATTTGGTGATTTCGAGGAATTATTTGAGGCTTTGGCTACAGATTATGTTTTTTCTAAGGACATTCTTAAAGAATTGTTGAACGCTGAACAGCATATCTTGACTCAATTGATCTATTTTGTAATGGCTAAGAATGATTTATCATTATCAACTTTTATTTGGGCTAACTTGTCTCCAAGTCAATACCGCTCATTACCTGAAACAGAATTACTTGTCAAATTAACCAACGCTATTACTGTTCATGCTTTAAGTTTATTGAAGATCAATGATTTTTCTGAATTTAACAGTGCTCAATTATGTAACATCTTGACGATCTCTGCTTCTTCTACTTCCAACTCCTTATCGGCTGAAGACAAGCAGTACGTTTTAGATTTCTACCTTGCTACTGAACAATATAAATACTCCAGTCATGTTACATCCTTACTCATTGCAATTGGCTTGACTGCCACTTCTTTGGAATTGGTCAAGACATGGGTCAACAAGTCGATATTATACTTAACTAAAATTTTCGCAGAATTCACCATTATTCCGGATTCCACTCTGGCATTCCTTTCCTCATTAGAGCAGTTGTTCCAGATATCATACAGTGTTGTTGGTTTGATGAACAAGATGAACATAAACGCCCTCTTGGAAGTCATTTATTCAAAATGGTGCCATTATCAACCGGCTTTAGCTTTCAGTGCTTGTTTGTTGTGTTGTGTTGAAGCTAAAAAGGTGAAGATTGATGGCAAAAAGCTGTTGCAAATCTTGATCAATAATGACAGTATCTGTTTGATGAAGAGCAGTGATAACGATAGATTGAATTTTTTAACAGTTATCAACATTTCCAAATTGTTTAATTTGGACAGCGCTGCTAATTCCACTATTTCCATCAGAGACCGTCTTCTATTGTTCTACACAGCCACCACTTCAGCCTCTGATTTAATATTGCTGCAAATCTTAGAGACTATTGAGGCCAAGACCGGTTCATCATGGATTGATTCTGTGTTTTCTTGGGACTTGGTGGAAGGATTCACTGAAGAAGCTGAGGATTTAGTTGGTGCTGTAAGGTTCATCGAGAAGAAAAAAGAAGGTTTGATTATCACTTTAAACAAGAGATACATCACAAATGGTTTGACAAATTATCAGATTGACAAACCACAATTACCAAAAATTAAGGCTAATTGGATTGAATTAGAACAGTTCTTCACTAACGCTCTCAGCTTGAAGAAGGGCAATGTAGTTTACTATGATCCTTTGATTTTGACTTTGTTGATTATTAATAATGACGAGTTGGTTAAGGTCACAACTTCCGCTGACACTGACTCTACTGATGTCTCCTCTGATTTGATGACTACTAAGATCAATGTCAAGAAATTGATTGATTTTGATTTGTTGCAGAGTTTGGTTTTGAATTTGTCTTCTAATGATGAGACTTTGCTTAAGATTACTTTCAAGATTCTTTCTGCTGTTCAAGTTTCTTTGAATTATGCAACTGCTTCTGCTGACGCCCCTGATGAAGCTAAGTTGAAGAATTCTACTACTTCTTCCAGTGAAGTTTCTTTCAAAGATGCCTTGTTTGTCAAATTATACCTTACCAAGATCCTCTACACATTCCACAAAACTCCAACCACGCCAAGAACGCCACTAACCATCCATTTAATTTCCCAATTATTACCAATTCTCAAAAACCCAGCGCATGATCTTTACGAAAAAGCCTACAGATGGGTGATTAAGTCCCCACAATTACATGCCAATGATATTCCACTATACGTTGACATCACCTCTTTCAATAGTAAGGACACTGTTGAGACTAATGATGTTTATTACAAGAATATCTCCTGGTTGTTGACTAATGTCAAGATCGGGTTGCGAGGGTTGGCGGATTTACGATTACTACAAAACAGAGGCTTTATTGAATGGATGTTCAACTTAATGAATAATCCTTATGTTACCATCAAAGTGAAGTATCAGATCTTGGAATTGATCTCTCAATTAACCGAATTGGAACAAGGCGCTGGTGTCAGTGCTTTGGTCACGAGATATGCAGGGTTGTTAAACTTGGAACAGGAAATGGGAAAGGCCAAGGATGTTCATGCTACTACGCTTGCCAACAACGAGGTCAAGAGATTACAGAATGAACAATATCTGATCAATTTGAAAGAATTGGCAGTCAAGTATGGTATTGTTGCTTCTTCAGAAACTACTGCAGGCAAGAGAATTAGAGATTGGACTGAGGGAGAAGTCGAACGTGTTATTAAGAGAGTTGTTAATGGTGCTTAGATGGTGTGTATGTATAAAACATTTAATAACACTATTATATATACTATTCTATTTCATTACAAGGGTTCATTTGTTGATTCTTCGTTGAACTCCCTAACAAAATGAGTAGGACAATGGTATCCATCTGGGTTCTTTTCCAAATACGCTTGATGATATTCCTCGGCATCGTAAAAATTGATAATAGGTTCGATCTTTGTAGTGATCTGATTTCCCCATTTAACTTGATATTCCTCAGTGACTTGTTTAATAATTTCCAAATCTTCAGCATCATGATAGAAAATAGCAGAACGGTATTGTGTACCTTTGTTTCTTCCTTGGGAATTCAAAGTCGTAGGATCATGAGTCTTATAAAAAAACTCGATTAGATCTTTCAAACTGACCAGCTTAGGATCATAAGATATCTGTAAAACTTCGGCATACTCAGTGTCACCTTCGCAGACTCTCTTATATGATGGG
>JADIOT010002797.1:0-20966 GCA_018343995.1 Waltiozyma sp. UFMG-CM-Y6624
AAACGTTCTTGACGTTGAAACCAACGTTGTCACCTGGGACACCTTCAGCTAATTGTTCGTGGTGCATTTCGACGGACTTAACTTCGGTGGTGACACCGGCTGGGGCGAAAGTAACAACCATACCTGGCTTGATGACACCGGTTTCAACTCTACCGACTGGCACAGTACCAATACCACCAATCTTGTAAACATCTTGTAATGGTAATCTTAATGGCTTGTCAGTTGGTCTAACTGGTGGTTCGACAGCGTCAATAGCTTCTAATAAGGTCTTACCCTTGACAACACCGGCCTTGGTTTCCTTTTCCCAACCCTTGTACCATGGACAGTTGGCAGAGGCTTCGATCATGTTGTCACCGTTCCAACCAGAGATTGGGACGAAAGCAACAGTCTTTGGGTTGTAACCGACCTTCTTGATGAAGTTAGAGGTTTCCTTGATAATTTCTTGGAAACGCTTTTCGTCCCACTTGACGGAGTCCATCTTGTTGACAGCGACAATTAATTGTCTGACACCTAAAGTGAAAGCTAATAAAGCGTGTTCTCTGGTTTGACCATCCTTGGAGATACCAGCTTCGAATTCACCAACACCACCAGCAATAATTAAGATAGCACAATCAGCTTGGGAGGTACCGGTAATCATGTTCTTGATGAAATCTCTGTGACCTGGAGCATCAATAACGGTAACGTGGTACTTTGGAGTTTCGAACTTCCATAAAGCGATATCAATAGTGATACCTCTTTCTCTTTCAGCCTTAAGCTTGTCTAAGACCCAAGCGTACTTGAAAGAACCCTTACCTAATTCAGCAGCTTCCTTTTCGAACTTTTCGATAGTTCTCTTGTCAATACCACCACACTTGAAAATTAAGTGACCAGTGGTAGTAGACTTACCGGAATCGACGTGACCGATAACAACGACGTTAATGTGAGACTTTTCCTTACCCTGCAGACAAAATGAATGTTAGTAACATATAACTGAATAAGAATGTTTAAATGTGAAGATAGCCAAAAATTAGTTGAAAATCTGCCAGATACAACTCCGATTGGAAAATTCGACACCGGGAGACAACTATGCTATCAATTGGATTAAGGTTAGGATAGAACGTACCATTTTTAATAGTTAACAAAAGATGTTTTAGTGCTTTCCTTAAATCAGGATCTTTCGTGCGTGGGTGTAAGAGAGAAGATGGGATCCTGAAAATTTTTTTTTTAATCCATAATATTTGCGCTGTTTGACAAGCTGCAGTTAAAAAATTGCATCGCCGTGCCTTTCCGCAGAAGTCACTTTTCATTGGTCCCGGATTCCTATGCTCCTTCTTTTTCCGAGATGTGGAGAGGGTAATACATTTTCGCGATACTTTCTCCGACAATAACCGATGAGATAAACCACGTGACTTAAAGTGCTAGGGCTGCAAATGATTAAAGGTCAGGACTACATAAACAATAGTCTCGTAATTCATAGAAGGTGACCTGGAGATAAAAGGACAACTTACAAGTAATTTTAGAAGTTTGATAGAAACTGATCAGAGTGGATATGGTTTATAGAACCAATTTAAACTAAAGTGGTTTAAGCACCAATACTGACAGACTAGTGTTTAAGAGGTTAACAGCCTATTGATTTAGTGTCTTTATGATACCTTCTTATTGAAGGTGGCCCAAAAGCAAGGAGCAAGTTGAAGAATATGTTTTACAGAGAGATAAATAAGATGAGCTAGAACTGATTGATATGAAATAATCTCAAGCAGAACAAAAGTACCAACGCCATTGAGTTTAACATCCGAAAACAAAAAAAAAACAACAAACCCACCCCCCATCTTGACACATTCCTGATGATTTCAAAATTAATCTTGGTGATATTGGTATGTCTATCTCTTCGAACACATCATATACGAATCTTAATTTATTTAAATGAACTTGTAAAAGAGTTTTGTCCAAGGCACAGCTAGACCTGTTCGTTTATACTGTCATCAAGTGAGTCTAAAAGATCGTTTTGCTCTTCAACAAACCCAAATCGATCGTTCACAGAATCCAATCTTATACTACCACTTCTATTAGTTCTAGTACTCAACCACTATTATTACTTACTGTTAGTATCAATACAATTGTTGGAATCAGTCAGCACAGCTTTAGTAACTTACATTGGAATTGGAACTTGAAGAGGTTGGTGAATTGTACGATGGAAGTTGACTCCAACCTCGGCGATTTAAAATAATTCTCTTGTAGAGAAAGCCAGCACTTGTATAAACCAAGACAGCTGCTAGAACGATGAAGATGAAGATCCAGATGACAGAGGTACTCTGTTCTTGATGGGCCTTCGGACAAGCATGTATGGTTCTGACTTCAAAGAAGTAATCACAATCATGAAGAGCACCAATAAAAGAGACCTGTGCTGGTTGAATGATCTCCTTATCGCATGTAAATGATAACAACGCAGACTTTCTGTCAATACCGTTTGGACAATAACTACCATTTTCATAAGTAAGTGTTAGCTTCTTACCTCTAAAAATAGGAGTTGGGTTAAAATTCCCAATCGAGAACTTCTCACCAGAGTGATCCGTATAGATTGCACCAACATCTTCATTATCAATTTTCAAAAAAGGTTGTTTCTTGCCAGGGTTATAATTTGGATTGATTTCAACGCTTGGTTTGATAGGCGAAGAACATATACCCAACGTGAAGTTAGCGTTATAGTCATGGCCTCTAGCACTCCAAGAAACAATAGTATCCTTATAAATAGAACTTAATTCGGTCAAGTCGTAAAATCCATTAGTTAGAGGGTTAGTAGCAGAGCAAAACGGCTGTTTTGGAGAATCTTCTTCTTTGGTACTTGGGGAGCCTGATTTTACCTTGTTTTCAGTTCTGATATCCTCATAATTAAACGAGGCCCTTTTATCAACAGAAGAATAGCCAGAGTTGCTATAAGCCAACCCTTGGACAATTTCCAATGTAGTTATAAGTGCATGAATAAAATATAAGCAGTTGATTCTCATTTTGCTGTGGTTGCTGTTCTTGATATATCGGGTAGGTAATTAGAATGATAATTGTTGATTCTTCAACTGGACAAGTAGTTGGAATGATTTTTGTATCGAATGTTCTGATTTTTGTCGTGATAAAGTAGATACTATGGTCCTGCAAACAATTTGAACAAATCTGGAAACTTTTATAGGGCCGTCCAATAAATCAAATATTTCTCCTCTATCTGAACCAATATATATATGTACCCAATATGAAATCTTGAGGATGTTACCACCAAAATACCCGAGGGCAAAGAAAGCTTCCACACACGTGACCTGGAACGAGAATGTCATTTTGTAGGTTCGAAATTGAAAAAGCAGGCGCTCCCTGATAATTATATTCTTCAAAGATCCCTCCCAACCTAGGAAGGTTTTGTGGTTTTGTGTCAAATCTGAGACTTCAAAAAAAAAAAAATAAAAAAAAAAAAATGCAGTCTTCAAGCACTTACCCAAGTGAATAAGATGTTGAAATTTGCAATTAGCAAATATCAGATGTTGATATGAGCAGTGTTTGTTTGTCCTAATGGTAGATCAACCTGTCGTCAACTGCTTCATTCCAATTAACAGCTGGCTCTCAGAGATATAATAAAACGTTATAAACACAGACAAGGCAGAAGATATAAATCATCCATATCTACTTCTGGAAAATTTAGGCAGAATTAGTTTTTATAAAACTATTAAAATGACTGACGTAGATGACTTGGGAGACAATAATTTGACCAATGATGATATCATAATGCACATGATATGTGGGCCGAAGATGGATAGTAAAAACCTAGCTGGCAGCTCAGAAAGAAACAAAAATCATGGCAGTGAGCTGTGTGAAAGTGTGACCATCAGTGGGAAAGAAATTCGATATACTGGAGATTTTGATGGTGCATCTCTTAAAGAAAGCTTTGATTATACCACACAGTCAAGTGCCAACGCGAACAAAGTAGATGCAGACCCACTGGAAGTCAAGAAAAGAAAGCAATACAACATCAGAGGAAACACAACAACAAATCATGATAACGCAAAAGCTACCAGGAAACCCATTTTATCAAAATCTAAGCGAAGCAAATTATCAAAGAGGAATAAACACCACGCAGAAAGTTATCCATATAGCCACAGTCTGAATGATAAGGAATACAATCGCCACGCACACCCCACTTCATACCAAAGAAGTAGACACCAGGAAATACGTTCTGCCTCTTCGTCTCTTCAAACGAAAAAAAGTAGCGCAGGTCATTCCGATGAATCTGATATCGATTTCTTTGTTCTTTCTAATATTTCAATTGAACCAAGCTTAGGGTCTTCCATGCAACTTGATTTAAAGCAAGTACATAATGGATTACCAAAAAAAAATGATAAGCTTAAAAGTCACCTGCAAGGAGGGTCATGGATTGGAAATAAAAATTTGGCCAGTCCACCATCTGTTCCAGAAGATCACATGGAGATCAGTAGTTCACTCAGAAATACACCATCCAATGTCCATTACCGAAAAATCACTGAAGAATCATATGAACCACAGATTAACCCATTCTCAGCGTTAACTGATTACGATCCAAATACGGACAAGTTAGACGTGTTTTCTTTCGACGATTCAGCCATATTATCCACGCCTTTGATAAATCTATCCACAATAAAGCCGCTTGTAAGGTACGAAACAGCAGGGAGGTCACAAGACCAGCAAACACTGTGTATAAGGGACCTGAATTCTCCACAGTTTTATATACCATGTGATGCTGATCTTGATAACTACGAATCGAAAATATGTTCAGAAGAAATGAAAGATCAAATTTCAAACTTTGAGCACAGACAACAGAATCCAGAAGTCCAACCCATTCAAGAACAGCCTATGTTTTCTGAAAAGCTTAAATCCATAGAGAAACCGAAAGCGGCCAAAAACGAAATAGGTGATGCTTTTTTTGTTCTGTTAGCCACGCCTAATGACCTTGAGTATATGAAAGGAACTAATGATAATAAAATATGGCCAAATCCTAGCATGGCCTCCTTTATTGAAGCTACGAAACCACGTAGGGAAGAGAAGAGATTGGAATCGCATCAAGAGATGCAGAAAAGGGAAGCTAATATTCTTAGCAAAAGAGCTTCAAATTTTGATCAGATTAGCATAGGGGACTTATTCGAGGACAAAACGAGCAAAGTGACTTTAAATCAACTCAAAGATCCTCAAAATGACGTATCAATCTTTATACCTGTTCTTCAATCCACCCCTCCATCGCAACAGGCCTCCACAGCTTCTCAATCCGAAGGTCATAGTCTTCTTCGGAAAAGAAGCTTACAAGAGCCTTCACCAAAATTGAATAATGGTGAAGATGCTTTAATAATCTTACCGGACTCAATGATGGAGCTGATTGCTCAAAATGATGAGATCTTGGACACCCTGAGTCTATCTTCCAGTAGTATATCACATAAATTCAAGGATTACGGTTTTGAGACGAACGATGGCCTCATTAAGACCTTGAACTCTGCGTTTGAAATAGACGATTGCCTCTCGATTGAATTGAAAAAGTATGACGATCTGATCTATTCATTTGCCAATGATTTCACAGCCTCAGATAAGAGCACAGCAGGAGATGCACCAAAGGTAGTTGTAACAATGACGATAGATGATGACACATCTGGATCGAGATCCTTGAGGTCACCAACTACAGGAAACAGTGTTCTTTCAAAAAAATATGACTTATTTCAGCAGATTTCTGCCAAATTCTCCAGCTCTCTGTCAGTGCCTGATACGATTTCAACAAAGGTAATCCAAGATAAATCTTTAGTGATTGAACCCAATCATGCAATTTCACTCAAATCTTCTTTATGCAAGTCGCCAGAGATTTCAAAGCTACCTAACATATCCTTATTTCCAAAGGCCACAACTGCCACACCAAGGGAAGAAACAATTGAATTCAAAGCCGAAACTAATCCAAACTCAACAGAATGCTCATCGAACAATTTCGAAGTAGGCTCTACGTTCAAGTTGGGATCTGAACAAGAGCGTAAAGAATGCAACATGTCCAAATCCATGGCGTCTCCTACAGACAAATCCATTCTTTCTCCAGCTGGTACTGTCACGGCGAAGTTGTACGAAGATATCGGCATTAATGGTCTTATTGAAAAGTTATCATCAACCAGACCAAAAGCTTGTCATTTTGTGGAAGACCTCAGTCATCGAGATTCTGGTTACCCAGTATACCGTTTGTCAATTCCGAAGGAAACCCCCATAAATCGTAAGCAAACCATGAAGAAGGTGCAACTGAAATTAGAATCCCATAAATGTGAGACGAATCATTTAGTAGAATTCATAAATCAATCACATCATGGAGAGCAGAATTTTTTTTCAAATCCAACAGATTCCAGTACCGGTGTTGATTCTTATGCAACAGTAAATACAAGGAAAGTAAGAAAGACCTTTAGGGATATTTTCTTTTCTTCCCGTTTTGAGAGACACAATATTGATCGAACAAAACACAAGTTGTTCATTGAGGAAAAACCTTCCAATATACTCTGCTGGTCCAGGTCTCTCTTCAGCAATAGATCTTCCAGTGACAAGAAATGCTCCTCTGTTTTGATCTTGAAATCTAGCGAATCTGTGGGAGAAGGCTTCTCATTAGCATCTGACGGGAAGAAAGGGGATTCAAATATGAATGAATTCATAAGTACAATAAGCGACCGTCCCATATCAAGAGAGTACAATTATTTCTCAGATTCTGAAGACGAGTCAATTGAAGAAAAGCTGATTCAGGACTACGAGCGATCTTCATTTCTGGTGACAGTGCCAATGCGACAGAACTTGATGTTTGCGGAAGGGCGTGCTATTCCGTTCAAAACATTGTCTAATACTACGAATAAGTTGAGCAAACTTCGTCTTGAAAACATGAGTTTAATGGTTACAGATGAACCCATTGAATCCAAGAGGAGACTGCCTACCATAAGATTTTCCGAATCACCAGAATACCTGGTGGAAGAGAAACCGGAATTGGAAAGCTCGCACCGCGATAAATTTAACAAAAGAAATAAGACTTCTCTCGATTTGAAAAATGTTTTCATCAGGAAAACATCAAATAGTAGTTTATTGGGATCTTTGAATATCAAGACATTTTTCCCTTCTTCCAATGAGGTGAAGGTTGACAACTATTCAGAAACTCCCGAAACTGGAAATTTCAAATCTTTATCTAGAAATAGGTCATTAAGACTTTTAAGAAAATTATCTATATTTAAGCAACAGAAAGACAATTGAAATCAATAAATGATTAAGATCTGTGTTGATTAGTAAGACTCTGTAGCTGAAGTGGTACCCATGCACAAGATATACACCACAAGATAATTTAACTGGATACTATATAAATACACCTTTTCATAGTGGAAAAGTTTTTTTATGAAATGCGATCTGAGAATTACTTTTAATTCGGGCAATTAAAGTGGAAGACCGGGTAACTTAACATGCGGACTTCTGTACCATGTCTGTCAAAAGTTTACTGGGTAAGTTAGCCTCGCTCAAACAAGGCTATTGTTATTTTAAGACACAAAAACGTCGTTTACAGATTGCATTATTACAGTAATGTAATTGTGTGCTGCTTTTGGAGATTTTCAAGATTTTGAACAAGAATTAACAATTTCTATCAAAAATCAAAAAAAAAACACAAACTTCCAGTTCAACCTTGGGAAAAGAAAAACAACACTAAGCTTTTTTCCCCAGGGGCATTTTTTTTTTTTTTTTGATATTTGGAATCGCAAGTTGTAGTAGCTTCAACAGATCGTGTTTGTGTGTGACAGTATCAGGATTTAGGGAATAACAGACATACACAGGTTCTTCAAATGTTAAATATGTTAAGGTTTTTCCCATTCAACTCAACATTTCAAGAGAACCCTTCAGATGACCTTACTCTGGAGTCAACTACAACAACCTTGCCAGATGAAGGGATAGTCAATAGTTGTCGCTGTTGTGGAACGTTGATTAAACTCCCTGGTTCTCTTTCAAAATACAAATGCCTTGTCTGTCAATCATCGCTTCTAGTTCAAGGTAGATTCACATCTCAAGATATGTCCCATCAGTTCCCCAAGAATGATGCAATCTCATTGGACATGATAAAACAAAAGATCAAAGAGTGTGAAGCAGCTCAATTCTCCAACAAGGAACTAAGAACGCCCCACTTAGTCTATAAACCCCTAGAGGATCTTATAAAGAACAAGTTCAGTGATTATGAGATCTTGAATAGTTCCTTCATTCAGGGAAATAGAAAGCCATCTTTAAAGTATTTGAACGTGGAGGAGGCGAAGGAGACTTTCAATATTATATCTAATCTTCCTACAACAAGACCTTATTTCATGTTACTAATAGTTGTAAACGATATGCTCAGAAAGCCGCCAAGTGACTTATCGAGACATGAAGATTTGATCTGGCTCCTAATATTGTTTGAATTACCAACTCTATCTGATTGTCTTTACCATAATAGAATGCGTAAAGGATCGTCTCATCCAAAATCCAAATTAGAAACTCCTGAAATAAAGGCCTTATCGTACGAAATTATCAAAAGATTAATAGGATATCTTGCGAACTCTGATGCAATCTCCGTGGAACAATTGGCTAGGAAATTTTCCTCTTTACATATTGATAACTTCAGTTTTAAAGTCCAACTTATCAATCTTTACATCACATTTCACCTCACAAGGTTGATTAACAAGTATTACGATTCCAAAACTATGAAGATTGTGGGTTCCAATAGTCCTGTGTATTCAGAATACTGTGAATCTTCAAAGCTTAATTCAACAACACCGGTGGAGTCGACGGCTCCTTCAACAAGGCAACAACAGAAACATTCTACGTCACCAAGAAGATTTATGCGTTTACCAATTTCCTTCCAAACAGGATTTATCAGTTGGACTGAACTGATAAATGAAAGACCTTCAACAGATCCTAAACCATCCGAATTCAAACTAAGAGTTCAACATTATGGATCAGAATGGCATATTCGGACATCTGCAAGGTTATTATCCATCTTTTACATTTCCAATAGAAATAAACTACCTCATTTCTCATTTTACAACGCTTTGGTTGATTTCATAACTATAAAACAAGATTATGAAGTATGGCAACAAAGAAATTCCAAGAAATTGATCTATGATATTTTAAGCACTGCTAATGATCTTTGCAACAATCAATTTACTTTCTGTAGTTATCCATTTCTTTTGACTTTAGGAATGAAGATATCAATATTGGAGTATGAAGCCAAGAAATTAATGGAAAGAAAGGCAGAAGAAACCTTTATCAAAGCTTTGGACAAGCGGAGAGCATTGGATATAAATCTTCGAATTTCTATAAGAAGAAGCAATATTTCTCATGATTCTCTTAAATGTCTTGAATTTGCCACTGAAGATGATTTGAAGAAATCTTTAAAAGTAGAATTTGTTGGAGAACCTGGAATTGATATTGGTGGATTGAAAAAAGAATGGTTTTCTTTGATTACAAAGGAATTATTTAATGTAGAAAATGGATTATTTTATTATGAAGAATCTAATTTTTGTTGGTTTACAATGGAAACTTTTGATTTGAAACATCTTGAACTTTATCATATGGTTGGTATAATATTAGGACTTGCCATTTATAACTCCACAATTTTAGATTTGAAATTCCCCCTTGCACTTTATAAAAAATTAATTAATAAGAAGATACGATTTGAAGATTATCAACAAATGTTTCCTAATACCAGCAAAGGATTACAAAAATTATTGGATTATAATGAAGAAGATGTGGAAAATTTTGGATTATATTTTGATACTACTTTTAAAAATTTATTTGGTGATATAATAACAAAAGAATTGATATTTAATGGATCTAAAATTAAAGTCACTAATTTTAATAGAAAAGAATATGTGAATAAATGGGTTGATTTTTATATGAATCAATCGATAAAATTACAATTTGAAAAATTTTATGAAGGTTTCCATAAAGTAATAGGTGGTAATGCATTATCTTTATTCTCTGCTAAAGAAATTGAAATGATTATTTGTGGAAATGAAGAAATTAAAATTGATTGTGAATCTTTTAAATCAATTACTAAATATTCTGGTTGGTCATCAACTATTGATGCACTTGAAAGTAATATTGTTCAATGGTTTTGGAAATGGTTTTATGAATTAAATTATGAACAACATAAAAAATTTTTCATCTTTGTTTTTGGAACTGATCGAATTCCAGCAACTGGTATTAGTACTATGTCATTTAAAATTACCAAATTGAAAAATGTAGGAAATATGAGGAAATTACCAATTGCACATACTTGTTTCAATGAACTTTGTTTATTTGATTATTCAACTGAAGAAGAATTTTTAAAAAAATTAAATATTAGTATTTATGAAAGTGAAGGATTTGGTTTAAGATAATAATATCTTTATCTTTGTTCATGATACTTAACCACAGTTTGATAAAGTGAATCAGCACAAGTCTTTAAATGATTGAAATCATCAGTATTATAATTAATTATAACAGGATCATTCAAACAAATCAAATGATGAATTTTTTTAAAAAATCCAATGAAAATTCTATTAAAAATTTTCTCTTTGGCAATTTGAATAAAATCTTCTTTCATTGTTTTAAAAGGAACATGGAAATGTGCCAACATTAATTTGATTATATTTTGTGCTTCAATCAAATTTAAAGAATCCACTTTGAAAAGTTCCAAAGTAAAATAACAATCTCCAAATTTCTCTATATTTAATTCAGTCAATCTTTCTGATTCAATACCTTTAACAGTTTCAAATTCCAATATTTTTTCATTCAATTTTTTAATCTTTAAATTATTAGATTCTAATTTTTCCAATTGAATATTATTTTCTTCTAATTGTTGTTTTAATTTTTTTTTCAAATCTAAAATTTCAATAATATAATTATCTTTTAAATTTTCAGATTCTAATTTAAGATTATTAATAATTGATTTTAAATGGGAAATTTCCTCCTTTAATTCAAATTCAAAGACTTTGAATTTTTCATTAGATTTTTCATTACAAAGATTTTGAATTGTATCAATTTTTTCAATCAATTGTTTCTTTAAATCGATAATAATTAAATCCAATTCAGATTGTTTTTGTAATTGAACATTATAATTTGAATTTAACTCTGAAATCATTAAATCTTTCTTTTTAATTTCTTTTGTAATATCATTTAATTTTGTAGAAATCTTTTTATTTTGAAGATTTAATTTGATAATCTCCGTTTCATTAATGGAAACAATTTTTTCATATTTTTGTTTTAACTCTTCTGATTTCAATTCCAAATCTTTATTATATTTTTCATTTTGTGAAATCTCATCTTCAATTTTAACAATTTTATAAGAAATATTATCAATTGTTGGAGCATTTAAAATCATTTCAAGTAGATCCTTACCATTTGATTGATTGAGTAAATATTCCTTTAGTTTCCTTAGATCTTGTAATTCAGCCAGCCCATTATTAATTCTAGTCTCTTGAAGAGCCCTTTCTTTCTGAATTTTGATCTTTGATGGTGTTTCATCTATCTCAGAATCTGAACCAATTTCAATATGTGATCCAATAGCTTGTTTGTTCTTGAGTAGATTTATATCAGACAAATGAGGCTCATTAGGTGTTGATTGCCAAATAGGAGCTCCTGTATCCTTTAAAGTCTCTGCAGATTCCAAAGAGCTATCTAGAGCTTTGGCTATTTCGTGAGCATTATATCGTCTAAGTTCAGGGGATATTTTTGGAAGTTCTGAATGGGTTTCTGGAATAAACACGTTAGTGGATTCACCAAATTTAACTTTGCTAGACATTATTTGTTGTAAAATAGGTTGGAAGGGGGGGGAGGAAGTTTGGTTGTTAAAAAAAAAGAAGAAAAAAAAACACTTGGTATTGATGGCAAAAATCACTTGAAGTTTGTTGTGTTTTACATCAATTTTTACGCGTTTGTTTTGTTTTGTTTTTCTGGAATCTGCTATTTAAAAAAAAAAAAAAAATATATATATATAAATATGTACCAGGTGATAAGTTTTCAGGGCTGTGAGTTTTTTGTTCGGCTTCTCTTTCTTGAAATTGACACATAAATTTACTGTAAGAACAAATTGTGGCACAAAAACTGGTATGCACAACAAGGATCATATCAATCCGCCACACAAAGATAACACAAAAACAATAAATATATATATATATAAATTTGAATAATATCCTGATTTTTTTTTTTTTTTAAAGAAAAAAAAATTCCCAGTTACTATCAGTTTCGCCACCCTTATTCTTTCCCCTTCTTTTTTTATCTTAAACATATTACTTATATCTATATTAAAAATAAAAATGCCATCTAAATTACTAGCTAACAATTCAACTCCACGTACCATTGATCTTACTAAAGTTCGTTTTCCGCATAGTATAATCATTGGTCGTGCAAAGGAGAAGATAATCAAACAGAAGGATAAGAAACGAACAAATTCAAGAGTAGCCACTCCTTCCAACTTATTTTTCAATGAACGTAATTTGTCCAAGAAACATGGTCTTTTAACAATCACTGGACAGGACAATGATGGGTATATTTTGATGTACATGGACACTCAAAGTCAACATGGATCTATGGTCAAAGATAAGGTTCTTGAATCTGAAATTCCTTGTAAAATTGAACCTGGTGAAATAATTGGGTTCATTTTTTCTAACAAAACTGGTAAATTTGCAAACTTTGAAGATTGTAAGGTTTTGATGTGTATCAATTTAAAGGATGATATTTTAACTATTACAAAAACCCGGGGTACAACTGAAGAAATCTTCAATGAAGATTTTGAAAATAATGAAATCAAGGAATTCTATAGTTCCATGGATGAAGATGAGACTTATATTAATCATCAAGGTTTATACGATGAAGAAATTTACAAAGAAGAATTTGAAACCAATGTCCATGTAACTTGGACTCCAGAAGAGGAACAAGAACAAGTAGAAAAAAAGAAAGAAATGTTTTTAAATTTTAGTAAACTAGAGGAAAATTCAGTTGATATTGAGTCCTCAATCTTTGAACAAGAACCTAATTCCTCAATATTTTCTGAAAACACTTCAATTGAATCCATTACCAACGAATTAATTGATAATCAGATCATTCCAGTAGAAACCATCACTGAAACAATTTCTAATGATAAAAAACGTTCAATGGAGTTCAAAACAATTTGTCAACCTCTTAAAAGACCAAAAATAATTAAATCCCCAACTGTCAAAAAGGTATCTACAATCAAAGATACGATCAGACATGGACTTATTGGTGCTATCATAGGTGCAGTTACTACGTTTGGTGGATTGGCATTTTTAGGATCGAAAGAGAACACAGCCAGCTGTTCTATCTAAAAAAAAAAAAAAAAAAAAAAAAAAAAAAAAAAAAAAAAAAAAAAAAAAAAAAAAAAGAAAAAGCAGCAACCAAATCCCTCACAAGATATATATTAACCTATAAGCTTCTAATCTATTTTTTTTATTTTTTTTTCAAAATTAATACAAAATGATCTTGACACCTTCGTATTCTTTTAATAACTGACATAATTTAGATTCATCCAATACAGAATGTAATTTTTGATCTTGATATGTAGCATCTAAGAAGATTGATTTAATCTCATGACCATTTTCCTTTAATTTAAGATTGAGGACTCTTTCTACTGTTCCAATGATGAATTTTGTATCTTTTCTAATAGTGGAATCATAACCTTTACCGATCTTTACGGAATTTGATTTAGGTCCAAGAGATTTGTACAAATCACCAATACGTACTCTTGATGTTGCTAAGATAATACTTAGACCTTTATTATATTTATCTGTGAAATCTTTAAAATTGTCTAGAGTACGTGTGTTTTTATAATTCGATCCATCAACAAAATCTTTCTTTGTAAAAAAATCTAATTGTGTAGCTTCATCATTTGAAGATTTCAATAAAAGAGAAGTGAAATGATGGGCTAATTCTGTTGATGTAAGAGTGGCAACTTTCTTTTTAGCAGCCATGTCCTGTTCCATCTTGAGACGTTTCTTCTCTTTAAACTTGTCATTTGTCTTCTTTCTCTTCTTGGCGGTAGTTTCTTCAGTTGGTACTATGATTTCATCATCGGAATCTTCAGGACGAATGGCAACCCCTTCATCAACATCAACTGTAGCGTCTATTTGATACTCAAGACCGTCATCTAAATCATCTGCTGCATAGCTCATGTTTGAGTGTTTTTTTCTTCTTCTTTGCTTTTTTTTTTTTTGGTTTGGACAGCTATTAAGTAGAATATTTCTTTTCTTCGAATTCAATTTATCAGTGATTTATTTAATTTCAATTTTTCATATGAAAATTTTAGAGAAGGTGTGTAGATTATCGCGAATTGAACCCTTTGTATAGATCACGTGAGAAATAATATATGACAAGCCTAAATCCGGTATGTTGCGCATGGGTTGCTGGGCAGTTCAGGAAATTATATCCCATGTATTAAATATTTGAAAATGAAAACATTTCTTAAACATACTCTCTCAATTTAGGATTTATTTGTTTAGGATATATATTTTTTTATTTTATTTTATTTATTTTTTATACTTTATACTTAGTTATCTGTTTTGTTTTGTTTTTAAAAAATAGATAAAAAAAAAATAAAGAAAAAAGAAAAAATGGAAAAGAAAATGATATTTACGTCTAATAAAATGTCAGACGAAAGGAAAAAGAAGAACACTACAGAAATAAAACCCAATAATAATGTGTTACCTAATCGATTTATTCTAGTACTGGTATTAGTATTATCAACATTTGTTTGCTTCTTTTTCAAGAGAAAAGGAGTAAGAAGTCCAGAAGAAGAAAACGTTTCTATTTCAACACATCAACCAACCACCGATCTTGATTCATACAGGAAACTTTCACTAACTCCAACAACTCCAATAATCAGTCTGAACAACCGTAAATACCACGGTAGGTTCATTCATATTACAGATATTCATCCAGATGCCGATTATATCGAAGGTTCACGAATCTCAGAACATTGTCATCGAGGAAAATCTTCAAGTTCTTCTTCTGATTATGCTTCCAAATATGGAGATGCCATGAAAGGTTGTGACAGTCCTATGATTCTCATGAATGCCACTTTGGAATGGATAATGGAGAATCTACGTGATAAGATTGATTTTGTTATTTGGACCGGTGATAATATTCGTCATGATAACGATCGAAAGATTCCACGTACAGAATTTAAGATCATTGATATGAATAGATTAGTTTCTTCAAGATTCCAAGAAATGTTTCATTCACAAGAATCACCAGATCCTCGAGAGTTTGATGTTAATGTTATCCCCTCTTTGGGGAATAATGATGTATATCCTCATAATTTGTTTTCACCAGGTCCAACTTTACAAACAAGAGAATTATGGTCTATTTGGGGGAATTATGTTCCTCAAGAACAAATGCATATTTTCGAGAAGGGGGCTTATTATATCAGTGTTATTATCCCTGATCAGCTAGCAGTGATTTCTCTCAATACTTTATATTGGTTTAAAGCTAATCCTTTGGTAGATTCTTGCGACTCGCCACGTGACCCCGGGTATCAACATATGAGATGGTTTGGTTTGGTACTTGAAGAATTAAGACAACGTGGAATGAAAGTTTGGTTATCTGGTCATGTTCCACCTATGGCTAAAAACTTTGGTGATAGTTGTTACAGAAAATATGCCGTCTGGGTTCATGAATATAGAGATATTATTATTGGTGGTGTTTTTGGTCATATGAACATGGACCATTTCATGGTTATGGATTCTGTTAAGGCCTATAGAAGTTTGATTGAAGATGGGATAATTTCAGGACCACAATTGACTCAACAAATGGCTCAATATTTACAAGAAGAAGAAGAAGAAGAAGAAGAAGAAGAAGGAGGTGACACGATAGATGTTGATTTACTCCATTTGCAATCTTCCAATGAAGCACATCTCTTAGGTGGATCACCATCGGGGAAAGAAGCATATATGAACAGATATCGTGAACAAATTCTTTCTAAGATCAAATCAAAGAATAAATCAGGCACTCAAGGTGATCGTTATGCTTTTAGTTTTATCGGAACAAGTATCATACCTACGTTCAACCCAGGTTTTAGAGTGTGGGAATATGATATTGAAGGATTGGCCGAATCAGCCGCTACTATGGCCAACAAAAGGGCTAATAAATCTTGGGATCTTTTCTTTAAAGAGCTTGAACAAACTTTACAATCAGAACATGAACAAGCATTTTTAGAAGAAGAAGAAGAAGAAGAATCCTTGGAGGCAAAGAGAAAGAACAATGGTAAAGGAGGTAAGAAGAAGAAGAAGCCTATCAAGTCAGACCCAACTGTACCTAAACCAAAACCGACAAACATACCGAATGGTCCAGCTTATTCTCGTCAATTATTTACACCATTAAGATTTGTTCAATATTATGTTGATTTGAAAAATGTCAATTCTGGAGAAAAGAAATTTGAGTTTGAAGTTGAATATACTTCTGAAGATGAGCCATTTGCCTTGAATACGAATATCTCTGGCAAAGATGAAGAAGAAAAAGAGGTTTTGGTTGTGGAGAAATTATTGGAAGTTGCTAGAGATTTAGGAAGACCTGTTAGACGTGTTGCTACTTTTGAAGAAGAAGAAGAACAAGAAGAAGAGGAAGAACAAGAACAAGAAATTGAAAGATCCAAACTCAATACAAATATCAACAGGAAAAAGAAGAACTCAAAGAGTAAAAAGAAAATCTTGAAAAAGGCTAATAAATTGAAAGCTAAATGGGAAAAATATGTCAATTTTGCTTTTGTCAGTACTGGCTATACTGATGATATGGAATGATGATGTCGTAAGCCAACTATTTATCCTTTATATATACAATATTAATTTACAAATTAAAAAAAAAAAAAAAAAAAAAAAAAGTATAGTAAAAATAAGAATAATTAATAATAATAAGAAGGCGTCTCAATGTTATACAACAACACTGAATCCATATTAAAAAATAGAAAAAAAATAAATAATTTCATATATATATATAATTTTTTCACATATTTCTTGTTCTTTATTTGAAATCACCAGGAACAGGATATTCAGATGCCCAAGCAGCAACTCTTTCACCTAATTCTTTAACTTTCTCGGATTCAGAAGCTAACTTCTTGAAATCAGCTAATAAGGATCTAGCATCTTCACCCTTAGCTTGCTTTTTCAATTCTAAAGAAATCAAAACAGCTTCATCGATGAATTCAACAACTTTATCAAATTCAGCTTCTTCAAATCCTCTAGTGGTCATAGCTGGAGTACCGACTCTTAATCCAGATGGGAATAAAGCAGATTTATCACCTGGAATAGTATTCTTATTGGCAGCAATGTTAACTTTTTCCAAAACCGATTCTAATCTGGCACCATCAATACCCTTTGATTTCAAATCAATTAAAATTAAATGGGTATCGGTACCATTTGAAACCAAATCATAACCTTTACTTTTCAAAACATCAGCGAAATGGGCCGCATTTTTGACAACTTGTTGTTGATATTCCTTATATTCAGGAGTTTGAGTTTGCTTTAAAGCAACAGCCAAGGCTGAAATTGTATGATTATGTGGACCACCTTGATGAGCTGGGAAAACTGAAAAATTGATTTTCTTTTCTAAATCATAAAAAATTTGTTTACCCTTTTTGGTGGTTTTCTTCAAACCTTTTCTAAAGAAAATCATAGCACCTCTTGGACCTCTTAAAGATTTATGTGTAGTAGTAGTGACAATATCAGAGTATGGGAAGGGAGAAGTGGTGACACCAGCAGAAACTAATCCAGAAATATGAGCCATATCTGATAAGACATACGCACCAACTTTATCGGCGATTTGTCTAATACGAGCATAATCAATGACACGAGAATAAGCAGAAGCACCAGCAACGATAACTTTTGGTCTGAATAATTCAGCTGTTTTTTCCAAGGCATCATAATCAATTAATCCAGTGGTTTCATTCAAACGATAAGGAACAGTTTGGAAATATTTAGAAACATAAGAAATCTTCATGTTTGGAGTTTGATACCCATGAGATAAATGACCACCATGAGGTAAATCCAAACCCATAATTCTATCACCAACTTCTAAAATAGCAGAATAAGCATATAAATTAGCTGGAGCACCAGATAAGGATTGAACATTAACACCCCATAATTCAGGGTCTAAATGGAAGGCTTCCAAGGCACGTTTTTGACAAAGAGATTCAGCTTGGTCGATAAATTCATTCCCACCGTAATAACGTTCACCTGGATACCCTTCTGAATATTTGTTTTGCATTTCTGAACCTAAAAGATCCATTACAGCTTTAGATGTAAAGTTTTCAGATGGAATTAAAGTAATTGATGATTTTTGACGGGTTTGTTCACGAGATAAGATAGCAGACATCTCTGGATCAATCTCACTAACAGGTTTGGACATTAATTCTTGGGACTTGGTTGAAATGGCATAACTTCTCTAGATTAATATGAATTAGTTAGTTACTGTATATGTATATATATATATATATATATATATATATCACTAAATAAGATATCTTAATTAGGGAATATAAAGGCACATACTCTTAAGATCACAGAAGAAGAAACACATCTCTGAGAAAAGGAACGTAATTGAGCTCTCAACATATTTTATTTTTTGACAGTGTGGTACTCAATATATAACCACACTTCTACAATTAGTTCAAGCTTTCCAATAATTTTTTTTTTTATTTTTATTTTTTTTGTATGATTCATGCCATTTTTTTTCACCCCCTCGTCCTTCCCCGTTCCGCAATCGCTCGCGAAAAATATTTTCTTTTATTCACGTGATCATTGGAATTTAATATATGGAAAATATTCATGGACGTCTTTTTTATGATAAATGTTGGAACTTACAATCTTTTTCAACACAAGTCCCATTGATTAATTCCAAAGGACATAATTGATCAGTATGACCTTCTTTTAATTTATCATCCATATCTTCTGCTTTATTGGATTTAAGTCCATATGAAACGTATGGTTTGAACTTTGATGATTTGGCCTGTTGAAAAGTGTTAGTAAGGTTTATTGTTCTTGGGAATAGAAAAAGAAAACTAAAAAGAAAAATAATAATTGATAAAGTAAAAGAAAGACCAAAAGAATATTATTATACTTTATCAACAATATATTTTGTAAAAAAAAATGAATCATGATAATTACCTTTTCAATTTTATGTATGGTTTCACCATAAATGGCAGATTTTAAATCTTCATCTTTTGAGGAATTAGGTGATGATGTAGAATTTTCATCTTCATCTGTTTGTTCTTTGATATCTTGATAATTGTTAGTATCAATAGGTCTTTCCTTAGCTTTCAAAGGAGGACAAGGATCCATTATTTTTTCAAGAGAATCATCATCATCATCATCATCATCTGTAATCTCGATAATATCTGGAACAGATAAATTTGTTGCTGTTTCATCAGAAGATGTTTGAATCTTAACGGTTTGAACCCTTTTCGAAGGATTAAGTGAAGTAGAACACAAATCTTCACTATTATGATTTTGTTCTTGTTCCTTCTTTCTTTTAATATTTAGTAGTCTTTGTCTTAAAGCTTCATGCATAGTAATTGATGTTTGTTGTGTTGATTCAACTGAGATCGATTTGGTGACACTCGAAGATCTTCTTTTCTTTTTCTTGTTATAGTTCTTATTCGTAGTTGATCTTTTATTTACTGATAATTCCCTCTCCATTTCATCCTGTTCGATCAACAAATTAGCCAATTGGGTCTTTGCGAGATGTAAAGGTTTGATTTCTTCTCTTAAACCAATCAATCTTTCAGAGTCTTTCTTAATGACAACATCTAAAGTTTTGATTTTGGACAATAAGTATTCCTTTTCTACTTGTGCCTTCTGAATCATTGATGAAAGAGAATCGATTTGATCATCGAGTCGTTTTATATCATTGGATTTAACAAAATTACTTAATTTCTCAATACCCTCCGAAATTGACTTCATCTTACCTTTTAAAAATTCATGATTCTCTTCCAATGTTGGTTGTCGCGTCGTAGAAGCAGCTGCATTATTATCTTCTATGATAATAATATCTTCTTCTTCAACTTTTTCATCCTCTGAGGTTTCTTCCTCGTCATCAGTAGTTTCAAAATTAAGCACCAAGTCATCCATCCAATCAGGTCTTTCTACACGTTCAGTTGAACCGGTTTGAAAAACCTTATTATTGAATCGTGCCCTGTTGTTGGTATTATTCGAATATGGTGTGAGGTTCGATATACTTGGAGATCTTGAGACTGTTTGTGTTGGATGAGGCTGATTTACTGTTGTTACTGCTGCTGCTGCTGCTGCTCCAGTTGTGTTATCTAGTACTGCAAAGGCGTTTGTCTTTATCTTGTTACCATTTCTTGAAGTAATAGTGGATGTTATAGGCGTAGGATTAGAACTAATGGGTGTTATTGATTTCGTAGCAGGCGTAGGGTTACAATCTGGTTGAATAGGAAAGTTCCATCGCTTGAAGCAATCCTCAAGTAGACTTCTGTTGATCCCTGACTCTTCAATTATCATATTGAAGGAATATCCAAGTGATTGAAGATCTACCACTGCTTCATAAAGTACTGAGGAGATATCTTGTTGATCTTGATCTTGATACAAAGAAGCAAGATTAGTTGAGGATAAAGTTGGTGTTGTTGTTGCTGAACTCTGACCCTTTTTATTCTTCATGGATTCTAGAAGTGCCTTCTTTCTAGTCTGAAGCTCTAGTTCTAAAGCTTGTTTGGTAAGAGTAGTCATAGTATCAAGCAGTGACAAGGCAAAATAAAAGAGGGATGAAACACAGTGGAGAAAGCAACAGATTTAACTTTCTATATATAAAAAAGAAAATGGTTTCTTATATAAAATTTTGCCCCCTTATATATTTTAAATTGAAATATATCTGAAAGGGCTGTTGTAATTTTTTTTTTTTTTTTTAAAGTGAATGCGGGTCCTAAAAAAATAAAAAAATAAAAAAAAAAAAAAAAAAAA
>JADIOT010002797.1:34573-49130 GCA_018343995.1 Waltiozyma sp. UFMG-CM-Y6624
CTGATGACTTTGAAATATTCACCAATGATATGTTGGCAGAACTTCGAACTCGTATGAGAATTAGACAACTACAGGAATGGAGACGGAATGGGATAACCACTTTGGAAGCAGGTCAAAAATTTGAGAAGGACAAAGTTCAACGTATGGCTAATATGCAAAGATTCGGGATGCCAAACGGTTCCAGACATACTGCCAATTCGCTTCAACATAATCCAACACATAGAAGAACACCTACAATGGAAATTAAGAAACCAAATAAGAACTTGACGATTGTAGAAATCCAACACGCTTCAGACTATACGCTTTTGACACCAGATGAGCAAGACTTTATCGCAAGTATAAAGATATTACCTAAACCATATCTTATTATTAAACAGGTACTTCTTGCTGAATCTTTGAAACAAGGTGGAAGTATCAAAAAGAAGAATTGTAAAGAACTGTTAAAGATTGATACTGTAAAGGCTAATAAAATCTATGAGTTCTTCAGATCTCAGAATTGGCTGTAATAAAATGAAATGGGGGGGACGGAAAAAATATTTTTACTACTTAGGAAAATAAATAAATAAATAAATAAATAAATAAAAATTAAGTGTAACACCTACTACTGTCTATATTAAACTTGCTAGCTTCTGTGTCCCTTACCAAAATTTGGGCTAGGTTTTGAACAACAACACCACAAAAAAATAAAAATAAAATACAATAAATACAAAATATTAAAATCAATTCCGACTTTTATTTTTTTGTTTTTTTGTCTTTTTTAATTATTTCATTAATTAGCATCAGAGAACTCATTTATATATATATATATATATTGGGGGAAAAAAAAAAAAAACTCAATGAAATTTCTCAATTACATTATTTCCTTATCTTGCATCGTGGCACCAATTGTTGCTGAGAAGTATCCAACATTACCAAAAACTTCACCAGTAAAACCATACGTTGAAGGTGATTTGATTCCAATCCAATGTATTCAAAGACAAATCGACAACGGTGAACATAAGTTTGACGATAATAATAACATCATATACGGTGCTTTCCCGGTTTGTTCGGAAACAGGTAAACCTTTTAGTTTCCAATATGGAATTAGTGAATCTGTCAATTGTACAATTGTATTAACCGATGAAATTTATCATTTATTCCAATTGTACATTCATGAAGATGCTCCTTTTAGTTGTCACTTACCTAACAATTTGGGTCTTGATGATAAATCCACTCAGGGTTTCATTCCTTTCGCATTGAATTTAAGAGGTAATTTGGAATCTTCCCATTTGGATATCGACACTGCTTTAAACGTTATCTTACAAGGTGGTAAAGACAATGATCTTGTTTCAGCTGTTGCTTATTCATCTGGTAGTGAGACTCACAGATATATTATTGGTGATCTTTTAACTTTCCAATTCAACATTAATTGGTTTGGTGAAAATAAGAAAGGTGATACTTACGCTTTAGACTTGGGTTATTCTTCCAAAAATGTTTTGTTCATTGCAATCCTTTCTTTATTAGGTGGTGTTCTATTGACGTTTGGTGCTCTTTATGGTTGGTTCAATAAGAAACTGGTCAAGGATTTAGGTTACAAGTCTGGTTTTACTCCAGAATTGGGATTTGAAAATAAAAGAGATTAAAAAAAAAAGGGGAACTTTGGTTGATCAATCTATCTTCTATATATAATAATAATAACAATACTTTTTTTTTAACACCACTTTACAATTTTTTCAAGATGCTATTCAACAAAGTCTTGGTCTTATCATCGATCTCAGCATCCTGTAAGAATCTTTCCATAATGAACTGAGTGAAAAGGTTCTTCAATTCCAATTGATCAGCAGTTTCAGACAACTTCTTTTTGAAAGTAAGATACTTTTTGGTGGCAAATTGTAAATGTTCAATAAAAGAATCATCCTTAATTGTAAGATTAAGCAATGGAACAGTGATATTCAAGTGAATGGCTTTAACTTCATTACCAAATCCAGATATCAAATATTGAGAAATGTGATTGTTAAGATAAGTTCTATCCAAATCTGTAAATCTGTTAAAAACTTCCATAAACTTCAATGCCAATTCATACTTGAAATCAAACTCTTTAACCATTTGGTTACTCTTCTTAAATCCCCATAAGGTTTCAATACCAATATCGAAAATAGTCAAAGCTACATCACCTCTCAATGCAGGATTTGTATCAGCATTACCCAACATGTTCAAATCAGCATCAGGTAACTGGTTCAATTGATCTCTGGCTTCATCTCTAGTGAAACTTGGAACTTTGATCATATCTTGGGTTCCTTCAAATCCTTCATTTTGTTCAGAAGATTCATGTTCCAATTGTTGCTTCTCAGTGACTAACCCAAGGATTTTTCTTCTGTTCAATAATTTCGTTACATAACTTAATTCAAACAATGCATACTCAATCCAAAGCTTACTGGAGTCTTTGTTGAATCTAAGTGCCTTTTGGAATAAGATACGGGCGTTCTTGGCACTACCAACAACTTCGTATTCAAAGTTGGCAGCATTTAACCAAGATGGAACATGAGTTGGATGTAATTGTAACAATTGATTGTAGATGGTGTAAATTTTCTTGAAAATCTTGTGCTTCTTAGCAAAGTTAAGGTAGTTTTCCCATAGTAAGAAATCACTTGGGAACTTTTGAATGGATCTATCATAAATGAAAAGAATACGACGTTCACTAGCCCAGTCGGAAATAGATGGTTTGGTATTGACAAGACCAGCCTTGGATAATCTTGTGTAACGCTTTCTTCTAAGCTTCTCCAAGTTCTCTTCAAACTCAACATATTTTAAATAATCTCTTGTCTTAGAACCACGCGAGTTTAATCTATGTTCGAAATCGGTACGTCTTCTCATGATTTGAGTGATCTCTTGCTTATCAAACAACCCTTTCTTTTGTAAGTCCTCCAATTCGGGAACTGTTTGTTCCAAGTAGTATCTGGCCTTAGACATATTGATAAGATAGTAATAAGTGGTCTGTCCTTTTTGATTACTTGGGTCTTTAATTATTTTAAGATTATTTATTATTGTATGGGGTTGTTACTACTAAATGTAAGCCTAAATTTTTTGAAAGTTCCAAAAAATTTGATTAGATTTTAGCGATGCGATCCGGGTAACACTAACACCAATAAGACTTGAAAAAGGTACAATTAAATGCACCCATGAAATGAACGAGGCCAAAGATTGCTGTTTAAATTTAAACTGTAATTCATTCTTGCCGGTGCCTTTATGACCAGAATCTTTAAAAAAAAAGGATTTTCCTATCAAACTTCAACAAGAAATATTTCATTATAATTATTATATTTGTGTCAAAGAATTTGTTCTGCCAAAGGTTTCAGGTTGACTTAAAAAACAGTGCCCGTAGTGTCCTCACGTGTACATTTTAGGGCAACGTATCATGTGTTTTTCTTAGTATGTGCATCCAGACATTTTCAAGACCCACGCAACTTTTTTTGTTCAGTTGAATTCGCGGCCGATTTCCCAATATGGATCTTGATATTTCAATTCTGGCAAACAGAGGTCCCCGCGAAACTGCTGGTTTCCAGCCAGCGCGCGACCAACTATGTAACATGGTTTCGGTTTGTTACATTTGGCTGTGTGTGAATTGTGCGTTAGGCAAGCGAAAAAAAACAAAAACGTAGTGAACCATCCACCACCTTAACCTATTATCCAAAAGCACTACATTGACTGTGTTGTCATAACAGAAATTACATCAAAATGGTATGTTCATGGTCAGATGAAGTGCTAATGAACTTATAAGATTAGTTTCCAATTAATCAAATCACATCACATCTTTTATTTTTAATCTATCAACTAAAGAAAAAGCAAGGATTAATACAAATAATTTTTCAATCAAATATTAAAAGAATTTTTTATTAGTGAAAAAAGCAATGAAATATCTTAATCTTTACTGAAGTTATATTGAATAACATTACTTGATCTAAATCATGCTGATGCTATTAAATACACTAATCACCATTGAATCTTCGAATCAGGGAACCCCATTAATGTTACCTATAAATTGAGAATATTGGCCAATTTTTTTGAACCTTTATCTAGAAGTAGAACTAGCACTGAATCCTCACCCACAAGTTTGTAAAAACAATCATAATACTAACATCTTAAAACAGGGTCGTGTTAGAACTAAAACCGTTAAGAGAGCTTCCAAGGCTTTGATCGAACGTTACTATCCAAAGTTAACCTTAGATTTCGAAACCAACAAGAGATTAACTTCTGAAATCGCTGTTATCCCATCCAAGAGATTAAGAAACAAGATCGCTGGTTACACCACCCACTTAATGAAGAGAATTCAAAAGGGTCCAGTCAGAGGTATTTCTTTCAAGTTACAAGAAGAAGAAAGAGAAAGAAAGGATCAATACGTCCCAGAAGTTTCTGCTTTAGACTTATCTAACACCAACGATCAATTAAACGTTGACGAACAAACCAACGAATTGATCAAGTCTTTAGGTTTCAAGTTACCAGTCTCCGTTGTTACTATCTCTTCTCAAAGAGTTCCAGAACGTCGTTTCAGAAAGAGAAACTAAGTTCTCCATTCCCTTTGTATAAAAGATTTTAAATGATATATTAATTTGAGCACGATTATGTTTTACTGGCTATTCAGCTTACTTACAATGTAGGAAAAAAGTATTCTGTTTTTAACCATACAAAATAGAGTAGGGGCGAAAGATTAAGTAAAGACAGAAAAAATATAAGGAAAAATTTCTCAAAAAAATAGCTTAAGCAATAAAGGCGGTGATCTCTTGGCCCAATTTTTGTAATTTGGAAATCTTTAAATGCAACTCAGCATCAGTACTTTCCAAACTATTACCATAATTATTAATCAATTGGAAAATAAATTTGAATTTCATATTGGCCTTAGATCTAACAACAACAATATTCTTGACCAATTCATGTTGCTTACTTGTAATTTCCATGCCTCTGTTGACCCAAGCTTCAAAGGATAAGTTTGAAAAAGAGGTATATTGATCTCTAATAATTTTATCATCAATATTCTTAAAAACAGAATCAATAAGCATAAATTCATTCTTGCTGTCGATTAAAGAAGTTTCTGTTGGTTTGAAAGTAGGGGGAACAATAACTTTTATTGGCTTGTTTGCCTGAGACGTTTGCTGGTGCTGAAATGTTTTAATTTCACTCTGTTGTTTTTGTTGCTGTCTTGAATCTGGTTGATTAGTTTGAGGTTTCTTTAAAACCGGAGTTGATTTGGATTTCATTTGATTCTCATGAATTGTCTCATTTAAAGTTAATGGTGCAATCTTGACTCTCTTTGCGACATTATCTGGTATTGATTTATCTTCAATTGGTAAATCATGAGAAGATTTGTTGTCAAATTGAGTATTTCTCTTTCTAGTTGGTGTATCTTCAGCTACGACTATGTCATATGGTTCCAATGAGTCAAGGTTTGCAGTTGACAATAAGAATTTTGAAGGAGCCTTTTGCTGAGGGGCATTCAAATTTGATAGGTTAGGATTGTTAGAGTTGATGATTCTTTCAGCAGGCGTCACAGGGACTTTTTTGTTTGTTAAAGAACTGACATTACTAGTCTCAGTAGAGCATCTCTTTGATCTTGTGGACCTTGAGGTAGAAGATGATGGCGTAGAAGACCCCGCTGGTTCAAGCTTGACCTTAATGTATTTTGATTTGGAAGATGTTTCTTTTTTTGACTTTAGCGCCAAGTTAGTTGATCCATAAAAGCTCAAGCTAAAGAAGCAATCATTCAAAGTAATTTGTAAGTACTGAAGGTGCCATTTGAGAAAGATTCCAAGATCTTAAGTGCAAATATATATATATATATATATATATACTGTACAATGTCCAAACAAAATTTAGGTATATGGTTTAAAAAGAGGACCCAGTGTATGTGTGTTTTTTTTAGCAGGTTGGTATTTAAAATCGTGAAATATTTTTAAGGGATTTTTCTTTTCAATCAAAAATTATAAAGTTTAAAATATCTTCGGAAAGGATAGCGCTAGAAGAAAAATTGATGAAATTATATATACATCGCGAACTTATCAATCAGCTGATCCTTGATAACCGATTAATTACATCTTTGAAATCATTTAAACAATTGATTCAGACAATATCTACTGCTCAAATACCCTACTAACTTATCAACATTTATAATTGAATCAAAACTGCACAACTTGGACTAAGTTGGTGAGGATCATAAAATAATCAACGTCACCTGCCAATTTCAGAAGGGTGGGGTGAAGTGATAATCTTTTGACCTTGTAAATGTGGCAGTTTTCTTGAAAGTGACACAAAAATTTAAATATTACCTTTGTGGCGTGCACGCAGGTTATTTAGCAATCCTGTGATTTTGGTGCTATTTCAACAAATCAAAATCCTGAATCAGATACCTCTTTGCATAGCAGATTTTTTACATCTTGGCGAGGCTTTATGAGCTCAAATTCTATTTAAGAACCTAGTGGTCCACAGAGTTACCACAAAGTTTTGATTTACATCATTTTTTTTTTTAATAAACAGTTTTAAAGTCTTTAAACGTCAATTACCAACTTCACCACCTTCGACGACATAGAATATTTTTTATCAAAATGTATTTAGTTCATCCAAATAACTGTTTGACTGAAATCAGTTCCTTCGAAGCACCTAATTTAGAGGCGCATATCAAGGAACTTGAATCCCAAATTCTTGAAATCGATAACCATGAGATGGACGAAGCAAAGCTGAAAGACCAAGACCCTGGATTCTTGGATAAGGTTAAGGTCTTGAAAGATTTCAAGAAGTCAGAAATTGAATATCTCCAGTCATATCTGAAGGTGTTGAAGCTTGTAAATTCAATCGAAGAGAAATGTGACTGTTCCCGATCCGGTTCAACAAATGGTGTCGACAATTACGATTATGAGAAAGAAGATGAAATACTGGCAAAAATAGAAATAGAAATGACAAAATTCCATGAATTCGAAAATCAATTATCTAATAATAAACAACATTGGGAGATTATAAACCTTGAAAATAGCACAGTCGAAGGAGGTCTTTCCAGGGAAAAATCGTTGCTCAGAAACCACAGGAACAACTCAATGACCAAATTTGAACAAACTCTTATCGAAAATATCTATCAACCTCATATTACATGATATATACTTGTTATGGTCTTGTACAAATTGCGTTTTGATTCAAGGTATTCTTTCTAGGTATATATACAATTAACATTTGCAGGATATCCTCAATCACTTTTATATTTATATTGATTTGTAAATTTAAGATCGACAGTTAATTTTAGTATCAAGAATTTGTAACTGGGGTGGAATATATTTTTTTCATTATTTTATTCTTTTTTTTTTTTGGCGTTGATTTCAAGTGAAACTTCTTGAAAACAAATATTTCTTTAAAGAAATTGAAATCCTTTTTTTTTTTTGGACAAAATACTCACGTAGTTACAACAATTGTGATAAAGGAAAAAAGGGAGTGGGCGTGGCGTAGTAATTTTTTTACGTGACGCGGAGGTTGGGGAATTGCCCCAAAATGTCCGTTTTAGGAAAGTTTTTGTATGGAGAAACTACCGTGACTCGTACAAATGCGCAACTAACAAAGTTAACTTGGTTTACCTCATGTATGCAAAGAAACTTTAAAAGTAGCCTGTGTTTTCAGGTTGAAATTAAAAACAAACAAACTTCGACAATTAGGATGGTTGTGAGTTTATAAATTCATTTTGAAAAAAACAGATTGGTATTAAAACATGTAGAGATATGAAGTGTGTAGTAGCCTATCTAAAAAAAATGTGAGATTTACCTGGCCGTTTCTTATCTACAAGGCCAAGCTTGTTTCTGCACTTGGCCAGATCTAAAAAAACCAACAGGCAGTTAACTCTGCTCAAGTGCTCAGGGCCCGATTTCCCACGAACGCACACACACACACACAGAAACGCCAAAATCCACTAAACACCAATCGTACATAAACAGGCTGAAACCCTCAAAAAAAAAAACAAGACATGATAAAGTACAACGCTCGATGAAAATCTGATGCACTCTAACAAACTCACAATACACTTCAATAATATTACATATTCAAATATCCTGAACCACTTAAGTACTAAGATGTTCAAAACGCCACCATTAAGACACGTAGAAAAGTTCAGTTCTCCAAATTACCCTCTCACGCTATCCCCACTACATATGAAAGATAGAAGGATCAGTTTCTCTGAACAAAAAATCAACCAATATGACAAATTTACAGACGAATTAGAGTCTCCTGACTCCCCAACTTTTTCTTCCCATTTTCCGAATAGTTTCGAAGCTACTTCTGGTTCTTCTGTTGTTGATTATGATAACATTATCCTCAGTGGATTACCAATTACAACAAAGCTCTCACATGAAAAATCATTGTCACAAATTCATGAGTGTCTCCTTGTACATTACACTTACGATCTTGATAGAAATGTAGTTGGCCAAGGCTCCTTTGCTAACGTTTACAGTTGTAAGGTTATAGGATCTGAAGAACTAAGTGCCATTTTTACTGTCAAGATACCCAAGTCCAAGAGAATGGTGAAGCAAATCTACAAAGAACTGTTGAATTATAGGATCATCTCGGACTATATCTTTGATTCTGGATTGGATCCTCTTGAATCCCCGTTTATGAACTGTTTTGGGTTGGCATTCACCACAAATATAATCAATTACAACAAAAGGGACATACTCCCATGTCTCATATCCTCCTCTCACGACTGTGATTTGAGGCACTTATCAGATACCATGATTAATAAACGTCTCACTACGGCTGATCTGACGATAGGCTCGATATTATGGTGGTCCCTTGCAAAAGATCTGATTGATGGTCTAACAATATTGAGGGACTGTCGGTTGGTTCACTCAGATTTTAAATCTTCAAATATTCTTTATGACTCCAAGAGTCGATCTTTCAAAGTATGTGACTTAACGAGTGCAATTCCAGAAGAAGAGCTCATAGACAAAACTTTTGAAAACTTTGAGGTCAGTTTACAATATTGTGCTCCAGAAATGCTTTTGAATCATTCATCGCCTAGCTATAGTACAGACTTGTACGCTGTTGGATTAATCTTGTTAAGTGCAGCAATTGGATCTGAACCATACCATGAAATTCTCAAATTGAAGAACAACTCCCTCATTTTTTTGAACGAATGCATAAAGAAAAACAAAGTCTTGGACGTCTTGAATGAAGAGCAATTCTGTATCTTACAGGCTAACCAAAAAGAGTATCGTCTTATCAAATCCATACTCATCGACAGGTTAAGTTTGGACAATTTAAGAACATTCTTTTGAGATTCATATATATATATATATTATATATTGGGTACAGTTTTCGGTTTAATCACATAGTTAATTGTGTATTTTATCTATAGGTTTTAATAAAAATAAAAATGGTCTCTCTATATGCAAGACATGCTTTTTATATGTAAGAAAAGGCTTCAAAAAGCTCACCACCACTTTTTAAGTATTCTGAAATACTGGAATCTGCATAAAACAATAAAAGGATTTGTTCAGTGATAATTTAATGTATTATATATAACGAAATTTGAAAATATATAATGTTATTGAACAAAGAATCTGGGGTATATAAAAAAACATGATTCTGCCAAACGATCACTGGTCTATTCACTTCGGATAACAGCCTATATATATCCGAAACTTCTGGGATTATTCAATGTTCGGATGTCTTCGCTATGAGCTTCTTTTGATCTAGCAGGCCCTTCACTATTTCATTTAAAATAATCACAGTCACAGTTTTTTGATTTAAAAAACCCATACACCAATTTAATCTAATGTTTAGATCATATGCAATATTTAAACGGACAGGAAGAATTCCAGGCGGCAGTTTATGCACGAGCCCAAGTGCGGATCAAGGTGCGGTACAAAATTTACACGGCTTTAAAACCTCAGTATGACCTTTACGCACCTTTCTCCTGAGAAGGAAAAATCAGACTTATTTCTTCTTCAAACGAAAAGACTGCGCGAATCCAAACAATCAAATCATCCGCGACGCAGTGGATGAGGACAACCCCTACTGCCATTTTTCACTGTGTATTGAGGATTTGGTATGCTTGGTTTCCATAGTCCAAGGTTTCGGCAGGAGGACTCTGTGAAAAAACATTTTCTTGACTATACACAACATCCATACAGGCCCTAAAACATCGTTTTATAGTTGTTAGGTTCCTCATAAAACATCATTCAAAATGGTATGTCAGATACTAAGCAAAGCTACGTGTTTTATCATCATCAATATTGAAAGGATATTTCAATAGGTCAACTGTTCCATTTCAAAAAAAAGCCCAAATAATAGCGATCCAGAAAGCCATCAAAATTCATTCCATTAGATTCGTAATTCATTTGTTCATCACTAATATCTTTAACACTACAATTTTAAATGTCCACTTTATCATACTATGGTAAGATATCCACAATGGGTCAGGAAATTTCGTAGCCCACTTTAACTGAATCGAACTCTTATTATGAAAAAAAAATCAATTTCCACACCAAACTCAAATTTTGAAACACATCGTCATATAATTGGACAAATCATATATTACACAATCCACCTTAATGTTGAGAGAATTTGGATTTTGATAATCCTATCAGATGATGATAGCTCAGGTTCATTTTTAGCCCAAATTTTTTTTGAATGCCGTTACTAACAATATTTTAAATAGTCTTCCAAGGCCCAAAACGTTATGCGTGAATTGAAAATTGAAAAGTTAGTTCTTAACATTTCTGTTGGTGAATCTGGTGATAGATTAACCAGAGCCTCCAAGGTTTTAGAACAACTTTCTGGTCAAACCCCAGTTCAATCTAAGGCTAGATACACTGTCAGAACTTTCGGTATCAGAAGAAACGAAAAGATTGCCGTCCACGTCACCATCAGAGGTCCAAAGGCTGAAGAAATTTTAGAAAGAGGTTTAAAGGTCAAGGAATACCAATTGAGAACCAGAAACTTCTCTTCTACTGGTAACTTCGGTTTCGGTATTGATGAACACATCGACTTAGGTATTAAGTACGACCCATCTATTGGTATTTACGGTATGGATTTCTTCGTCGTCATGGGTAGACCAGGTGCCAGAATCACCAGAAGAAAGAGAACCCAAGCCGTCATTGGTAACAACCACAAGACCAGTGCTCAAGATACCATCCAATGGTTCAAGCAAAAGTACGATGCTGATGTTTTAGACAAATAAGTTTAATATAACCTCGTTTTTTTATAGTTCTTATTTAAATTTAGGTGTGTGTACAAAAAATCAATTAATCATGGTGTTTTAAGAATCTACAAGCAGATGAATGAGACTATTTTTAGATTAGAAAAAAAAAATAGAAGAAATATATTAGGCATTAATGGGGAATATATATATGTATATATGTACACAGACCAACTCTTTTTCCCCCATAAGGGCATTATTTAACTGACTTTATTCAGATACATTACCATCGTCATCTAAGGCAAACGATGGGATAATATCAAGACCTTTTCGATAGAAAGTTGGAAAGAGTTCTGTAATGTTCTCATTAGTCAATTCATCAAAATCATCCAACCATAGTAAAGGTGTAGATTTCAAAGCATGTTCATTCTTTTGAATATATTGCACAACATCATTAATGTTATGGTAAGTAATTCCTGAAATCTCTTCAAATATCAACTTCAAGTAAAACTCTAAGGAACAAACACCTCTGTAATAACCACCATCATATGTCTGGATATGTTTGGGTGGAAAGTTGGCATTGATGTTATAGATATCAGCTCTAGTGACAGATTGGGCAAAATCAATAATACTGATCTTAATAGAAGTATGATCATCAGCATCGTACATTAGCAATAAACTTGATCCATACAATCTGTAACCGTTTAACTTAATAAGTGCGGATTTCAACTCATGAAGGTTGTCAATCAAAGATGGGATCTTGGCCAATACAGAGTAAGTGGATTGTCCATCGTAGAGGAATCTAAGAATTGAGAAAGCAAATTGAAAGCCTGCCGTAACTTTTCTACCGAAATACTTGTCCTTGCTGATAAACTTGCCTTTCTTATTATCCCAACTTTGCATTCCACAGATTCTTGTACCTAATAATCTTGATGTAGTTTGGGCACATTTCTTTCTTTGTGATTTCTTCTTCTTTAGAGTTGCTTGCACCCCATATTGTCTTGTCCCCATTTTCAAATCAAGAACACATGGCTTCTTCATCCCGACTGTTAAATCTTCAAGTAATATAAACCTTTCTATTCTTTGGATTTTTTTTCTTGTCGCCATAGTCTGTTCCTCTTGAGATCTCGAAACTAATGAGAGTGGGTCATTCGAAGACATAGTTGAGACAGACATTTGTTCCTCAATATCTTCTTCTTTGCCCACACTACTATCAGTGTGTTTTGTGTCAATTTGTTGGACATCACAACCTTCCACCTCTTCCTCGTCCATCAAAAAAATGGAATCACTGTTAGATCTATGGAGAGTCTCTCTACCTCGGATCGGAGAGTTACAATCCAACAGAACCTCACTTCTATCGCTATGATGATGAGATGCACGACGTTGACGGCTTTTCGAAATATCGTTCAAATCTGTCAAAGATCTATAAGTCTTCTTCAAATCGATTCCATCCTGCAAATGTGGGTGTTTATCTAGATCTGAAGACGATGTGCTAATTCTATGGATTCTTTCAGACTTGGTTGATACGCTTCTCAATTTAGGAGAGATTCGTAGACCTGCTCTTCTTCTCAGACTACTGCTATTGGAAGGTGTTCTTATTGGAGCAAACACTTCTTTTAAAACAAGTTCTTGCAACCGAGTGTTGATTGTTGTGGACCCAAGTGAGTTTAGTCCAGGAGAGTTGGTGCCTGAATTGGTCGTCATAAGACCTGGAGATTGTTGGATTGGAGATTGTTCAGAAACACCAGAGAATGAGGATGATGGAGATGGGGCAGAACTAGAGTAGCGATCCCATAGAGATTCTGGAATAATATGCTTATTATCATCGAGTACAACCTCTGGTATCTCTTCGTTTACTTCTATGGTCGTTGATAATTTTGGTGAGTTTTCCAATTTCAGATCTGGCATATCATCTTCAACCAAAGTGGTATATCTCACATTCAAGACACCGATATATTTAGGCATGAACTTTAATATGTCTTCCTCGTTTGATTCAATTATTTCATACCAAAAATTCTCTCTGTTGACCAATTCTTTGCAAACAGCTCTATGGGAAAATCTGAAAATCGCAGTATGCCCTCCAACTTTATTCTTAAAAGGTGTAAGTTCAACGGCCAATGGGAATTTTTCTTCTGTGTTTTCATTATCTTCGAATTCTTCATCTTCAAAAAATTCAAGTTCTTCTTTGCCTTCTTCTTCTTCATAATGGTCTTCGCATTCTCCTTGTTGCTGTTGAGTTCCATATTCCAATAATTGATCGATGCTTTCAGGACGATTGTTATTTGTCGTTATTTGCTTAGTTGAATTTTTGTCCCTTGTGCTACAGACAATATTCTGTCCGTTCATGGTCTTGCTATAATCATTGGATGAGACAGAGTTTGTTGTGGAATTGGATTGTAATTGATTTATTGATTGATTATATTCTGTAGTATTAGAATCTAAACTGCCTGTTTGTTTCTTAATTTTTGTTGTTTGATGCATGTTCCTAAGCGGTTCTTCTCCTTCAGCGTACAGTTTAAACCCTTTAATTTCTTTCGCCATACGGGATATGGACACAGAAGATACACTTGGTCTTTTACTATGAGAAATCTGATTATAGGACGATGATAAGGAGGTATTGTCTTTGTTCTGTGATGCATATTGATGAGGTTGGGTCTGTTCTTCTAGATTTGAAGAGCTTTTGTTTTCGTTTCTAAAAAGTCTAAGTGAATGAGCAGCCTTACGACCTGTGATGTTTGGTAAGCCATCAAGCTTTTCTAAGGAGTCTGGGTCTCCATCTGGTAAAATAATTTTCTCTTCAATGTTATGATAAATATCTTTTCCTTGATGTTTATCTATTTGGCCGCCTCCTATTGTTCCTTGATGGACGGTTATCTTTTCATGGGATTCCATTATTTATGATGTGCAATTTAGTAAGAGATGAAGTTTTGATATGAAAGAAGCCGTTGCATAAGGTAATTTTTTTTTTTTATCTTCTTAAACGTTGGGTTTAATATTTGTAAAATCTTGTTGGGAGTGGCGGGGTTTCACAATTACCAATAAAAAATAATAATAATAATAATAATAATAATAATAATAATAATAATAATAATAATAATAATAATAATAATAATAATAATAAATAAATGAAATAAAAAAAATAAAAAATAGAACAAGTGGTTCAAAAGTCAATTGATAGTAGAAATATATATGATTTCCTTTTATTAAAAAAGGAAAAAAAAAAAAAAACCTGTTTGGTATGTGTTTTTTTGTTTTTTTTTTGTTTTTTTGTTTTTTTTATGTCAAATTCAAATTTTCCCAAGTTATTTTTCGGACAACGTGCTTCTTCAATCCAGGTCCGGATATTTTCACCAGCAAATGCAAATATATATATATATAACATATATATATCTACTTAACGTAACACACATAAAGTTA
>JADIOT010002798.1:7157-25966 GCA_018343995.1 Waltiozyma sp. UFMG-CM-Y6624
AGGTTTTTTTTTTTTTTTTTTTTTTTTTTACCTCTTGAAGATTACAGATGGACATTCAACAGATAACTGAAATCCATTGATTAGCTTTTATATGAATGTTAAGGTGTTGGAAACAACAGATATTTGAAATCTTCAGCTAAAGGGATGAAAAAAATTTGAAGAAGATATGTGGAAAGAAGGTTATTGTTGAAATTGATATAATTTTTATATATTATATAGTTTTTATTTAAACGTTTATTATGAATTTGTTTATTGATATTTGAAATCTTTATATTTAAGGGTTAAAATTCAGAGAAGATATCTGGAAAGACCGTTATCGTTGGAATTGATATTTTTTTACAATTTACTTGTTTGGATTATGTGTTATTATATATTATAAATTTTTTATTGAAATATTTATTAGGTGGAGAGAGCCCCCACCCCTCCCGCCATCTTGTTTGATGAAATGAGGGGTTCAGTTGTCTGAGACGACAACTGGAAAATCTGCTATAAGGAGAGATATAGTCAGATACTTTTAAGAACAGACCACATTGTTTATTAAGGGATATTTCTAAATAAAATCAGAAGTTAATTTAAGGTCTCAAAAATCTAGGTGAGGACAAGTGACATCATATAGTCTGTTTGTTGATATCAACGTTGAATAATAATTCTTTTTATATTTTTAAAATGATTGGTTTTACAAATAGAAAAACTATGTGTTGATATCGAATGTTGCAGTTTTGAGTATTTATTTTTTTAGTAATATTCAATTTCGTTAATATTTAGCTCCCTAGATCAATCCGAACACTTTTTTTTTTTCCAGAGAGAGAGAGAGAGAGAAAGCTTTGTTTTATTTGAAAGTGTCGAGTAAAAATCAATGATAACTAAGTATATTTTTCGGTTACATTGGAATATACAAAAATTTGGTTTGCGTATCTTGTTTCAAAGATTACATAAGCCCAGTTTTTTGTTTTTTAAATTGATTTCAACTCGACCTGTCAATATTCAACGGGATAAAATCCTATCTTTTTGGCAAATTAAAATATATATATATAACATAAATTTGATAAATTTCAACTTGAACCCAACATCATCTTCGCTGTGTGCTCTTATTCATTTTGATATTTTTTTTTCTCAAACCAAAGAAATCTCTTACTATTACATAATAAATATGTGCAAACCATCTCCTTGTCCTAATTGCAGTAAGTTTGAAGTGTTATATATAATATATTATTATATGAAATTGGCTGTTCAGGAAGTACAAATCAAAACCTCTAAAAGAGGCCCCAAAATATTTCATAATAAATTATAGTGCTCAATCTCACGTCTGTTAACATTCTAAAATAGTCAATTTCGCTTTCTTTGATGTATACTAACATACAAAAACAAAACTAAAGTTAAAACATCCTGGATTGGTTGTGGCTTACACATCCCTCAAGCTTTATCTGGTCTCACTAAAGATCAACTGTGTACTTGTTTACACAGCGATGGTGTCGTTAGAGACTATCCTCCAAAGGTTGGTACTGGTGTTCCATCTTCTGGAAATTAGATTTTCTAAATTCATGTCTATTTAGGAAATAGTTTTACCATGTTGGCCTGGTCTATATGTATATTCGTGGTTATATACAAAAGCTTTAAAGATATTCAGACGTTCTTTTTTTTTTTGACGTTCTTAAAAAAAAAATATATATATATCTTTAAAATTTAATTATAAGAAATGGAACTAATTTACTAGTTAAAGAATTTGAAGACTTTATATTTTTCTTTGGCTTTCTCCAGTGTTAAAAAGAATTGGCAAAATGGGATGTGTCATTAAGGAAATCAACAAGCTACAGTTAACCGATCCCCGCAGTAAATTTCAGCACATCTACACACTGTGTTGTAAAGTAATACCAATATTTACCCGTAGAATGCCGACAGATTAACAGTATATATATAAATATTTATGGATCAAAAATGGAGAAAGAATCCTGTTTGCGCGTTATCCTCTCAGAAAGATTCCATAACCTACCCCCAAAAAAAATTGCCAAAAAAAAAAAAAAAAACATTGAACTCTGTCTTTATCATTTTTAAGGAATCAAAAAAAAAAAGGAGAATTAATCTCTGACTTAAAAAAAAGAAACAGAAATGGACGGATACTCGATATCTCATAACGGTTCAGTAGATACGAATATCTTTTCTTCTAATTACAAATTATCAAATTCAACATATAGAGAGGAAACAGAGAGCATTGATTCAGAAGATGACAATATAGAAGAAGAAAAGCTTATAAATCTGAAGCCTGTTCCTCTTGACCCATCAGAGATCCCATCAGAGGTCCTAGCTTCGGTCCAAGCTATCAAGAAGAAGGTTAAATTACTGGATATTATTCTAGCTATGATCTCTCGTATTGCTGGTAAGGATAAAATAGCCAAGATGATCCAATACTCCATGAATATTTTTAAAGTTTTCCTTATTAAGTCCAGAGGATACATGACAGACACGAAATTGCCCTTCAAGTACAATCCGTTGAAATATTTTATTGTTTTGATTATTAAACACTCAATGCTTTTAGAATCCAAAATCACATATGTTGCCTCTCAGATCTCAGCCTTTAGATATGCTTTAAGATTTGGTACTTCTCCTTTCCTTCTTTACAAGTTTTTGAACAAATTACAAACCATTTTCCAATCCAAGGATTTATCGGTTCAAAAATTGACTTCTACTTTTTTAAATTTAAGTTTCCTTGGTGAAGTTAATGACGTTTATTATCAAATTTTTGATGAATTGGAATTACTATTCAAGTTAAAGATCTTTACAAACCCAGAAATAAGTGCCTTTGTGTCAGATCAAGCTGCCATGGGTTGGATGATTGATATTTTGTTGACTTTCAAGAACAAATTCCATGCCTTACAAGAGAATAAATATAAACAACAAGATCTCAAGATCTCAATGCAAGTCAGAGCCAAGGCTAGTGAACTCAGTGCGAAGTTCATTAACAATAACTCTTTCAAGAATGAACTTTTAAAAGAGTTCAATGCTAAGAATAACAACAGATTGGAAACACAGTTATTAGATTTAAAGGCAGAGGAAACAGAAATTTATTTAGATATCGTCAAGAATTCCTGTGATTTCACTTGCGATTTTATCGATTTGTTTGGTTCTCAGATTAAAAAACATGTCAATTTATCTCCATTAGTTTACTTGTGTTCAGGTTGGTGTGCTGGTGTTATCAGTTTTAGAAAGGTTTGGAATTCTTGTGAGAAGGAGTTGCAAAATAATTAGATGGAAATTGTTTAATATACAGCCATTGCACAATTTAATTTATCAATTTTATGAAAGAGTTAATCAGAAAAAAAAAAACACAAGTTAAAAAAAAAAAGTCTATAGTAATTACATATAAAAAAGTGAGTGCCATTGCTTCAATAATATGAATATCATCAAGAAATCAAGAGAAACAAAAACAAAGAATTGAAGAGTTGAAAGAAGAGAGAACTAGTTCTCTCATAGAAGAAAATATAACAGGACCAAACAAAAAGGAGAAATACGCCAGACACACCAAAAAAAGAATAACACAGAGAAGAACAGTTAAAGCAAAAAAAAATCATTAATCATAATAAGCAAACATTAAAACAACAACCTCAGAACAGTAAAATCATTTCCTCGTCATATCTTCCACTCAATAACATTACTAGCACCAGTATCAGTAGACATACGTCTCATCGTACCATTTCCTTTATTATTCTCGGAATAATAGTAATCAATATCATCAAAATTATTAGTAGCAGGAGAGGCACAAATATTCACTTTTGTAAGAATATCATTTGCGATATTTTCAAATAAAATTTCTTCCAGTTCTTCCAAGTCTAATTTTTCTTCCTCTTGTTCCTTTTCATCGGAATTAGTAGAAACAATATTAGTGATTGGAAGTCTTTCGTCTATTTTGAATAATGGGGAGTTTGGGATTATATCGGATTCATTTTTGGATAATGAATGGAAGGATGATATTCCTGTTGTGTTTAAACTTGTTACGGAGTTGTCTCGTGTAGTGGAAGAAAAAGAAGAAGAAGAAGAGGATAATGAAGTGGTTTGATAGTTTGAGAATGCTAATGGGAACAATGGAGAAGAGACTGGGATTGAGGATACCGATGCATTTCTCTTTATTTGAGCCCTCGATGAAGTTGTATTAGTCGTAGTAATACTACTACTACTACCACTATTTATTGATGGGCCAAAGAGACCTAAGCCTGTAACTGTAATGGTATCTTTATTGTTGTTGTTAGGATTATTATTATTATGAATGTTTAAAGACTTGGAACGCTTCCTGGTTAACATTCCTTTCAATTTGCTCATTGTACTGGAACCAACATTAGAGACCGTGGATGAAGTTATTGAATGATCATCGTTATCCTCATTCCCTGAAGAATTTTCAGACATGAAAGACGAAGCGGTAGATTGGTTGGAACTTGTCAAGGAGAGAGAATCGTTGTTGCTATGATGTATGTGCGGTGGTTTGGAAAAAGTGAAAAAGTTCCTTGGGCTATCTGAGTTGGAACAAGGAGTGCTAGATGTAGATTCTCTTCTTATAATTGAACTAAGTGATGGAGATTTTGGTGGTGTGGCAGTATTCTGGGATCTTGTAGATGCCATCTTGTCACTTATAGTTTTCCTAGAGATAATATTGTTCGAACTGAGTTTTAAGGAGAGAGAGAGAGTGTGTGTGTGTCAACAGAAAAAAAGAAAGGAGAAGAAAAAGAAGTTCACGGAGTAGGAATTTTAGATCTTATGAAAAGTAATCGGTGGTAGTTGGTAATAATTAAATGGCCAAGTAGATATGTGATATACCAAAGGACAAAATATGACCTAGAAATCAAAAAAGAAAATCAATTAGTATTTATAAAATCCTTGATATATATCTATATCGACCCAGAATTATAACTTTAAAGGGTTATCAAGGAGGCAACCACATTCCCTCCTTGCACCCCATCACCCATCAATCCAATTTATATAAAATTCACCCTCGGAACTACCAATATAGGAAATATGCATCCCGGAAATATTTAGTTGAGATCTCTCCATGTTGGTTGAGTAAAGTTGCATGCAAGAAAACGTATAAATATACCGAATAGTGCAGTAAAAAAGTCTTACTCTAGTCTCGGATTGTCAAAAACAATTTCAAACTTTCTTTTTGAAACCTTAATATTTTTGTTTCTTTAAAAAAATTACATAAATATATATATTTAAATATCATTCGAATTCGGTAATTACCGATATATATAGAGAGAATTAGGTTTTGAGCTGTAATATATATGCACTTGATAATTTCACTAGAAACATAGCCCGAATTCTGCGCATCAATACTTACTGGTTTTCATTTTGGAAGCTGCCTGGCCAACATTGTAGAATCGTTCAAGTCTGGGGTCGGATTAGGAAAATTCTAGTAATACAACCGAACTAGGAAATCTTTTTTCACAAAAGGCCAGGCTGTGCTGTATCCATAACTGAAGGTGGCCGTTAGATTTTTGAGACTTACATGCATTTGAGTACATTTACTTGCAGTTTATGGAATTAAGTATGGATTGCTACCATATTTTCAACAAAACTTAAAATCAGTACGTAACTCCCTAGAGTTTATCTTGTCTTTTAAGTTCAAAAGTTTAAGGAGTTTGGGGTTTTAAGTTTAATAACCATGATATATATATATATATATATATATAAATACCTTTAAATGCCGGAGCATATAAAATATAAGGAGAATTTTTTTACTGGCAGAATAGGCAATATTAATAAAGCTTATAAAACTTATAAAAACTAAGGCGATTTAGCTTAAACCTTCTGATACTTTTAAGAGTGATTGAAGATGTTAGATTCAATAAAAACTTGGCAATATTTCAAAAAGAGTTTAACAAGTTATGCAATATATAAGGTCATTTAGTCCCAGGTGTTAAGAACATTGCAGTTTGAGGGAAAAAAAAATAAATAAATAAACATAGAAATACACATGATATTTTAAAGCTGCACTATTTTTTTTGCTGCTTCTTTTCAGCTTCTTTCTCAGCCTTATTCAACTCTAAAGACCCCTCTTCACTATGTAGATGTTCTTGGATATTCCACAATTCCTTGTATAACCCATCCTGCACCTTGAGTAATTCCTGATGTGTACCTTCTTCTCGAACAGATCCCTTCTCCAGCACGATAATCTTATCAGCATCGGCAATGGTTCTTAATCTATGAGCAATGGACACATTAGTGTTGGAATTTTCCTTGAAAATAGCCCTGATAGTTTTTAACAACGACTGTTCAGTATGCGTATCAAGCGCACTCGTAGCCTCGTCAAAGAAGGTAATAGGAGCCTTCTTCAATAACAATCTAGCGATGGCCAATCTCTGCTTCTCACCCCCTGAAATCATCATACCTCTTTCACCAACTATTGTATCAAATCCATCTGGCAAGTCCCTAATCAAACGGTCCAATTGGGCTTCTTTAACAACAGAATGGACTTCAGCATCAGAGGCGGATAAATTCCCATATTTGACATTTTCCAAAATAGTATCGTTGAAAAGAGGAGTATCTTGTGGCACAACACCAATCAATTTTCTCAAAGAGCTCAAATCAACATCACGAATATCTTGTCCGTCAATAAGAATTCGACCTTGTTGAACGTCATAAAATCTGAATGCCAATCTTAAAATTGTTGATTTTCCAGACCCTGAAGGACCAACAATGGCTACTTTTTCACCACCTGGGATGACAAAACTGGCATTTTTCAGAATAGGACGGTCGGGATGATATCCAAATGTGACATTCTCAAAACGAATCTCACCTTTACTCAGTGATAATGGTGGAGCATTTGGTTTGTTTTGGATCAAAATCTCATTTTTTTGCAAGTTGAATAAAGTCTCCATATCCAATAAAGATTGTTTCAGTTCTCTGTAAACTGAACCGAGGAAGTTCAAAGGTACTGATAATTGGAAAACCAATTGGTTGATTAGCACTAGATCACCAACGGTTAAAGTCCCTGCTGCCACACCATTACAAGCCATGTACATCATCCCTGTCAAGGCAGAAGTGAAAATGAAATTCTGTCCAGAGTTCAAGAAGGCCAACGAAGTGGCAATCTTAATGGAATAATCCTGGTATTTCTTCAACGCATTATCATACTTTAAAGTCTGATACGTTTCGTTATTGAAATATTTCACACTTTCAAAATTGATCAAAGAGTCCAAAGCAACATTAGCAGCCTGATTATCGGCCTTATTGGCATTTCTTCTGAACTGTGTTCTCCAAGCTGTAGTCTTAATGGTGAAGAATGAATAAGCTGCCATAGTTAACAACGTTACTGCTGCAAAATTAAACCCGTAATTCCAAGTCAAAATCCCACTAACAACAGAAATCTCAAACGTAATAGGCAATATATGGAAAACCATAGCTGTCAAAACATAAGATATACCTTTTGTACCCCTCTCAATAGCCCTTGTTAACCCACCGGTCTGTTTGGATAAATGAAATCCAAGATCCAAATTCAATAAATGGGAAAAAGTTGTCACTGCAACTTTCCTAATAGCAGATTGAGCCACCGTGGCAAAGATAGCATTTCTTAACTCTCCAAATAAAACAGCCCCAAATCTAGCAGCACCATAAGCTAAAATTGTCCCTCCAATAACAGTCCCCACCGTACCTAATTCTGAAACCCAATCAATATTCATGTCATCAATGATGGATTTGAAGAAGAAAGGAACTTGAACGTTAAGGATCTTGGCTCCAATTAATAACGATAATGCTATGACGACACGCGCTCTGAAGGAGACGTTGTTTTTGGGCCAAAGATATTTGAGTAGATCTTTAAGGATTAGACGTTCGGAAACTGAAGAGTCTTTATTGTTAGATGAGGTTGATTTTCGGGAAGAACTGAAAGAACGTGATACTATGGATCTATGGACAAATGGTGTGATGGTTAAGATCGAGGTTGGTCTGATCTTATTATTAAGTAATTGATTACTGAGAGATCTGACAGATGTGAAATTTACCCTAGTGATTTGACCACAAGTTGAGAGATTATTGGTTTGAAATGCAACTACACTTCTACAAAATCCGGAAAGAACACCCCTGTTCGTCCTACCGAGAACATTCATCTTAATACTAAAAGTTTGAACCTTTTGACAGATGAATTAAGATAACGAAATATCCAGTGTGTTGAAGAACCGTATTGGAAAATAAAAATCAATCAATGAAAAAACAAGGGTGCCATATCCTAAGGTCTAATTTCCACTTGAGTTTAATCAAAAGAGCCACTGCGCGCGCGAACTTAATACATCAGAAATTACACGACTGTGGCGGCGCGTATTATTATGTTGCACCATACAAACAATTTCAACTTACTCTTACCTTTAATCACGTGATATTCGGAGTGTTAAATTATTAAAATTTTCCTTATCCCTTTAATTTCAACTACTTTCCTGGAGAGAGAAACGTTTCAACTAAATATGCTTGCACGATAGAAAGATAAAGAACATTTTAATTGGTTTAAAGATGTCAGGAGAAACTTTTTTTCGAATTGATATCTTCTTCACAATCTTCTATCTGAGAGGAACCACCTTCTTCATCTGAGGACTCAATAGCACTTTGTGAAACATCAAGATAGCTATTATTAAATCTTTTCAAATAGTTCGGTTCCCTCAAACTAGCCAAGAATGGATTTATATGAACGGAATAAGAGGGATTATTGACATTATCAAAACAAGAATTGATGTTTAAATTGGAACCTTCCAATAAAATTGGTGGGGAAGTTGTATTTATACGCCTGATTTTATCACTTGACTCATTTTTTGACATTAAAAGAGGATTTGAGGATTCATTAATTATATTACTGGATTCCAAAATTGGCTCTTTTCTGGTAGTACATTTCTTCTTAAGTTTCTGAGAAGCATCAATCACCAAATCAGGACCACGTAAGTCTTCATCAACGTTCAAGGGACGTTTATCTCTCTTTAATTCAACAGGCTTGTGATTACCTGACTCATTATAATTTGAAGGAACAGTATCAGAATTGCCTTCAACAGCCGAGATATTTGAATCATAAATCATGCTGTATTTGGATATATGCAAAAAAAAAAAATCGGTTGATTATAACAATTTGGACAGATATACTAAAATGGGGGATGTTTCAAAGTTTTGTTTGATAATTTTTAGCAATATTGATAGTTAAGAAGTTCTAAAAACCTTTTGAAAAGAGAAAATTTGCATTTTGTGGTGCACTGTGAACCACAAAAACCAAGCAAAAAAAATATCCTATATAAAAGTATAACACAAAATAAGTAGCGACCTACGCGCGCGCACGCCTAAATGTCACGTGAAGAGTTCAAAAAAAATTAGTATTAAAAATAATGATGTGTCCTTTAAAAAAAAAAATCTATTGTTCTTTTTCCTTCCCACCTTCGAAGTTCTCTCTAACACGTAAGTAATGGGCTAATTCTTCTTGAGAAACAGAAGGTTTTAATTCGTTCAAGGATTTGACGAAATCAGTCTGAGTGACTTCAACCTTGATATCATCATCAGTAGCCACGTTATCAAACCACCATCTGGTAGTGACAGGTTCTTCTTTGTCTTCATTGTACTTATTGAGTTTCCCGTCAACTTCAGAAGCAACTCTAGTCATTGCGTTCAACATAGAATCAGAGCAAAGTGCATAAAAATCAGCACCTGTGAAATTGAAAGGACATTTCTCTGCTAAGCTTTGTAAATCAACATCATCGCCCAATTTGAACTTTCTAGTTAACGCCTCCATGATGGTTCTTTGTTTCTCAGTAGTATCAGAGATCCCCAAATACAATAATTTATCAAATCTTCCCGGTCTTAACAAAGCTTCATCTAATAAATCCGGTCTATTTGTAGCACCAACGACAAAAACACCATCTCCATCTCCATCACTCATACCATCTAACTCCGCAAGTAACTGAGAAACAATACGATCCATAACACCACCGGAATCACCATGATTACCTCTTTTAGGAGCAACAGAATCCAATTCGTCGAAAAACACAACACAAGGCTTGGCATCACGTGCCCTTTGAAACACTTTACGAACATTAGCTTCAGATTCACCAATGTACATGTTTAACAATTCGGGACCTTTAACAGAGAAGAAATTTAAAGAAAAATTTGAAGCGATGGCCTTAGCAAGTAAAGTCTTCCCTGTACCTGGAGGACCATAAAATAAAATCCCCGATCTCTTTTTAACTCCGGAAGTGAACAATTCAGGATGCTTCAAAGGTAATTCAATAGTATCAAGAATCTCACCCTTAACGATATCCAGCCCACCAATATCTTCCCATGTCACAGTAGGAATTCTTGGAGCACCAATTGCATCACTGAATTTAGAACGTGCATCGTTGATCGATGAAGTGAAATGATCAGGAGTCAATCTTGGAATCATCATCAATTTCTTCTTTGGTAATTCAACAAGAGCAAATGATTGGGCTGTATGTACGATTCCAAGTAAATCTGAAGCTGCCAACCCTGCAGATTGTAAGGCTAAAGTTTGTAAAGAAACATCTTTCCTAATTGGTTGATCTGTTAACAAATGTTTGAAAATCGTTAATCTCTCAGGTTCGGAAGGAACAGGAATTTCTAATTCGAATTTAAACAAAGAACGAACTTCTTCATTTAAATTATCAACTTCATTAACTGAACCAATGATAATGACCCCCTTAGCAGTATATTCCCTAACTAATTCGACAAATTTGGAAACTAATAAGGAAGTACCCTTTTCTTCTTCGTCTTTTTTAATCAAACCTTCCAAATGGCGGAAATAAACAACAAGATTTGGACAATGGCCAATCATACGGTCAAGTTTACCTCTAATAGTACCAATGGTTTTAATTTCATTTCCTGGAAAGAGCAATTCGTACGATTCCAAAGAGATCAAGTTCAATCCAAGTTCATAGGCTAAAGATTTGACAATTGTGGTTTTCCCGATGTATCTTGTTTGTGAGGTCAATAGAATGGCTGTTTGTAAAGATGGATGAGTCAATGTTGTCTTTATGATCTTTCTCAATTGGGAAACATATGGGAATAAAACTATTTGAGAAGTTTCCGTTTTAGAAAAGGTCGGATATTGGAAAATAGAAGGAATTTGTAAATATTTGATCCAATCAATCTCCTTAGAGTTCAAAGGAGGAGTAACAGTAGTAATCATTGCACCTGATTGTTCCAATTTGACCAAATCCAAACGAAACAAAAACTGTTTTGAGGAAACCTCTGTATTCTTCTTATTGATACTATCCACTTGAAACCAAACCACAGAATCAGGTGTCCCATAAGGTACAATCTCTGCATCTTCCGGTTTTAATTGTCCAATGGCTTTAGATAACTTACTATCAAAAGTAATTGGAATCAAATCACCCAATTCAATGACTCGTGGTTGAGATTCAAAATATGCCTTTAAATTGGCCGTTATGGAAACAGTATGAATATCATTGAGTGATAATGGGGAAGATATCCGGGAAATGGAAATTTCGTCTGGAATAGGTAATGTTTGGAATGAAATAATTTCTGAAGAAGAAGAAGAAGGTTTGATAGTTAGCGTCTTTGGGTATCTATGATTAATAAGAAACAATGGTGAGATGTAAAGACAGTTGTTATCAAAATTATGTGGTTCGATAAAGGAAAATATCTTCAAGATTCTTTCTTCTTCTTCTTTTTCTTCTTCTTCCATTTTCACTTTGACAAAATCACCAGAATGAGCACCGATTGAAGCAAGAATATAACTGGAGGCATAAAGAATATGTTCATCGTCGTCATTGTATGGATTTTTCATAGGAATTGTATGTTCGATCTTATTCTTTAATGCCTTAACGTTGAAAGTCTTTGATTTGGGTTCTGTGGAAACAGAGAAGTTGTCAACATCAAGCATTTTGTCTTCCATTTCTTCTTCTTCTTCATGTGACTTCGTGATAATAATCTCTGTATCTTCACCAAGTAGACCTTCTTCAAAAGGTTCACATAACAATACCTTACCATTAAGAATCGAGTCATCCTCTCTTATTAACCCCAATCCTTGGCTTCTCAACGAAGAATTGATCTCTTTTGGTTTATGGGACTTCAACAAATGATACAAATCTCCAGGGAGGGAGATGATTGTCTTTGAAAGATGATCAGGCGTTTTTGGTTCAATGAGACATGTTGTTATTGTAGGGAAATCTTCTGAGAAGTTTGAGGAATCAATGATTATAATCTCGTCATCAGATAGTGCAGATGATGTCACTGGGTAAGTGATTGGACTTGGAAGAGCCGTTGAGCCAAGATATTGGACACTGATGTATTGTTTCTTGTTTGATAGAGTATTAGGGAACAATTGACGGTATAAGGTTGAAGAAATTGTCGCTGAACGTACGGTTGTTGATGAAGCCGTAGAAGGATCCATGAATTTCACTGAAAGTTCTAATGGGTCAAAGTCAAAAATACCGTCATCTTCTCTTGATGGAATTGTCATTGTTTATATATTTCTCTAATTAGCTGAAAAGGAAGTTTATACCTTGATCTTTTGTTAAGAGTATTGTTCAGTGGAAGTTTTATTTCCATCTTTGGGGGCCAACGTCCAAATTTGTCCACATTTTTTATTTGAATAAGCCGAGGTAAAAAAAAGACCAATTCACGTGTATATAAGCTAGGGCTGCAAGTAATTAAATTTTTATATATGTATATATACTTAATTCCTGAAAACTTTTATGTTTTTTTTTCTCATTTTTATTTAGAAAATTAGCAAATCATATCAAAATAGCTCCAAGCCCAAAAAATTCCAATTCCGCCTAAAACAAGTGTATCAATTGCTAATGAATCAATTCTAGTATACTTATTAGTAGTAGTAGTAGAAGAAGAAGAAGAAGAGTTGCGATTCATAAATGGGTTCTTAAATAGGGAGAAAGTTGATATAGTGGCTAAGACTAAAGAAGCAATCATCTTAAAGTTTGACATAATAATTTTCTTCTTCTTGTTTGCGTTCTTTTTTTTTTATTGCTGTTGCTAGATTTTTCGTTCACATTTGAAGTCAAGGAATCATCATTTGAATTACTTCTATTATTTTGCAAGCCATATATATAAGCTATACTGTATACAGAGTTAGATGCAATCAGTGATGCCTTTGATGCAGATCATGGTTGGAAATTAGCAAATCCTTAAAATTGAAAATTATTAAATAAATTTGATTTAGCCAGCGATAAAAATATATATAAGCTATACTGTATACAGAGTTAGATGCAATCAGTGATGCCTTTGATGCAGATCATGGTTGGAAATTAGCAAATCCTTAAAATTGAAAATTATTAAATAAATTTGATTTAGCCAGCGATAAAAAAAAACAAAAAAAAAACATGTATTTCTCATCCAGAATCTTTTTGTAATGCATGGGGAGACTGAAAATCAAAATCCATTATATTCCAAAACACTTCATAATAACTGCTTTATATTTGACAAACACAAATATAAAAGGTGGTATCAGACAAAAAAAAAACATTTAGATTGGTCTTTCATACATGGAATTTTAGTTAAAAGGGTGCCGGTTGTGTTCCACTTAACATTCTGATATGTTAAAATTTCCAGATCAATGGGTTAAATAATCACTTCTTATTTCAAATTTAGAGGTTAATAAATACCACTTTGTTATACGATCAGAATCACTTCAAAGTTTGAGATAGATGACTTATATATTTATTAATCAATATTAAAAGAACCACCATCTCTTACCATCCGTAGATGAAACTTGATTCTCCTTTGACAATTTTTCTTGTCCTAATTCCTTTATTTTCAACTCTTCAATTTTCAAAGCTGTGATCTTATCAATCACATCATTAACTCTTTGTTCCTCTTCAATATCGACAGCCCAGTTAAACCCAGCAACTGCCAACCCAATAACTGCCAAAAAGACACTTAGTCTTTTCAAAACAGTGGCAGCTAATGATTGGGCAGGAATCTTAGCTCTTGGACCCCATGCACCATAATAGATGAAATATAACGCCCTTTTTTCAGGTATACTTAATTGGGACCATGGCGATGACTGACGTTCTTGTAAATGATCAATAAGATCTGTTTGATCGAATTCTGACATCTTGGACCAACGAAGTTCAATCCCATTTAAATCTGGTGGTACATAACCTTCATGAGCACCAACAGTTGGTTTATATGTTGAGTATTTAAAAGATTGGATTAGTATACGTGGTATAAAAGATTTCTTTGTTTGAGATATTAATCTATTAGGTAACATTTTTCTTTTTTTTCTTTTTGAGGAAGTATTAATTAAACACCAAAAAAACCTCTAAATATTCTTCTTTTATAATTTGTAATATCTTTTTTAAATATGTATTACGAACTGGTAAAATATCAATCGAATTCGCGGTGCTTATGTAACAAGCTTGGATTTTACCGAGGTAGAAAAGAAGAAAGAGAAAACCTGTTAAAAAAAAAATAATAGACAGATCAAGAAAAAGCTCACGTGTACAAACTAATATATAACTTTCTTTATACACTAGATTTTTTTTTTTTTTTCATTTCTGGACGTTTTAATAACAAAGCTGAGATTTTAAATACAATGGTACGTCTTAAGAAGAGAATCTTTTGATCCCTTCAATATATTAAATAGGAAATTAACATTTTCACATAGGTCCTACCCATAATAATAGGTGTTGGTATAACTGTTATAGCAGTATTATCCCGCTCAACTTTAACAGCGTTCAAAAAATATCAATCACTCTCCCGTTTCCAAATCGCTTTATTAAACGGTATAAAACCAACAGTCACACCTCATCAGTATAATCTTCGTATCAATGAAAATCTACGACAACAGTTCCAGAAGTATCCAGGTGGTTTCAATACAACAATGACCGAAGGTGAAGCCTTAGATATTTTAAATATTAAAGGTGATGAGATTATGAAATTGGATGATAATATGCTTAAGAAGAAACATAGAAATGCAATGGTTTGGAATCATCCTGATAAAGGAGGAAGTAGATATTTGGCAATGAAATGTAATGAAGCTAAAGATGTTTTGGAAAAGGGATACCTTTTAAAAGGTAGAAGGAATTGATATTTGCAAAAAAAAAAAAAAAAAAAAAAAAAAAAAAAAAAAAAAAAAAAAAAAAAGAGGGAAAATTAATAATATATTATAATAATTAACTTCATAAGCATAGAAAAAGGTTTCATTACAAACTATAATTGAAAAGTTTATATTATATATATATATATATTCATACAATCCAACCAATAACTTTAGATAATTTAGATTGAGGAGGCAAATCAAGTTGAGAAGTTAAATATTTTGCTTCATGAGCTTCGATTTCGTCCAAACCAGTGAACAAATCTGCTTCTTCAGGTTTAACAAATTTAGTCTTTCTAATAACTTTATAAGTGACAAATAAAAACAAAGATAATAATGGAGCCAAATAATAAGTGAAAAAATCACCAACATCCCAAATACCTGGTAAAAAAACTGTATAACCACATGCAAGGACCATTATACCAGACATGACAGTAGCATAGATAGCAACGTAAGGTTGTCCCCAACCTTTGTATCTAAATTGAGATTTTTCGATGTTTTGAGCAATACATGCTCTTCTAAACCCAATATAAGTACAAGCCATAAAGAAGAAACTCAATGTTTGAGCACCTGTACATAGATTGATAAGCCAATCCAAGACTTGAGCAGTGGAATTTCCAAGCTGTAATAAGGACAAAGATGCAAACAAGAAGGCAACACCAACACAATAAATAGGAACCCCTTGTTTTGTACACAGAGTGAGGAATTTTGGAGCATGTCCTCGAAGTGATAAACCATAAAGAGCTCTTGAAGAACAGAATACAAAACTATTACCAGCGGAAAATGCTGAAGTGACACAAAGAGCATTAACCAAATTGGGGAGTCCCTTGATTCTCATGTTATTCATAGCGATCACATAAGGAGAATAGACACCGTTATGGGTTTGACCACTGGCTCTTAAGGACAACAATGTTGGGTCGTTATATGCTAGAAGAATACCTACAGACAAAGCTCCAATGATATAGAAGGTAACCAATCTATAAGCAACAGTTTTGAAGCAACGAGCAACAACTTTTCTTGATTCTTGACCACATTCACCAGCAATCATCGACACAGAATCTGGTCCAGCGATAGAGAAACATCCAAAATTCATACAAGCCATGAAACCATGGAATCTACCAATAGCACCTTCTCCTAAATATTCAGCCATTGGACCTGGAACTCTCCAATGTCTGAATCCAAAGGCATCATGTTGAGGATTACCACCAACCATAGTTATAAAAGTAAACATCATCAACATAAAAGCCAACAAAATTTTCCCTGCTGAAAGATAGAATTCAGAAATACCATAATATTTCACAGAAAGAGAATTTAAACCGGTATAAATCAAAATTTGCAAACAAAATGGAATTGCAGGAGAATAATCATCCTTCCAAAAATGTATCATACCGTTAACAGCTGTGATTTCAAAAGGGATATACATAGAGACTTGTATCCAATAATTAATCCCAACGGCAAATTCATATGCATCATCAACACATCGACCCGACATTTGAATAAATGGAGAACTAATAGGTAAATATGAAACCATCTCTCCCATACAAACTGATATAGAATAAATAACACTCGTCCAGATGGAATAACCAAGTAAAAGTCCCAAAGGCCCGCCTTTGTATAAACCTGTTGAGATACTGACGAATAAAGCTGTACCAATAGTACCACCTATAGCTATAAAATTCATATTTCTAGCAGTCAATGAACGATGGGTACTTTCATGATAATCATGTGATTTGGCTGAAGATTTAATTTCCAAAACAATTGAAGAAATGGAATTGGAGAGTTTCTCCTTTGTTGAATATAATTGGGTTTGTCGATCTTGGACATTTATTGAAGAATTTGAAAAAGACATGATAATTGATTTGGATTTAATTTGATTTTTTTATATATATATATATATATACCGATAGTGAGTTGATGATTATTTGTTATAATTTAGAGTGTGACAACATAGACTATGATGTAGACAATTGTAAGTTGAAGTTAAGGATCGAGTAATCACATATACTTTTGCACATAACATATTTGTTTGTTTTGTTCAAATCTCTTGCCCAATTTTTTTTTTCTATATTTTATTCATTTAGTATAATAACTGAAGTGAAAAAACAACAACATATAAATTAGTGTGTCTCCATATGATGTTCACGTCAGTTGGGCCGTTTTTTTTTTTTTATTATTATTTCATGTACATATATGCACAGGTCCTCGTTTTGCCGGGGTTTGGATCATCAATCAAAAACTAAAAATTTCATAAATGGAGAAAATAATATATAATATAGGAATATTAACGTGGATATTATTAAGTCTCATACGAGTTTGTTTTTTCTAGGCCAGATGAATCTTATGCTTCAGTGTAAACCCCCCCTGCATATGATACCAAATATATGAAGGTACAACATAATTACTCATGTCCTGTTTCTTCACACTCTTACAGGTAAATGAACCCTTTTGATATAAATTCAAGATAAGATTTCACACTTTGACTTCAAGTTAATCATATATTATAGAAGCGTCTTCTACTGTCAGATACAATAAAGAATGAACCAAGCACATTCTACACATTTTTCTTTTTTTAAAAAAAGACACTAAATAATAATAATAATAATAGTTTAAAATTGGTTAATTCTTATAACTGTTATCCTAAACTTTGGATAATATTTACTCATATAAGAAAGTCACTAAGTACATTTGACTCACTGAAATATCGGCAATATATTGATAGAACTTTGTCTTGAATGAAAATTCCAATATATTATATATGTTGCAATATAGCACTAAAAAAGAAAAAAAAAATCAACGATAATTCAAGTCACGTGAGTATTTTGATTAATTTTATAATAAAATATAAAGAGTTATTAACCAAAACATATCAGACTCCGTGGCCAAGCTGGTTAAGGCGCACGACTGTTAACGCTAAACAGGTAATCGTGAGATCGGCAGTTCAATCCTGCCCGGGGTCGTAGTTTTATTTTTTATTTTTCATTTTTTTGATATTTAAGAACTTTTTTATTTATTTTATTTATCAAGCTAAATTGATGTATTTTTCTTCGTCTTCTATTTGCTTAAGAAACAAACTTATACCACTAGAAAACAGTGATACTTTTCCAAATAGAATTTTTAGCAGAGTCCCAGGATCTATCATTAATTTCTACTTGGAATCTTTCCCATCTCATCCAAATATCCATTCTCTGTGAAACTCCACCTCCCTTCTCTAAAGGTTCACCAAACTTCTCCACAAACTCTTTAGCTGTTGTTTTTTTAGATATCAAAAATTTACTTTCCAATGGTATTAATGAATCATCTATACTTTGGAACTTTCCAATAATACTGTAGAAATCTATGGAGTCTAACTTATCGTTAACAAAGCAAAATGATAGGCCTTTGTTATGAATATCATAATACGTTATAGAATTGGAGAAAGTTTTGGTTTTTGTTGGGTCTAATGTGATGTCTTTGTTTTTCAAAAATGTCAATAATGTTGAATCTGTTAAAGAAAGGCCTATGATATTTAACCATTGATCTTGTATTATTCTTGACATATTGATGATAATTTTCAAGAATAAATGAGTGTTTTATTGGTCAGAATGAGAATTAACTTATATTTATCTATGACCGGGTAATTTTTGAATCAACCAAAAAAATCAAAAAAAAAAACACTATATATAAACAACGCGCGCATTTATCGTCACATTTTAAATAAACCCGTATTAAAGTTGGTTGGGAAAAAAAGAACAAAAACAAATTAATAATTCTTCATCTTTGTTTTTTT
>JADIOT010002801.1:0-21223 GCA_018343995.1 Waltiozyma sp. UFMG-CM-Y6624
TAAATAAAGGTCAAAGTGTGGAATCTTAGCTGTATTTATAGCGAGGTGTCCAATTACCTGTACTAGTCCAGATCATGCTATGCATTCATATCAGGTACGACATGCGAGGATTGACGTGACCTAACCTAACTCACATTAGACTTAATATCCCGTTAATATTCCCATATTACGGCTAAAAAGTACGGTTTCCCGAAGTAAAAAAGAAGCTCACTCATGCTGGGGGTCGAACCCAGAATCTTCTGATAAACTAACTCCTTAGAAGTCAGACGCGTTGCCATTACGCCACACGAGCTCTCGGATGCTTTTCCAGGTGGTTCTGATCATCACCGTCGGCATTATCATATCATGCGTATTTTATCAATATCTACGGCCTTGTATAGGTAAAATAGAATAAGAAGGAAATTGGAAAGAGATTAGGTGCAGGTCTTATAAAATGAAATAAATATGAAATGTTTCTCGGAAAAAAAAGTACGTTTGCATAAAGAGCCAATCTTCGGATTATTATCCATTTTTTCATCAATTTTGGAAATACAGGTGGTTTACGACAATCTTCAGGGCTGGATTGACTAAACCATTTAAAATGGTTATACTAATTGTTCATTATTTATATGCGAAATTATTCGTCTTCGTCACTATCTAAGGTTAAATCGATAACAACCGGAGCTGGTTTCTTTGCCATATGTTGCAGGCTAGAATCACCAGAAAAGGCTCTTTTGGGATTGCTATCCTGGCTATTATTATATAAGTGATGACCATTGTAATTATTATGGTTATTGTTGTAGACTTGATGGTATTGGTATCGATTATGTGGCTGTTGGTTATTCAAATATCCTTGATTTTGATTTTGATTTTGATTTTGATTTTGATTTTGATTTTGATTTTGATTTTGATTTTGATTTTGATTTTGATTTTGATTTTGAGATTGATTTTGATTTTGATATTGGCTCTGTATTTGGTTCTGGTTATAATGAGAAGTTCTCTGCTGAGGAATAAAAACATTTGGGTGTCTTTGGTAATTGACACTGTACGGTGGCGCCACGTATTTAGGCTGTTGGCACACTGTAGATTGTCCATCTCCATTTTTGTATTGAATGTCTGGGCCTTGATGATGATGTGGTGGAAAAACAGGCATATTGTCGTTTTTGTTACTATTATTACTATTACTATTATAATTATTATTATTATTATTATTACTTTTGTTATTGTTGTTGTGTGATTTAGAGTTGGAATTGTCCTTTGTGACCTGATGATGATTTGTTGAATTAATCTCATTATTTTCAGGAAATGCTGCAATAGAAGAGGCCCCCATGACCAGTGGGGGAGATACACTAGCCAAGGTACTGCTAGTAATTGTGGAGACAGATCTCTGGAGGTTGTTGGTCAAATTCTGAACTTGGGTCAACTGGGCTTCTCTTCCATTCTTTGGAGAGTTCCGTGCTTAAGAATTTAAATGATATTTCGAGAAACTAGAACGCAATATGATAAACAAAGAAGAAACAGTGAATTTTGTGTGGTTTTTGTTGGGTATATTCAATGAGACAAAAAAAGAAGCGCAGAATTTGATTAAAAGTTGAGCTATAGATATGTTGTGAAGATAGATACCACGATATCGTGTATTAGATTGTGGCTTTGATGAGAAGCATTAACATTTTGTTTTGTTCCTACTAATGGTTTATAAGTGGGAATAAATGGGTACAATATTCTGGTAAGTAGAAAATAGGATCTACACAAAAATTATGCTTCAAAAATCTGCCAAAACTCCACGGTATACCAAAATTGTAATAGTAATAAAAAGAAGAAACAACAGCCAGACAACAATCTGGAATTCCCCAGGTTTTCCCAAATCCCTATTGATCAGTTCCTTATTTCATTGGAATTTTTCGAAGCCTCTTAACTCTACAAATTACCCCACATAGTGCTTTGAAATTCCAGAATAACTCAACCTTGTTCCATATCAATATTGATCTAGTGTTGTAAACAACAACAACAACAACAACAACAACATTGCCCCCATCCTCAAACTTGATATCTCCATCTTACATATCTTAGCCATGGAATACTCTGAATCTCCATTCAATTGGTCCCAAACCAAACAAATAATCCATGAAAACAAACTTGGTAAATTCAAAAGAGCGCAAAAAGATCTTCTACTGTATCGTCGGTACAGATCTAAACTCAAAGAACAAGGAATATCATCGCTGAACAAGCTGTTATCTGATGAATTAGGATGGATTAAAGTTGATGATCGCTACAACATAGTATCACCAACATTGTATCCATTGAAAGCACACTCTGCCAAAATATTTAGCCACCCTGGTGATATCAAAATCACCACAAACAAATTCCCATACCATTTTACAAACGACATTATTCATTTATTAGTATGGACAAAGGTTCCTATACCTAATGATCCAAGTTCTCCGATTGGTGATATTTCAGTACAGACTAGACATATAATAAACACATTTTTAACCAAACAGTTTATTGTTAGATACGGAATTGATAAGGGGGATCTTTTATGGTTTAGAAACTGGTCTGAGTTACAAAGTATCAAAGAGTTCAGCCATGTACATGTTCTTATTAAAGATTTGTCGGAAGAGAATTTGATAAGAATACTGGATCCAGATGAAGTTTGTTCTGTGATGAATGATCAAGAATATATTCACTTAATGACTAGGCTTTGAAAAAGATTAAACTGATACTATTCAGATTTTATCTTAGTTTTGAATATATTTGCAATCACAATTGATGCTGTCAATATATAAAATTGATCATTGAATTTGTGTCTATCGGCTAAAAACTGGTCTTGGAAGGAAATGAAAATATTAAAAATATATATAACATGTCACCAAATCAAAAAAAAATTGCCCGACGTGGGGCTCGAACCCACAGCCTTGAGATTACTTTAAATACAGCACAAAGTCTTCTGAAATAAGAGTCTCACGCGCTACCGATTGCGCCAGCCAGGCATCTTGTGCTACCTCATAAAACTCCGGTGTTCCAGAATTTGAGTGAAAAACGTTTTTAACCTGACTGACCTTTTTGTTCCAAGAAGGCTGTAGCCCAACTCAACAAAGCTTTATCAGATTGTTGGAGACGTAATATGGGGATATTAACGAGATATTAAGTCTCATATGAGTTAGGTTAGGCCACCTGAATCTTATGTCTTAGTGTAAACCCCGCATGTCGTACCACATATGAATGCATAGCATGATCTGGACTAGTACAGGTAATTGGACACCTCGCTATAAATACAGCTAAGATTCCACACTTTGACCTTTATTTAGTTCTTACTATTTTTTATAATATAAGCGTTTTTCTACTGTCATATCGTATCTAATAAAGTAGGCACCTAGCGCGACAGGCAGTTAGGTGAACCTACAACTGTTGGTTTATTCTTTTCAGCTGATAAGCTAGTTCCCCTGAGATAAGAATATTTCTTTTTTTTCCTGATAGGATTCTTCGACGAAGAAGTGCTTGATTATAATTATTAAGATGTATAATGTTTTATTTAGCATAAACTTAAAATGAGCTTGAAATTTTTGTTATTAGAGAAAGTTGGTTTTTTTTTCTCTTGTTACTTCATACGTGTATCTATACGATCCTACTAAAGCAAGGCCCCAAAATTAACAAATGGAAATATGAAAACAACGGTATACTAATTTCTTATTAGAATTATTTTTCTGTTTTACTAGATTTCCCGAATCCCCAACTAGATAAGCTCAATCTACTCTTTCTCTTCCCAACGCCACTACCGTTAGTAGCTACCGATGTGGATCTATTTCTTCCATTGTCATTATTAACAGTATTACCACTGTTGTGGCTATCGATTGCTGTACCGACTGATGAGTCCATCGAAATCGCCACTGAAGAGGAAGCGCTGATGTAACTATCGTGGGCACTACTATTGTTGGCATTGGAGTTTTGGTTTGAATATTTGGATCTCCAGAAGGCAATACCGGATCCATTACCACTAATACTCCCACTTCTAGTAACACTGTTGCTTCTGTTGGTGTTTATGGTACTGTTGGATATCACTGAAGAAGAGTATGGTATGGAATTCGTGTTTGGTGAAGGAGGGATTAACGATTGAGGATTGAACTCCTTAGAGTAGGAAGAAGATATAGAGGATGGAATGTATGCCCTTTGTGGCGGTGCTGGAATGGATGTTGCCCTGTTTGAGATTGGTCTTGAAGGTGTTGTTTGAATTGGAAATGTGTCCAGCTCATCTTCCTCGATTGCACTCTCGTCTAACGCAGTTGGTGCAGTGGAGAGATTTACCTTGGAGTTGTTTAATGATGAAGTAGCAGACTTCGTTGTAAACTTGAATGATTCCATACCGGCAGTCAAATTGGAAACTGATGCCTTCATCAACATCTCTTTGTTAGTATCAAATATTGCTTTAGAAATTTCCTTGTAGAATAGCACGTAGGGCGTGGCCAAGTCAGGAACTTCATTGATAAACTTCAAAACAAAGGCTTCAGAAACCTTCTCCACTGTTTCATCATCGAAAAGCAACCACTGGAACTGAGAAGTCTTCACCAAGGAAACATAATGCCCATGGTGAGGCCCACCACCAATATGGATAACGATGCCGTACAATTCGTAGAATTTCTGATCCTGAGGTTCAAAGTCGTTGCTCAACGGCAAGTACAATGGGTACTTGATCTTAGTGAACAGCTTCACATTATGTTGATGCTCTTCTGAGTACTGGAATCTCTTCAGATGCAACGCTAGTAGCCGAGGCAATTTCTTAATACCAAGTTTCTTCTCAGCCTCTTGGAGAGAATGGCATTCATCGCAATGAAATTTGTTACCACCGGTTAAAATTTCAAGCTCGTTAAATTGCTGGAAACAAAATTCGATAGACTCGTGGTTTTTCAAATCTATGGATAAGTCTAAGAAAATTTCATCTCTGGAGGTGATATTCTCACAGGTTAGACATTTTGTTTGAGACGTGGAAATGCCCTTGAAAAGATCTTGAAACGTGTTTCCTTGGCTGGAACCAGTTTCGCCTTCCTTCATCGACTCAATTTTAGTGGATTTCTCAATAACGTCATTCAACAAGTAGTTGAGGAATTCATGTGCATCTTGATGCATCGCCGAACTGAATAAATCATTTTGCCTCTTCAAAATCTCGATGAAGTTAATAGGAGAAACGATTCCAGTCTTGGATTCGTTCTCCGTTGTAGCCTGGAAAAGATCCTTCAAAGCAGTCAACAAAGACTCAAAGTCGCCATAGTTGTGAAGAGAATGATCAACGTTGACAATTGGGCCCTGTAATAAGGCAAATTTCTTTCGGAGGTCAGGGTTACTTTGTGGGTCCTCGGTCCTACCAACAACAATGGAAGTCGGCTGTGGTCTCATGTTTGGGATAGAAGTCATTAATAGTTCGTTTTCTGGTTTCGGAGCGGCGTTATGTGTTTGCTCTTCTGCCGACACACTGGCCTTTCTACCAAAGAAACTAGATGTTCTTCTGACGAAGCCTGATCCACTCTTTTTCGGATATGTTTCATTGGTATTGCAGCTGTTGCTATTGGCACTGGAATTGCTGTTCAAAATGGCGAATGCACTTGCAGGTAGCGTGGTTGTGACATGAGGTTTAGCTCCAGGCATTTTGAGCTTACGTTCTTGTCCCATCTGGTAACCAGGGATCGTATTATATTTCAGAATTTCCTCTCTAAAGACATCTGTATGGTAAAGACATTGGAGAATGGAGTTGCAATAACAGGTATTACCCAAGTTTTCAAACCCAAATACCTTATCTGAGCCGTTACCGTACGGAAAATCCACCAAATTACTATCATTAGTCTGAACATCATCATCTGTTGTTGGTTCTTCGTCTTCTGTAGTCAACACACGGAATGACATGTCTGAACTGTTGGCCTGAGACGAAGACATGTGCTCAAAAGCATTAAATAGCGACGATGGTTTGGAAACAACGGGTGAGTTAAGCTGTGAGGTGGATGTTGTTTCATTGATTCTATCGATACTCTGCAAAGAGTTTCCTTCCAACAATTTTTTGAGTGACATCTATAGTATATATCTCTATTTGTGTATGTATAGATGTATGTATATATATATATATTGTTTGGAATAGCGGGGTTGATTAATGGGGTGTATATCTTTCTTTTGTTGTGTAATTAGTGTGTGTGTATGAAATGCAGTAGTATTTGATATTAATATTATCAGGAGATTGTGGATTATGTTGACAAGGCGAGTACTTTAAGCTGAGCAAAGAGGAATGTAAAGCCATAACTTAGTCTTATCTTTCATCATAATTATGTTCGTTCTTTATTCCATGTTTCATTTCAAATAGTTGATTTCCTTCAGGCGGCTCGTGTTGATCGGCGCGGTTACTTCATCGAATTACCGAAAGCCCCAGAATTAATTTTCCAAATTTTCGCCTAGTGGTGCATATATAGGTAAATTGGTTTGATTTCGTGACTGGGACAATATTGGATATTTTAATGCAAGGACACGTATGTTTAAAATACTATGGCAATGTATTGTCCCGATTTCGGAATAAATTTAAAATTTCCCTCATATGTTGCATGGTCCACAAATAAGTTCTGGTTCACAATTGGAAATTTGCCAAAGAGTATGCCTGTTTATTTACAACTTAATAAGTAAAACACCAGCCCTTCATTGAACCAACATCACATTATACATCTTATCAAGGGAAATCAAATACCTACTTTAAGTTATAATGTATCATCAAATTTAAATTGAGGAATTTTAGGAAAAGTTTATCTAGATCTTGTAAATTTAAATTTTGGTCCATCATCATCACTGTCGCTATCACTTTCATCATTCTCCATGTAATTCACTACCCTAGTCCGTGAATTTCTAGTAGTTTTTCTGTTAGTTGTTTGAAAATTACGTGTCACTGTCTTTAAGTTGGACGAGTAGTGACTGATATGTTCAGCAGGTAGAACAGCACTAGTATTTGTGGTCGATGGAAGCTCTGTGAAAGTATTTGTTCGCCCTGTAACAGAGAAGTTGATGATACCATGCTGATTGTTCAATTGTGAATATCTTTGGTATTCTGAGATCTCATTATCTGGATTGATTCTAACATTCATTCCTAAACCATCATCGTTATGAATGGCATTCCCGTTGGATAATCTGGAAAACTGAAAACCTCCACTTTCATCTTCTGAGTCAGAGTCACCGACAAAGAGTCCAGGATGACGGGCCTGGGATCTATCCCCAGCAACTGCGAAATTCAATGAAGAAGGTGCAGATGAGAAGCCATGTTCTTGGTCTTGCTCACTTTGTAAGTGTTCAGACTCCAAGCCATGCAATCTTTCTTCATCCTCAACGGAATTCTTCTTGGTTGGTGTTCTTGATCTACTATTATATTCAGATAACTTCACATATTCTCTAACAGATAAATGCATTCTAGCCATGCCTTTGTTTTTGATGCTTGATGAGTTATTATAATCTAATGGCAGTCCCAATTTCTTGAGTTTCCACGTTGGTAACCTCTTAACGAACGTCTTGACATTCTTTCTCCCAGGCTGGGTCTGAATTTCATAAATTGATTTGATATCTTCTGCAGTTTGACTTTCACGTGGTTTAACCTTATAGGATTCCACAATCGCCAAATCACTGAGATTCTTAGAGATTGGGTCCAATTTGTCATCTCCTACCACACCAATTTCTCTATTTATTCGTTCTTTTGCGTCATCACCAAGTTTATAGATCATCTCTGCCACTGATGTAGTCTTTACAGCTTTGGTGGCGGTTTCCTTTTCTGGTACATCAGCCAACTGACTCTTTGACTCTTCATATTTATCCATCTCCTTTTCAATATCACTTTTTACTTCGGCTTCCACAGGTTCGTCCTTTGATTCCTGGACTTCCTTCAAACTTCCTATGTATTCGCTTAGGGATTTCTGCTCAGGATCGACTGCAGGTGGTATGAGAACTTGTGATTCCTTGAGCATTGTCTCTGTAACCAATGAGCTTGGATTAAACGTATTTTCTAATAATTCGTTAGAAAGTAAGGCGATTCTAGCTCTTGTTCTTCTTTTCTTCAATACCGATGGCGTTTCTAAGTCGACAACGTATCTCAAATGGTTTTCTTCAAACGTTGGTTTTTTGTTAATATCGCTTTCATTTTTTTTTTCATGTAATGCAGTCTCAGAAATTTGTAGAGAAATATCAGATGTTCCAATTGTAGATGTCGTAGTTGGTATAAGTGAATCGTTTACCGAATAAAACTTTGGGGATTCTATTTTCTCATTCAGTGGTGAAATGTATCCGTTTTCTTTATGTGGAATATCTCCAAAAATATGATTATCCTGTCTCATTGTTTCTGGAACTTGAATGGACTCATCATTTTCAACTTCTGCTCCTGCAAAGAAATCTAACGAGTCTAACGGTTTTATCCTAGCTCTTTTGCTCTTTTTGCCTTGGGTTCCTGGCATACGTCTCTTTTTGAAGATTTTATCGGTATTAACATCTCTAATAGCAATAAGTAAGTCAGATATGGAAACGATGTTGATTTCAAACTTCTCTGAGAGTTCAGAAATCAATAATAATACTTGGTAATCTTGATTTTTGCACTTAATACCATTTTGTATTTCATCTTCTTGTGTTCTATAGCTGGAATTGAATGGTTGTAGAAATATGGTCTTGTTGTTCTTGCTTAGCAACTCCAATGCGTAATCCGATATATCGCTCACTTTTGTTGATTGGTCAATTTGATAAAACTCCAATTGACATTTACTATATTCTAATGAATTTTTCAATAAATCAAACATATCCCTATTAGTGAAGACAATCGTAGTACCTTGAAGTATATGAGATCTTTGTGCATCTGGGTAATATTTCGAATCAATGCTGAATTTTCTAAAGTCAGGGAAGTTGACCAGGAAGTTCTTGTGAAGTAATTGATATTTCTTCTTAAATTCTGCCAAGAAGTCTATTGACAAAATCGGTATTTGTCTGATTAAAGAATCAATGATCATGATATCAGAAGATATCTGCCCTCTTTCTTCTTCATTAATAACAACATGTGTTGTTTCAGATGTTATTCGATGATTCACTTCAACACCAATTTTCTTCAAGAAGTCTGTAGTATCAATATCTGTCTGTTGAGGTACTCTTAATTCAATCCGCATATTGAATATTTCCAAGTCCACACCTTCTTTACCTAACTTGATCTTGAAGTCACTGTTGAATTCATTCAAGTAATCTAAATTAGGGTACTCTTTCTTGTCCAATATCTGTTTGTTAATTTCTGTATATCTACCCACGATGTTGACTCTACAGACCAAGCCCATGGTTGGATGGTTAACAATTTCTAGGCTAAGATGTTTGTTTGATACCCTATGGTGCTTTACCACATAATCGTTAGTCAAGCTTCTTCCTATCGTATATGGTTTTCCAGGCTCAAGGTTGGCACAAATGGTGAAGTTATTGGTCTCGTCTATGATCAAAAGAATGTTAGCAAGTTAAGCCAAGATAGATTAGATTTGGTTTCTGGAACATACTTGTCTTGGGTGTTTCTTCATAGGAATAATTAAGGTACCACATCTTCTAGCTGTCAACCTTGGAATAATAATGATGATATAGAGAGATTTGAGTATAGCTTTAGCAAAAAAGAATTAACTGGTTTCACATTTTCTTTCTTGTTGACTGTGCGAATTTCTCGAAAAGTAAACAAACCAAACTTAACCCCCCTCCCCCAAATTTTAGAAGGCAAAAAAGAAAAAAAGGGTAATGTCCACAAATATCATATACCCTATTCTCTGTTATAAAAAGTAGTTCCTATTGAATAGAAGATATGTGTTATTGAAAAGAAACTTATGTGTTAATGAAACTTGAAAGATGTTTAATAGCTTCATCTTTCTATTTTTCATAACAGCAACTTTCTGCTACCCAAAATATTCTTCAGAACTTAATACATCATCGGGTTTGGTTTCAACTGCAGATTCAGATCTAGACCCAATACCAATACACCCAGAGCTTTATGCTGATTTAATAACATACTCCAAACTCATAGACATCTCATACTGTATTTCACCATGGTCACGGATCCAACATCCCTTCCAATGTGAAGGCGACTGCTCTAAATTTCATAATACGGAGCTTATATATCAATGGGATCCAAATGATATTACATGGTTTCCATTGGATGTTAAGGGTCAGGTACCAAGTATATTCTCCAGTACGGGTTACATAGCTATTTCTCATGAAATGAAAAGCATAATTATTTCACTTAGAGGAACTCGTTCCTTTAAAGATACACTTATTGATATTAATGCTGATATGGTTCCATACGGCTCTTTCACTCAAATTAAGGATATGAAAGTTCATAGAGGATTTTATCTTTCATATCTTGAAACATGGGACAGGATAAAATGGCATTTAATGCTTCAGATCTCCAACTATCCGAATTATAAATTGATTGTTATGGGGCATTCTTTGGGTGGTGCAATTGCTAATTTCTTGACATTGAGGATTGTTGAAGAAGGGATTAAGAATGAAATGAGCACTGAATCAGGTCTCTTGGGTGTGAGTATGGGACAACCCATGATTGGAAACTTACAGTTCACCAACTATGTTAATTGTATGTTGGGTCTTCAGAAAAACTGCCCATCACTATTCAATTCTTATCACAATCCAGTATTTGTTAGAGTCACACATAAGAATGACCCTGTTGTTCAGTTGCCATGGCTGGTAGAGGACGCTTTAAAAAATGAAGAAGAGCCTAATAACGCATATTCACATTGTGATGGGGAGGTATACATCAACGAGCTTGGGTCTGAAGTACCATTGGAACAAAATGTTTACTACTGTAACGATAGCAAGGATACGAGATGTTCATATGGTGATTCCAAAGTAGGTCTCAATCCCGAAGATAGCACTGAGCACTTGAATTACTTCAAAAGGATGGGTATATGTGGTTTTAGGTTATAGCCCACACTGTTGTCTAAATATGTCTTTATTTTATGAAATTTGGGTTGGCAATACCCCTTAGCTATTTATTGGTTTATACAAACAAATTTTTAGTGTGTTTCCTACGCCTGCAATCCGATTCAGTTTTGATTGCAAAACCGATGATCTCGGTATTTTCTTGGATTAAAAACAACGCATGTCTCGACTCAATATCCATAAACAAACAAATTAAGATTGCGTCCAATATAGGTCTAAGATGAGTAAATCGTTGAAATTGACCTGCCATGGTGTCTTCTTATAGATTCAGATTTTCTCTTCGTATTTTATTCTTGGAATATACCTTAAATTCCAGCCCATCAATTCATTAAGCAAGATGACAATTATTTATACAATGAATCATGATACAGATTCAACAAATGAGCAACGTTCATTCGATCACGTGGTTAACGGATATTGAAGATGGAAGTTAGAAGTACGTATATTCCTCTCTTCAACTTATTCATTCTGCAAGTCAAAAAAAACAAACTCTGAGTGTGGTATCTACCAAGATTAAAACGGGGTTTTTTTTTTCAAAGGACGAAAAATTCTTTTTTTTTCTTCTGTATGAGAACTTAATTCTGAATAATCTTCTTATTTGCTTCCACAGAGCAAATTGTAGTAATAGCCACAAGGAGTATGTCTTTGGGACTAGTTTTCAATATGGATTAGAACTGCTCTGGTTTTGGAATACTTTTCGGTTTATCATTGAAGATTAAATCATGGAAATTAAATTGAGAACTCATATCTGGTAATGGTTATGGTGGTAGTATCACCCGATTATCACCTACCAAGGTCTTATCGAATATTGTAAATAATTACCACATAGTCTCATTCCATTTTTGTAACTCAACGGCTTGTCCAGCTAAATCTTTCTTAGCCTTGGTTCTCATGTAGAAGATTGGACAATCTTTATTTGAACACAACACCTCTTGGTGTAGTGATCCTTGGCACCTTTGACATTCAGCCCACAATCTTGAGAATTTGACCTCTAAAGAATTCATCATAGCCAATGCTTCAGAGTATAACATACCCGCCTTTGGTTTACAGTTTAGACAAAGAGTACCTTGAGTATTGCCAGGCAAAACATTCTTACAACCTTTACAAAGTTCCATTTTCTTGACAAATCTCATAAGGCCACCACCACTTCCTCCAAGTTTAGTACTAGATGAAATAGTTGAAGACATAGAGACAACTCTGGTATGAGCACCATTCAATAGTTCTTTGGCTCTCTTCTCACCTAAAATAGGTTCGAAAATTCTTGTTAAAGGGTTTGCTAATTGATTTTCTAGGTAGTATTTGGTGTCAATAGGTAGGGAATGTTCCAAAACATAAAGAGGGTCTTCAGACTTTTCATATGCTTTAGTACCGGCTGCCTTGATGATAACATAAGCAACACGGTCACCCAAAGTTGGAGCAGAACCAGCATCCCTTTTTCTCATACGCTCAGCCAATTCAACATGTGGTTGTTTGTTAGCATAGTCTTGTCTCGAAAGAGCTTTTGAAATGACCAATTGTTGCATATCAACGCGATTCTGCAATAAGTTAGCAATTGTTTGTTTAACGTATGCTTCTGCAGCTGGAACATCTCTCTTCTCCAAAATCAACTCCAACACTTTGGTAATAACGTTTTGAACTAACCGGCAATTATCCCTTCTGACTGTTTCAATACCCTTAGTATCCATCTTATCGAACTTATTAGGATTGGTCCAATACAATCCGGCGTAACGTTTCTTGTTAATTAGCAAATACGGAAAATAAACCTTCTCAAACTCAAGCTTTATTGGATTCTTAAACTTTGTCGAGACATAATCAGCTGCTTTCTCACCCATCTCCATACATGTTTTCAAATCATCATAGCCAAACTTGACCATAACAGAATCGGTATCACCATAGATGACCTCAGCATCATACGGGTAGCCATTGGCAATTGAATATTCCTTTTGGACTTCTTTTTTTGTCTGTTCAATCATTTCTCTACCAAACGCAGTAACAGAGGAAGAAATAGCCAAGCATGGCAACTTACCAATTGTAGCACCTGTAAAACCGTAGACAGAGTTCGCAGAGATCTTCAATGCCAACTGTCTACCATTAAGGACGCCCTTTTTGAAAGGATCAGTCTCTTTCTTCAAATCATTCTTGGCCTTCTTTCTTGCTGATAACAATTCTTCCAAAATAATTGGCAAAATACCCTTTCTTTTCGAATCTTTAACAAACATATCACCGGATGGACATAGTGTGTAGTCCTCATCTTTCTTCAAACCCAATCTTTCGACCGTAGCCCTGTTCAACAAAGTGGTGTAGCAGAGATTATGTGCCATCATAATACTTGGATATAAGGATGAGAAATCCAATGTGGCAATAGGAACATCATAATATCCTCTATTTGGTTCAATAACTGTGGCACCTTCGTATTGCACTTCGCTTGACCCGTTCTGTTGCAAGTTTGGAACAACAACATCAATTTCAACGCACTTTCTGTGTAATTGGGAAATAACCTTGATTTGTTGACCTCTTGTAAGCAAGAAAGAAAATGGAACACCAGTAACACGAGCCATTTCCGTGTAATTAACAAGACACATGAGCTTTTCAAGTAATCTGAGAGGTAAATAGGCATCCTTCAAGCAATAGACAGCTAATCTTCTTCTTGTCTCACTTGAACCGTTCTGTAGCTCTGTAATAATCGAATGCTGAACCTCTTCCTTCTGTTCATTAAGAAAGTGGGCCGACACGGAGTTCAAAGTGTATGATCTGAGTTTGTATTCTCTTTGGATAAATTGCAATAAATCCAATTGCATTCTACCGTCAATATTAATAACCTTGGATTCCCTCGTTCCAAAGGCTTTGGACGAAAATGTGGAGTCCTTAGCCTCTTGCTTGACATGTTTCAATCTACCAAAATAGGCAAAGTCTCTCAGTTTCAAGGCATTGGCCCGATCTAGTAAATAAGGTAAATCGAAGTTGGTAGTGTTGTAACCGATAACAACATCTGCATCCACCTTTATCATGAAGTCCCTCCACGCCATAAGCATGTCCCTCTCATCTTCGAAGGAAAACACATCTGAACCGGTGATCGCAGAACAAGACTTGACAGTAAATACGTTTCTAACAAACGGACGAGACTCACCAGATCTGGAGACAACGTTGGCGATTTGGATAACAGGATCGTGTTCAGCTTCAGGGAAAATACCCTTTCTCCCCGCACATTCAATATCAAATGACAAAATTCTTAAGGGGGCATTCTTTAACCACTCACCTTCCGAGGAATGTGATATCAAATCTTGATAGTCGATCACAACTTCAAATTGGCAAGTGGAAATCTTTTCAGCGACTGGAACAGCTCTGTATTTACCCTTAGGCAACGTGATCCAACTCATACCTGTAATCTTACAGTCGATCATTAACCTCAAAAGATATTGAAGGTTGTCAAAGGTCATAGTACCATCAGAAGAGGCGATGAAAATATTGCTCCAGTTTACCATCCCTTTCTCGAACGCAGATCTAATCTTCGGGATATCTTTGGCATTGACAGCTGTGATCTTTAAAAAGGCAGTCTTCTGACCACCATTGTACCCCCAAATGGATTCCTTCATGCAGATCTCCAAAGAATCAACACCATGGTATTGTTCCTGTAGGTAAGATAAGAATGGTCCAACATGTTCCTTTCTAAATGTTGGTGGAGCTGGAACATAGAAATAGTGCTTGAACCCTGTTACTTGGCAATGAACCGAATAACCTTCTTCAGTAACTCCAAAAAATCTAACGGCAGAAGATCCATCTGTTAAGGCTTCCTCTGCATCTAACTGTTGAAAGATTATATCATATGTTTCTGGTTTAAAATCAGAAGGAATAGCAGGTCTGTCCCATACTTGGTCATCTTCCTTGGATGCAGTGGAGGAGTCATTTGACATTGATAGTAATTCCTTTTCGAAAGTGGATGGTTCAGTTTTAGCCATTGCTGATTTGGCTTTCATTTGCTGAGTGTGGTGAATGTATGATTCATCCCCTTTGTGTAGAGATGATACGGGCAATGAATGAGCCTCTCTCTTCAAATGTTCAGGTTCGCCTTTGTTTGAAGTAATACCAGTGAAATCATCGTATTCTGGAAATATTTTGGCCTTCTTTGGCAGGCCATTCTGATCCTCTTCTGTCAGAAATCTTTTGGAAGAACTACAAGACATTCTGGACTAATCAAACCTTTAATGTTGAATATGTGTGGAATAGAGTAAATTGAATTTGAAGATTCAATACTCTATCCAATTGAAATGGTTTAGAAATTCGATTACTACAAACCAAGTTAAAGCGCGCGTCGCCGCCTGTGTAAAAAAAAAAAATCTGATCTTTCAAGAGAGGCGCGTCACAACAATATTTCTGCAAATGCTAAAAAAAATGATCTAAATAAAATATTACGCGTGTCTTTCATAATAAATCAATCTGATGATGACGTAATGCCAAGTTGGGTTTTAGGAATGGATGCCCTTACGATCTGTCACGTGCGTAGGGCACAAGCTGGGGACTGCCCAATTTTGGATCTCCATGACTGAGAAGAAAAGAAAAAGGGTTCTTACAGAACAATATGGTACCTATATCTAGAGAAACTATAATGTAACAAGAATCAATTAGCAGAATCGGGGGGTTTTTTTTTCCCTAACAACCATCTGAGACTTGAATTTTTTCTTTTTCACTATTCAAAAATCAAATTGTAATACAACCTTTTTATCTTGTCCTCACAGACCCTTCCTTCAAAAAACACTCTACATCAACCTTTGTTGGATTCACTTTTTTCAAAACTTTCAACACCCATATTCGGAAATTTTATTGATCATTGGCAAAAGCTCAAACTTTCCTTATTTATCCAGCCTCGCCTACTTTATCATGTCTATTTCCTCACAAATCAGCTTGCTCAAAAAGAACAAAGCCACTACCCACAAAGGTTCCAACATCACATCAGCACCAAGAGCTATTATTACCGAACATGGGATTGTTCTTAAGGATCAGTTCCAACTTAATTCTCAAAGCAATGCATCTTTCTCTTCGTGCTATAGCTGCGCTTCCATCCAATCAGTGTTAACCACATATCCGAACAGTTTATCCTATCATGATATCTTGGGTGCCAAATACGTTCATGAACCAAACCCGTTTAATGACGAAGGATCACCATCTGAAAATGTTTCTGTTACTAACATTGATACAATGTATGAAGAAGCTACCTTGGTGGCAATCACGTACGCTCAAAAAAGAAAAGATCAACTAGTACCAGTCACTGTCAATCTCCAGATCGATACTCTTGGAGTTAATGGAGATGTCATTCAAGAGATTTACAGAAAATCTTATAAGAACACTAAACCAAAACAGTCAATATTGGTCTTGGTCAATCCACATGGAGGTAAAGGTAAAGCTTTGAAAGTTTTCCTTACAAAAGCAAAGCCAATCTTTGATGCTGCGGAGTGTAAAGTTGAGATCAGAGAAACTCAATACAACAAGCATGCTATTGAGATTATGCAAAGTATTGATGTTTCAAACTATGATATTATTGCATGTGCTTCAGGTGATGGTATTCCTTACGAAGTGATAAATGGTTTGTACAAACGTCCAGATCGTGCGTATGCTTTCAACAAGTTAGCTATTACTCAAATCCCATGTGGCTCAGGCAATGCTATGTCTGAATCCTGCCATTGGACTGGTGATGCTTCTGTAGCAGCTTTATCCACTATTAAGGCATCCTCTGCGAATATTGATCTAATGGCCGTAACGCAACAGGGAGAGGTTACTGTGTCCTTCTTGTCTCAAACTATTGGTGTCATTGCTGATAGTGATATTGATACAGAACATTTAAGATTTTTAGGGCCCATGAGATTTGATTTGGGTGTGTGCTACAAGGTGCTCTCTAGGGCAAAATATCCATGTGAAATTTATATCAAGTATGCTGCTAAATCTAAAGATGAGTTGAGAAGACATTATGATTCTCAAGTTAGTTTTCCTCTGTTTGGTGAACAGTCTTCCATCAATCTAACTGAACAATCGAATGACAAGATCAAGGAATCCAACTTCCACCTTAAATATAACGCGAGTGAGCCTGTTCCCGACGATTGGGAAAGAGTGGACCAAGATTTTGCTGATAACATTGGCATTTTCTACACTGGTAAGATGCCATATATTTCCAAAGACGTCAATTTCTTTCCTGCTGCGTTACCAAACGATGGTACCATCGATTTGATTATGTTGGACTCACGTGCTCCAATCTCGAGACAAGTGCCAATTTTATTGTCTCTTGAAAATGGTAGCCATGTCCATGCTCCAGAAATCAGGCATTCAAAGATCATTGCTTATAGATTGATACCTAAGGGAGATAAGAGCAGATGTTTGAGTGTAGATGGTGAAAGATATCAGTATAGTGAACTTCAGGTAGAAATTTTGCCTAATACTGCCAAATTTTTATTGAGAGAAGGTTCTTATATCGATACCAAGTTCTAATTGTGGTTTTCGACTGGTTTATGAAATTTATATACTTCAATTGAATTAATTACATATCTGAAATCTCCATGAATATATAGATTACTAATATTTTTCTTATCTTTATCTTTTTTTTACCTTTAATTATCAATTGCTACCCTGAAAGGAAAAGCAAATTTTTTTTAAAAATGTGTTTTTTTTTTTTTTTTTTTTTTACTGCGTATCAAATGTATATAATTTCTAATAAATTAATATCCCAAAACAGGTCATTTTTCCAAGATCATTTCGATTTATAAATTGACTCTTTTCAAAAACTTCAAGTTGAACCATGTGATTTTTCGCTTTCAAATTTGTTATCTCTCAATCAGTCATCATTAAATGAAGATTATGACTCTTGGAATCTCATAATGTAGAGGAATGTTTTATGCTAATTCTGAGTACAGCACCTTAACTGTTTTCTTTCTAATTTCAGTCACGTGTCAAGGAAGCGCGGAAATTTGACAAATCTTCAAGCTTTCGACCAAATTTGTGTGTGTGATGTTCGTGTGTGTTTGTTGTTGATACTACAACAACAGGCATAAGTTAAAATTATTTTTAAAAAAGAATTAATGATCATCATCAAAATTTATAATATCAAATTATCTTCAAGATCCCCAATTTCGAAACTCAAATTTTTGTAAATAACAGACATCAGAGTGCTACAATGACAGAGCCATCTGTTTTCTCATTTAACGAGTATGAAGTAAGTAGGTTTTGTTTAACTAGGGAGTTTCAATGGTTCTTTTAAATCATTTGGGAGAAGTATTACAAAATCTCTTGTTTCTCTGTGGAAAAAAAAACACTAGAAGAGCTTTTTGAACTAACAGTAACAACAACAAAGAGGATCTTAGTCAACCTTGACACTTTCAAAGTACCACAGCTTAAAGCTGTTGCTAAAGGTCTCTCTGTAGCTCAAACTGGGCGTAAGGCGGATGTCAATGATCGTGTTAAACGCTTTGTGCAAAGATTAAGGGAAACCAATGAACATGCTAAACTGTTCGCAGTTAGAGACCTTATTGCAGATGCAGCTCGGAATAAGACCGATCTAAGCATCGAAAACTACAAGCACAAATACGAAGGTGTAGTAAATACTAGGGTTGGGGTTAAGGCCCCTCGTAAGCCTTGGATCTTCTTCAAAGAGAACCCGTTCTTCAATATGGTCAAGCTTGTTCACCCTCATGCAGGTTATTGTCATAGGGCACCTACTGGAAGAGGCACTAGTACCTTGAGTTTTTCTATTAGTGAAGATTATATACACCAGTTGAAAAATGATCCCAAAAAGAGGCTCATCCTGATGTGTGGAAAGTACACCTCGGGTGCTGATAACACCGATGGATATGTGGAATTTCCAGCACCTCTAGAAATAAACTTTAATGGGGTACTAGTGCCAGACAATGTGAAAGGACTGAAAACAAAACCAGGTACTGCAAAACCTGCTGATCTAACTCCATACATCAAAAATGTTTCAAATCAAGAAAATCTATTGGAAATGGTATTTGCGTTCACAAACGTTGACTACTTATACTTCTGCTACATTGTACACAGAAACTCGCCTGAAGACATTCTTCATCAGATTTTATCCAACCCACACATTCCAAGTGACACCACCATGGCTGAGTTCAATCCCCAGGAAGACGATGACGAAGAGGAAATCAGGGAAATGTCCTCTGTACTTTCGTTAAAATGTCCCTTATCATACACCAAGATGAAATATCCTTCCAAGACGATTTTCTGTAAACATCTGACATGCTTTGATGCCTTGTCCTTCGTCCAACTACAGGAACAGATTCCTACTTGGGATTGTCCTATTTGCCACCAGAAGGTCAACTTAAAGGAGTTAGTAATAAGTGACTATGTCTTGGACATTATCAATGCTACAGACGCGAATGTTGAGAGTGTTGAATTGGAGGCGAATGGTGGCTGGAACCCTGTGGTGGAATCAGACGATGACGAAAGTGATAGTGAGGAAGAAAACCATGACCAATCATCAGCTGCTTCTGGGAAGAAATCAACAGAGCCTGAGGTGATTAACTTGGATAGTGATAGTGAAGAGGATGACGATCAGCCTCTTAAGGTGGGAGAGGGTTCTTCCCATGCTGCTGATGTTGTTTTGGTGGAAGATACAGGTACTGAAACTACACATATTCCAAGCGATACCCTGTCAGTTTCCTTGCAGAGTGATGCTGGTAAAGAGGACACAATTGCTACTACGGAAGAGCTTGCTCGAATAAACTCGTATACTGCTTCCAAGAATACTTCTAATGGAGAAAATTCAGCTCAAGATTCTACCAGCGCACAGAGGGAACATTCGAATGGGGATACTGATGCAGATACTGTTACTATCACGACTAGCACTGCTCCAACTAACCCTAATATCAGTAATGCGACTAATACTGCTGAGAGAAGGGCGATGAATCCACTGCTACCGCATTCTGATAGATATGTCAATCAACCTGTCCCAGCCCCAACTTTGAATTCTCATCCATTACATAAACCACCTCCTCCAAAATTTCCTCCTGTTACTTCTTCAATCAATAGAGCTGCAACATCCAGTATCACAGGTGCAACTGTTTCTAACTCTCCTTTACCACCTCCACCCCTTGTTACTGGGTCCTCCTTAATAACGAATTCTGACCCTAAAACACTTTCTCGCACTGCTGCAACAAGCGAAGGATCTCAAATGATTTCTAGTCCTTCTGCCGATAATAATAGCACCCACGTTTCGGTGGTCCCAGCACCCTTGAATGGGAAAGAGACTGAAAAATCTGGACCCCCAATCGATTTGGCAATTACTGACGCAACAATGCCAGGCCCTGATATTTCTAGCGCCTCAAAGAAAGATGATTCTTCAGCAGAATCTCCTGGCTCTTCTAAGTTGACTTCGCTCACTGCAAACCCTCAGAATCACCAACAAATACAGGTAACTGTTGCCGAGGCTCCAACCCCACTGCCAATCGTCACGGCTCCGCCACCAATTCTTTCTTCCAATAGTTCAACGATTATGACTCCAATGATGAGAGAAATGGCGGAAATGGAAAAGATCCCTGTTGTCGCTGATACCACAACCACAACCAACAAACCGAGAGCACCTATCCCTCCTCCTCATCTTGTAACTTCTAGTTCCAAATCATCTTTGCTTCCTGTGATGGCCAAACCTTCTTCATCCTCTTCAACTGTTCGTCAATTCGAGCTTTTGAATCCAGGGTTATTTGACAACCCCTTGTCCAGCAACACAAGTACTGCCGGTGAGACAAATGATTCGCGCTCTATTGAAAACATTTTCCTACAACCAAATTCAAAGAGCAGTTTGTTGGCTTCTTCGAATTCTTCAGCACTGAACTCTCCAAAGAATGGAAGAGAAGCCCAGTTGACCCAAGTTCAGAATTTGACCAACAACCTCCAGAGATCTGTCTCTGCCAACTATAAAGTTGGGCAATCAGGCGTCTCCACAATTACTAGCAGTACCTTGGCTAGTGTATCTCCCCCACTGGTCATGGGGGCCTCTTCTATTGCAGCATTTCCTGAAAATAATGAGATTAATTCAACAAATCATCATCAGGTCACAAAGGACAATTCCAACTCTAACTCACACAACAACAATAACAATAGTAATAATAATAATAATAATAATTATAATAGTAATAGTAATAATAGTAACAAAAACGACAATATGCCTGTTTTTCCACCACATCATCATCAAGGCCCAGACATTCAATACAAAAATGGAGATGGACAATCTACAGTGTGCCAACAGCCTAAATACGTGGCGCCACCGTACAGTGTC